>CM070742.1:1282888-1768759 GCA_036346245.1 Bonia amplexicaulis
GGCACTTTATTTTTAGAATATTGTGAATGCATCAAATGTGTCTGCTGATGCACAATTTTTAGTAAGGTTGCTTGAGGAAAAATGATGAAGTCGAAAGGGATTATGTTGTTCAGATTATGTTGTAGACATCCTTCTCATTCTCCTTTGTACTTAGCTTCTGATAAAGTTCCTCATAGGCCTTGCCCTGTGCCTCACTCACTACTTTCTTTGCATTATTTTTTGCTGCTTTATACTTGTCATCACTTCTATCATGTTGCATGTGCTTATAGGATGTGTTCTTCTCCTTGATAGCCTTTTGCACTTGTTCCACCAGTATGTTCCTTTAGGTTCGCATCTTGTCCCTTGGGTCACTTCAAGCACCTCCATAGCCACCTTCCTAATGCGAGTTGCCATCTCTGTCCACGTAAAATTTGCTTCTCCCATGTTCCATATCCCTTTCGCAATCATCCACTCCTCAAAAGCCTATGAGACATCCCCTTTGAGTTTCCACCACTTTATCTTCTGGCTTTGGTGACCTTAACTTGTCGAACCAATATCCTAAAACGAAAGTCGGAGACTGCCAACTTATGTTGATGGAAAACACTCTCTAGGTATAACATTACAATCTATGCTGGCTTGTTTGTCCTCCCTCCTAACAAGCACAAAATTTATTTGGCTACAATGTTGACCACTGCTAAAGGTATCTAAACGGAAATCTCTCTTTCTAAAAAAATGTGTTAGCTATCATGTGGTCATAGGCTACGGCAAAGTTCAAGATTTCTTCTTGGTTCCAATCACAATAACCAAAACAGCTATGCACCCTCTAAACCCCTCCCCCCACTAGTTGTACCAACATGACCGTTGAAATCGCCTCCTAAGAAAAGCTTCTCACTGTTAGGCACACTTCTAACCATGTCATCTAGATCTTCCCAAAATTACCTCTTAGCAGCCTCACCTAGACCTACTTGTAGAGCATATGCACTAACAACATTCAAAACCAAGTCGTCAAAGATTAGCTTGACTAGGATAATCTTATCGTCCTGTCTCCTCACGTTGACAACTCCGTTCTTGAAGCTCTTATCGATTAAGATGCCCACTTCATTCCTGCTTCATTCTATTCCAATGTACCACAACTTGAAACCAGTATGCTCCACCTCCTTCGCCTTATGACCCGTCCACTAGTCTCTTAATGCACAAGATATTTACACGTCTCCTAATCACCGTATCAACTAACTCTCTTCATGTCATCATGTCTTTGTTTTGTAGTAGGGTATGATATTTTCCTTTTTCAAATGCAGAGCCATACCAAAAAAAGGAACCGATTAGAACACAAAAAGTTGAATACTTTAGTGTACATTCAATACAATCAGAAAAATGGCAACTAGGTTTTAAAAGCTATGTGAGGAAGGTACCAATGGTAACCCATTGGTCCTAGAAGAGTTCCAATAGGATAATGAATGGGTTGACAATAGTAATGAAAAAAGTTCATGGTGATGCTGGGGATGATCTTATGTGGGCTCATGTTGATGCTGCTAGTGGTGCTTCAAGTACTCTTCAAGGTCACAATCTTCCACGGAAAGCTCATGGTGGGCATATCAGTTAATCCCACGTGCAAGAGATGGCCTAGATCACAACAGTCAAGGTGAAGCTGAAAGTGAAGGTGGAGAGGAAGAAGAGGAATTCGTGGCTGATGACGAAGAACTAGAGGATGATTTTGGTGTCTCTCCACCGACTAGTCCTCATGAAGGTTGTGCTGGTGGAAACTCAATTAAGGGTCATTTGGAGTTGGATGGCCTTGACTTGGATAACATTTGAGTGACTCTTGTGTTGTGATTGTGATGAAGTCTTTATTTTATGCTTTTGCCACTTGAAATTCTACCATGTTTTTTAATTTCCATTTGGCACTCATTATGGAGTGTTGTTTGATTCACTTGTGCTCTATTATGCTTATTTTTTGTTGTTGCTAATATGTATCTTACAAAGTTCGTGTTGAGGGCAAAATACCACATGTGGATGAACATAGTACTACTATGAGTGATGAGGAAATCCCACCTTTTTAACTCAATTTATATATTTGCAATTCAGATTGCTTGTTATATTGTTCTTACGTGTTCTTCGGTTGCATGCAGGAATAGACCTTCGTGGTCAGGTCAACCACGTTCTTGTCACGGTTGATAACGACTTGGAGTGTGGTTTAGCGATTGCTTGGTGTTCTGGTCGTGGCCGGTTAGAGCCTGCATCGTCAAAGTCGTTCTCCTCCAAATCGAAGTTATCATCCTATCAGAAGATCGGGACCCCATTGCCTTATCAAGGAGGAATATACAGGTAATACAGTAAATAGCTTCTTAAATCCAAAGTGATTAAATGTATATTTATTGGTGTATACAAATCTACACATATATTATAAGGATTTGGTACTTCCTCGACCAGTGTGGGAACTAGCTCTTGGGTTCATCATACTTTAGCAGTTCAACTATACAAACAATGATGTAACATGCTCTAAATTTGTTCAAGTCTTGTTTATTTCATGCTCTGTTTAATTTGCTATCATCCAAGGGTGCTATCCTAGCAAATTGATAAGTAGTCGACAACTAGTCGGCAAGTCGGTCCCTTAGCGACTCAACTCGACTTACCGACTTAATAACCTAGCTTTCAACCGTGAGCACACCCCTCAAGCTATTGCTCCTTCCATGTAGTGTAACATCGGATCGCCGTCATCTTCCTCAGCTCCGGCCGTCATAGCCATTTCCATGATTCCCATAGTCCGCTTCTCCCTCACCTAGCTCGCAGACATCGTGAACCTCTAGCACCGCCTCTGCACATTGTTGTTGGGACACCACAGACCACCTCCGTTGTCGTTGACCACTGTGGTGAGCTCCTGGTAGCCCCTCTTGCTTTTATGCTTATTGGATTTGAAGCTTTACATGTGTAGTCAAGTTTTCCCCAGTGTCGTCCATGGTGTTGCTACAGTTGCATGTCGCTGGGCCAGCTCCATTGACCCTTGGTCCCCGTGCCTAGTACCATAGCATTGCCCAAACTCCCTCTAGCTCAAGCTATAGTCCGCTCGCTCGCTACTTCCCACCATCACACCACCACCTCCAATATCCTCTTCGGCCACCGTCACCACCAATAGGATCACCTTGACCTCGTAGCTCCACTTTGCTAGTCCCCAAGGCCGCTCCATCGTGGCATTACTACCAGTGAGCTTAACAACGAGCTCGATTAGAGTTGCTCTATTTTCTCTCTGTCAAGTAGGCCCGTGAGGATGGCACTAACTGATGTTAGTGAGTCACTGACGTGTGGGACCGACCAATTAATTAATCAAAATTTGAGTTTAATTAAGTTCTATGTTATGTGTCACTAACATATGGTGCCTCCTGGTCTGTAAACGCGTCCGCAGACTTGGTCCACAAGCACTTGACCCCACCTATCAGCCTAATGACGCAACAAATCTAGGTTTTCTTTAGAAATAAAATAGGAAAGTAAAAAGGAATCCTTGCAGTGTTTTCCTTCTCTTTTCCTAATTTTATTTCCCAAACTGAATTCAAATGCCATAACTTTTCATTTGAACTCCAAATTGAGTAAAACTTATTACTAAATTTCTCTAAAATCATAAGTTTTCATAATCTATAGAAATATTTGGCGTATCCCATTATTTGTATTCTTTTGGCTCTTATTTGTGCTATTCGGTGCTATGCGTGTAGATACCGACGTCCTGGAAACTCTCATCGACGAACCAAAGCAAAAACCATTGTTCAACGAGCAAGGGAAGCACCCCCTTTGACCATGTTGATTCCATGTTGTCACTGTTATGTATGTTGTGTTCATAATTATTATGCATGCGTGTAATTTCAGTAAAATTGCTATCGGAAAGGATGGTAGTTATGCCCAATTGTTGCATTAACCCTATCTTGATAGATTGATATCCCCACTGTTGTCACTATAGTATTACTATCCACTGCTTGTATAATTAATTGTGGAATTATAACTAAAGTGAATTAGTAGATTCTTAGCCCTGCATAATGGTACTAGTTGTGTTAGGATGGAAAGTTATCAAAATGTTCAAAAATTAGACACACATATGAAATGGTCCAAAGGTGGTACCTTTGCTATGTTGGTTAATAAATAAACATGAAAACATGTTTTGGACTTGGGCAAGTAGTTGTAAACGGGTGCAATTGCACGAGACTATAGTTTGTGGTTGTCTCGCCCGAGTTGCTAAGGACCGAGTCTATAGTATAATTAGACCCAAGATATCAGTGCAAACCACATGTGCCTTTGTGGGAAGGCCCTAGCATAATAAGTTGCCATGTTCTAGCAATGAACCGCAAGTGGTAGTTGATAGGTTGATCTATGGGCTAGTGCGGGCATGGTAGAGTATCTTCATGTTCGTAGGGGCTTAGCGAGGACTGCTAAGCTTACCAACACAAAGTATGAGTTCTTAGGATCTTGGAGAGCTCTCCATATCTTAAGGTGTCATAGCATGCTTTGTTATTAGAACTAATAATGTAAAGGCTTTGTCATGAACTCTTAAATCGGATATCTATGGTACCACGTGACATGTTTTGACATGGTGGGATGTTTGTGTCGTGTGGGTAAAGTTGCAAGACCTCTACAGAGTGTAAATATATTCGAATAGCCATGTCCCTGTTCATGGATGACTTGGTGAATCCTCCACCCTAATAGTTTTATGTTTTGCAAAGTGGTTCAGAGAATGCATGGGTAGGGATTCCTTACATAGCTTGCACGACCGAAGGGTTTCACTATTGTTTTAAATTATATGGCAGCAAGCCACTTGTATAGATATGTTATTTATACTCTAGTGTTATTTGCTTATCAAATTCAAATGCTCTTACAACTTCCCATTACAATCTACTACTCATTATTCCAAATGAAAGCTTGCTTGGTGCAAATATAGAAAAACTAGGTAGGATAGCCATCTTTGTTGACATAGTCTTGCATACTAGATAACCTTTGCTCAAAAGTTATGTAGAGTACGATTTTGTACTCTCAAATACTTGTTGAACATATTCAGAGGATGTGGAAGAAGACATGTCGTAATGTTACTTTTACACCGTGGGTTTTGGCAACGATGACGCCAATCTTTGAGGTTCAATCCCAGTCAATTGCCTGTGGTTGGGTCGAGGCATACAAGCTGGCTTTTGTTGTCTTCTTATCTTCATTTCGCTAAAACTTTTATGTCATGAACTATTTGGCGGGTCGACCCTTTTGTTGTAAGACTAGTTGCTTATGACTTAATTTTGGTTACTAATTATATCATGCTACTATGTTTATTTGATCGTGTATGGACATGATATGAATGTTGTTGTATGTGTATGCTAGACACTGATCATAGGACTAGCCCAATAAACACATAGGATTCGGAATTAATTTTCTTGGTCCGACAGCGTTGGTATCAGAGCCATATTGACTATAGGTTGAACATTAGTTAGCAATGGCCATTAGTCTAAGGAGTTGTGGTTTTGAAAAATTGCAAATATAATCAAATGTTGTGAAAAATATAAGTTCTATATACTGCTGCACTATCTTAGCATCTTTTTGTGCCTTTTACCAATTTGGTTTACAAAACGGTTACTAATCATTTCCCTTCAAATTGTATATGGTTATGTAGGTGCTTTCCCATTTCTCACCCATGATAGAGATGAGGGGTTTGCCGGCAACTTGGCCAACAAGCTACAACACACCGGCTTCACTAGGAACATGGTTCATAACTATGGCCGCATCATCCTCCCCTAATGCACCTCCATTCTATCGTGTATGGACATGATATGAATGTTGTTGTATGTGTATGCTAGACACTGATCATAGGATTAGCCCAATAAACACATAGGATTCGGAATTAATTTTCTTGGTCCGACAACGTTGGTATCAGAGCCATATTGACTATAGGTTGAACATTAGTTAGCAATGGCCATTAGTCTAAGGAGTTGTGGTTTTGAAAAATTGCAAATATAATCAAATGTTGTGAAAATTATAAGTTCTATATACTGCTGCACTATCTTAGCATCTTTTTGTGCCTTACTAATTTGGTTTACAAAACGGTTACTAATCATTTCCCATCAAATTGTATATGGTTATGTGGGTGCTTTCCCATTTCTCGGCCATGATAGAGATGAAGGGTTTGCCCGGCAACTTGGCCAACAAGCTACAACACGCCGGCTTCACTAGGAACTCAGAGTACCGAGTGTACGGGATTGTCAGTAGCCAAATATCAGATGAGTACCATGCAAAGGTGCTCATTTATGCCCGAGCTCAAAATGGAGGACCTCCACGTCACTTTGAAGGATATGGATCCACTCCCTTTATGGCCATCAACAATGTTGCATACACAGCCATAGTTCATCTTTGCCACATGCTTCTGGAGCTGTCCGACATGTATCACTACCACCCGTCACATCCGGTGGCCAGAGACTATAACCTCTATAGCATCAACCTCAGAGATATTGATCCAACCCTCTGTTCCATTGTAGATTTTGTTGCTAACATGGATTGGTATCACCACTAGGTGGCTCGCTGCCAGGTGGCATACCTTGAAAGGCACATTGAACCATTCATTGTGACAATTAGAGGAGTGCAGTGCTTTATGAAGATCCCATTCCCACACCGACCCCCGCTGTCCAGCTGCCTGTTCGTGGTGGCACATTACTTCGAGAGCCGGCCCCTCACCCTGGATCTGTTGAGCGCAACCCCCGCATGTCTACGATGGGTAGGGATGGCAATTGTGCCCGCTACCCAGTATACCCATGGGTAAATACCCTAATAGAGCTGGGTATGAGATATTTTCTTTACCCACGGGTATGGAAATGGGGAATACTCTACCCATCTGCAAAGCAGACACAGTATGGATAAGCTCCACCGAGACCGCTTGCCTGCTTACCCACGATATAGATTGACAGGTGGTGCAACCATAGCAATATCTCTAATTGCTATTGATTGTTATAAACTTTTGCATATATCTAATTGCTATTGATTGTTATAAACTTTTTCATAACTATTATATTTCCTAGCAACAGCTGCTGCTTATATGTACCTTTCATTAGTTCAACTCTCATATGGTGACTCTCAGTTCGCGGGTAAACGGGCATGCCCACGGGCGATGGGTACCCGCGGGCGAAGGGTATGGGCGAGGTTCTTCACCCGTCGTCCTTCGCGGGTATGCCCGTGGGCGTAAATCAAGGTCGTGGGTACGAGTATGGGCGAGCACTACCCGTACCCGCCGCCCGATTGCCATCCCTAGCGATGGGGTGTCATCGCGTGTATGCTGTCGTTGGTGTTGGAGGGGAGAGTTCGCACGCCGCATAATGCTGTCGTGTCCAGACTCTGAGTGTCTCAAAGGAGTCCGAGCTGTAGGAAGGGGAGATTGTTCCCAAGGGAGCCGACACCGACGAGAGGATCGATGTTGCTAAGGACTAGACCTATGGTGCTAGATTGCTAGAGTTCACTAGATGTTCTTTTGTGAGCAAAGTACCCTTTTGTAATGCGTGCATGTAGACGTTATGTGATGGTTGTAATATGCTACTTATGTGTCGTGTGGTTCATCTATTTGCCCATGGGGATTATGTTTCATGGATCATGCAAAACTTAACTCTATGTTAAATTAGTTGTGTGCTGTTCATTCGGGTTGTTTATTCATTTTCTTGTGTTTAGTTGTTATCTTCTGCAAAATAAGCACCATACCTCCGCTGTCCCACTTAGCTCATGCTCATTCCCTCTTATCCTCAAGTGCGTTTGTAACAAGTGGTTTATCGATAGATGGCTGGACCGAGAACCCATTCCATGGATCAGCTTTTGCGCAGTGCGGGAGCATCCGGATCGCAACCGTCGGGTAACCAATCATGCTACAAACCACCACAACCAAACCAGCTGCATCTCTGCCAACATGAGAGGCATGAACATCATCTAAATCAGCATGATGAGGAGCATGGAGTTGAGCTACTTAGGCCACCTTCCAAGGCCCAAGTGCTTGTCGAGATCGAGCAGAATCACCATGCACAAACTCTTATCCTTCAGCAGATCGGTCAGAACACCACCAACTTTGGTGCAACCCCCATGGCAGTAGAGGAAAGAAGAGCTGCCACGAATCAACAACAGTCTAGGTTGGGTGAATTCCTACGAACTCAGCCACCAGTCTTTGCCTGTTCGAAAGAACCTCTGGATGTCGATGATTGGCTGCAGGTTGTGGAGAGAAAGTTGATTATTGCTTAGTGTGATGACCGCGATAAGGTCTTGTTTGCTTCACACCAACTTCAAGGCACAGCGAGTGCATAGTGGGACAACTTCCAGGCCATGCAACTGAAAGTTCAAGTGATCACTTGGACTGCCTTCAAGGAGGCTTTCCGCAACACACACATTCCAACTAGCCTTATGGATATCAAGAAGAGGGAGTTCAAGTCTTTGAGGCAAGGTAGCATATCCGTGACCGAGTACTTGCATCGCTTCAACTATCTTGCTCGATATGCCCCTACAAACATTCCACAAATGCTACGGAAAGATGGAGCTTTTCAAAGAGCATCTCAACCAAGACCTACAACTAGCACTTGCTCCGTTGGATTTCCTAGACTTCTAGACCTTGGTGAATAAGGACATCATATGCTAGGACAAGCACCATGTACTCGAGGAGTCGCGCAAGCAGAAGTGGCCTACACAAAAATCAGCAAGTAGTAGTTCACAAAGACCGTGCACGTGGCAGTCGCTCGCTGCCCATTCGCCCGTACCAAAGCCACCAATGTACCAAGCACCAGCCTCACAACCACTACAACAAGCTGTTCAACCTCCCTGCTATGATGGGCAACCGTCCGTAGGCAGCAACAAGGCCATCGGCGTCAATTACTTCCATTGCAGCAAGTATGGACATTATGCAACTCGATGCCAGAAGAAGGTACAAGGTGCCATCTAGAATGTCCCACCTTGTGCAAACGTGAGGATGCCAATGTAAGGACAAGGCCGTGGAACCCCACAAGTCTAGAACCAAGCCTTGAGGATTGCTCAAACTTCGGTCGAGGACGAGTGAACCATGTGACCGTCGAAGAAGCTCAGGAGGCACCGATGTAGTGTTGGGCATGTTTCTCGTTAACTTAGCCCCTACAATGGTTTTATTTGATTTCAGAGCTTCCCATTCCTTCATATCAAAGAAATTTGTTGCACAACAACGGATGAAAATGGAATTGCTAGATAACCCTTTGGTAGTTAAGTCATCGGGTTTGGAAATGAGAACAAAATGGGTTTGCCCAAGTACTCGCATAGAAATTAATGGGGTTAAGTTTCTAGCGAGCTTGATAGTACTTGAATCACAAGGCTTAGATGTCATCCTAGCGATGAATTGGTCGTCTAAGAATAGAGGACAAATATATTGTGCTAGTAGATCAATCGCCCTTATAGTGATAGGAATTTAGTGAAGTTAGCTTCCAACCGAGCTGAGCCTTCTCTTCCCTCTCTCAATTGCCTTTTAAGCAAGAAGACAAGCACCAATGGTATGTGAGTATCCTGATGTATTCCCAGAAGAATTGCTCGGAATGCCACTGGATAAAGGTATGGAATTCATGATCGAGCTGCTGCCCGGAACCGCACCAATATCAAAAAGGCTCTATCGGATGCCGCCAAATAAATTGGTCGAGTTGAAGAAGCAAATCAGAGAGCTGCAAGCCAAGGGCTTCATCAGACCGAGCTCATTACCATGGCGATCATCCATGCTATTCATGAAGAAGAATGATCATAGTTTGGTGATGTGTGTCAATTATCGGCCATTGAATGAGGTGACCATCCATAACAAGTACCCACTGCCAAGGATTGATGACTTGTTCGACCAGATGAATGGAGCCCATGTCTTCTCCAGAATCGACTTGAGGTTAGGCTACCATCAGTTAAAAATCATACCGAATGATATTATGAAGATAGTCATCTCTACCCGTTACGGTTTGTACGAATACATCGTAATCCCTTTCGGATTGACAAATACTCCCGCATACTTCATGAATATCATGAATAAAGTATTTATGGAGTTTTTGGACAGATTTGTGATGGTTTTTATTGATGATATTCTCCTATATTCGAGGAGTGAGAAAGAACATGAATATCATTTGAGATTAGTGTTGGAAAAGGCCCGAGAGCACAAGTTGTACACAAAGTTCAGTAAATGTGAGTTTTGGTTAAAAGAAGTTGCATTTTTGCGGTCATGTGCTATCTGAAGGTGTTTCCAGTAGACCAAAGTTCAGAGATCTGTTGGATTGGGAATAGCCCTAAACTGTTAGACATTCGACGTTTTCACCATTTGGCCGGATACTACCGTCAGTTCATTGAGAACTTCTCCAAAATTGCAACACCAATGACTCAATTGTTGAAGGAGGAAAAGAAGTTTGAATGGACCATAGAATGTCATAGAAGTTTCCAAGAGTTGAACAAGAGATTGACCACAACACCCGCGTTAGTTCTACCACAAATATACAAGAGCTTCGATATCTATTGTGATGCATCTCACCATGGACTCGGTTGTGTGTTGATGCAAGAGGGCAAGGTTTTAGCTTATGCCTCACGGCAATGCGGCCTCATGAAGTGAATAATCCTACCCATGACGTGGAATTGGCAGCAATCGTGCACGCTCTAAAGATTTGGTGACATTAACTTATCGGTAACCGTTGCGAGATATATATGGATCACAAAAGTTTGTAGTATATTTCCACTACAATCGGATCTGAACCTGAGACAAAGAAGATGGTTGGAATTGATTAAGGACTACAATCTCGATATCCATTATCACCCTAGGAAAGCAAACGTAGTGGCCAATGCTTTAAGCTGAAAGTCGTATTGCAACACCATCACACTCAAGGAGAATCAGCCAGCATTACGTGAAGAATTTCAGCGACTCAACCTAGAGCTAGTTGAGGAAGGATTCAACCCAGAGCTAGTTGAGGAAGGGTTCGTGGCCGCATTGGAGGTGGAACTGATCTTGGAGGAGAAAATTAAAACAACTCAAAGAGAAGGTAAGGATATCAAGAAAATCAAGGCTAGCATGAAAAAGGGAGTGATTTTAGAATTTTCTAAGGATGGGGACGAGTATCGTTTGGTATAAGAAGTGCTTGATTGTGCCGAATGCCAAGGAGCTCAAGAAATTAATCCTTATGGAATGAATCGCCTTATACCATACACCCTGGAAGTACAAAAATGTATCAAGACCATAAGCAAAGGTTTTGTGGCCGAGAATGAAAAGACAGATAGCAAGGTTTGTTTCCACTTGTGATGTGTGTGAATGAGTGAAAGTTGGACATCAATGACCCGTGGGATTGCTGCAACCACTATCAATAGTCGAGTGGAAATGGGACGAAGTTGGTATGGACTTCATCACCATACTCCCTTGATCACAAAAAGAATATGATTCGATATGGGTTGCAGTGGACCTATTGACCAAGGTACACACTTTATACCGGTGAAGACTACTGATAAGGGAGCCAAGTTGGTCGAGCTATATATGTCACTGATTGTATGTTTCCATTCAGTGCCAAAGAGGATCGTATCGGATCGAGGCACTCACTCATACTTTTGGAGGAGTTTGCAAAATGCTTTGGGCATCAATTTATCTTTTAGTACAGTGTTCCACCCACAGACCTGAGGTCAAACTGACAGAGTAAATCGGATTTTGGACAATATGCTCAGAGCTTGCATGTTGTCCTATTGACCAAATTTGGGAAAAATGTTTACCAAACACCGAGTTCTCACACAACAATAGTTATCAAGCAAGCCTACAAATATCACCTTTTGAAGCCTTGTATGGGAGGAAGTGTAGGACCCCTCTCAATTGTCCAAGACTGTGGAAAGATGAGTGTTTGGACTGACATCAATCAAGGAAGCCGAAAACAAGTCCGATTCATTAGGACCCGATTGAAGGAAGCACAATCTAGACAGAAGAGATGTGTTCATCATCATCGTAGAGATTTGAGTTTCAATACAAATGATTACGTGTATCTTAAAGTCTCACCCCTCAGAGGCACACCACTTTCGCATCCAAGGAAAGATGGTACCAAGGTACATCGGACCATATTGGATGATTTCAAGTAAAGGAGAAGTGGCATACCAATTGGAGCTGCCACCGGAACTTTCAGATGTGCATGATGTCTTTCGTGTTTCTCGACTGAAGAAGTGCTTGCAAGTTCCTACTGAGAAAACTCCGTTTGAAAAGTTCGACCTACAACAAGACCTCGTGAATCGGGAGCACCCTATTCGGATTTTGGAGGAAGTTGAGCCACACACTTGGAGCAAAACCACCAAGATGTGTAAAGTGCAATGGAGCAGTCACACCGTGGATGAATCAACTATAGTGTGAAGATTGCCTTCGAGCCGAGTTTCCGTATCTCTTTTCCAGCCATCCGAATCTCGGGGTCGAGATTCTTCCTAAGGTGGTTAAGTCTTGTAACAGCCCAAAAAATTGCAATTTTTGTTGAATCATGCATAAGTAATCATAATTGCATTTATGAGTTTTTCTATATTTTTGGCTACCTCATTAAAATATGTCCTTATTAAAAATAGTAGCAATTGAATTTTAGAGAAAAATTAAAAGCTTGAAAATTTTTGAAATTAATTTTAGTAAAACTATATAGTATTAGGAGCCTCCCCCAAAAAATTTGAAAGTTTTTGGAGTCCATGTACAGTGTTTTAAAATTCCTCAAACTTCTCAGCATTTTGAAAATTCAAATCAAATTCCTTTTCCCGCCCTCATTTTGGGCTGAATCCAACCGTGGTCCATCTCCGTGTCGCCCTACCCCTCCTCTATCTTACTAACACGGCAGGCCCGTGCATTAGGCGCCTTCTTCCACCACGCACCGCCCTTTCGTCACCATGTCTGAGTGCGAGGAGACCACTCCACGCTGCTGGGGCCAAGACCCGCGCCGCAAGCCTCGATATCTACCTCACCACCCTAGAATCGCCGCTCACGCCTGTTCGCTGTCCATTGCGAACAGCTGACTCCGTTGCCCACGCCCGCCAACCGTTCCGACCGAGCTGCCAATGGTTTTGAACAACTGGTGCAATGTCGACACCACCACGCCCGTCCCATGGCTACAGCGCCTGTTTACACCATTTTATCGCCTCCTATTGTCCAAATGGGTAGAGCGAGAAAGCACACGCAAAATCCCGCCACACTCATTTTCTCGCCGCTAGTGATAAATTGGTGGTCAATAGGATCACTCACCCAAGTGGAATCAGAGTAAGCGTGGAGCTGCAGCTAACTTGGAACTAGCATCAAACAGACATCTGGACACAATCATCCTCAAGTATCTTAGCACACGAAGAAGGTGACCATAGAGAAGTGATAGATTGGCGATCAATAGGATCACTCACCCAAGTGGAGTCAGAGTAAGCGTGGAGCTGCAGCTGACCTCAACTAGCATAAAACAGACATCTAGACGCAGTCCTCCTCAAGTACCTCATCACACGAAGGTGACCATAGAGAAGTGAGGTGGGAGCACTAACAAACTAGTTGAGCACATGTAAAGCATTAGCAATGTCCGGCTTGGTCACTGTGAGACAAATAAGTCTCCCAACAAGCTGACAATAGAGGGAAGGATCTATCAACAGTGCACCATCAGTAGGACTAATCTGCAAATAAAGGTCAACAAGTGGGGTAGGAGTGCAAGTATCAGTCAGGCCAGAACTAGCAAACAAATCCTAAACATATCGATGATGAGAGAGATAACAGCCATCACCATCCGAATGAACTTCAATCCACTAGAAGTAGCGGAGTGGTCCTAAATCAGACATCATACATTGTTCACTAAATTTCTTCTTGACAAATGTCACATAGTACATGTCTCCTGTGATCAGCATATGATACACACACAACAGAAGCAAAGTACGATCCTGCTGAGAAGTGTTAATGAACAAGGTAGGATCATGCTCACTCGGGGAAAAACCAGCAGCTCTAATTACAGAACTGAACACTCAAACCAAGCACAAGGAACATGCTTAAGACCATATAGAGCACGTTGAAGATGGCAAACATATGTCTGTAGTAACCTCAACACCTAGGGGTGGCTGCATATAGACCTCATGTAGATCACTATGAAGAAAGGCATTCTTGATATCCATCTGAGATATAGCCCATGATCGTACCGTTGCAACAGCAATGAGAGTACGGACTATAGTCATATGAGCAACTTGAGTAAAAGTCTCATCACAAGTCTCCATGAGACTACTGAAAACCTCTTGTAACGACGAGCATTGTATCTCTCCACTGAACCATTTGACTTATTCTTTACTTTGCACACCCACTTGCAAGTTATATGAATAACTCCAGATGGTAGTGGAACACACCCACTTGCATGTTATATGAACAGCTCTAGATGGTAGTGGAACAAGATCCCAAGCACATGTACGATGTACTTCTGTAAGCTCCTTAGTCAGAGCCAACTGCAACTCAAGTACACTGGCAACCTCCTGATAGGTACTCGGCACAAATACTGCACCTGCAAGAGGGAAACCCCATCTCTCTAGTGCCTAAATAGATGAACGATCACGTATGACATATCGTGATGTAGTAAAATGATCGTCGGAGTATGTGGTGTCAGAGTATGTGGTACTTACCGGAGGGTAGGACTGAGGATTAGAGGGATCTCTCTATCGGCAATTGTAGTGGAAGGGGAAAATGGAAGTATCAGAAACTGGTGGAACTGGTGGAGGAGAGATAGTGGAAGTGTTAAAAACTAGTGGAGCCGGTGGAGGAGACATAGTAGAAGATGAAACTGGTGGAGAAAATGTATCTGAAGGCTGAACAGAAGACAGCAAATCTAGTGAAGGAATGGGTGGTACACAAAAAAGAGGTTGAATCTGTGGAAGAAGTGGGATGAGTGGAAGGATGTTAAAAGGATCGATCCTTAGAAAATGTCACATCACGAGTGATGTGAATATGATGTGTCGAAGGATCATAGCAATGATAACCCTTATATTCAAGACTATAACCAAAAAAGACACTTAATTGAGCGCTTACCTTTGTATGCTTCTTAGGTGCCAAAAGAACATAGCAGGTGCAACTAAAAACACGAAGATGATCATATCGAGGAGGTGCTCCATACAGGATCTCACTAGGACACTTGAAGTTTGGAAGAAGGCTGAAGATTGATGAGATAGACAACCGTAGAGGCTGCTCCCCCCAAAAATGAGATGGAACAAAGGATGAAATAAGAAGAGTACGAGCAATATCAATGATGTGATGATGCTTTCACTCAGCAACACCATTCTGGGCATGAGCATCAAGACACTGATAGCTGAGGAAGAGTACCCTTAGAAAGAAATTGACAAAAAGCTGATGAAAGATATTATTCTAGAGTTAGAACGAAAAACACAAATGGAAGAGGAAAAATGAGAATAATGTTTCATAAAGTAGATCCATGTATATCTAGAGTATTCGTCAACAAATATAACATAATAATTGTGACCACCTTGGAAGCAAAAGGAGAAGGACCCCAAACATCAGAATGTACCAAATCAAAAGGACGACAAGACTGAGAGGTACTACTAGAAATGGTAGTGGTAGTTGTTTCCCCATTTTATAGCTGCTACAGTGAAAACTTGAGTCAATATTGACATAACCTAAGGAACCCTGCTGAACTAGAGTAGTGAGATGAGCTCCACGTAGATGACCAAGTCTATGAAGCCACTTGCTGAAGCAAGAAACAACAAGAGAATGAGATGATGACATAGCAGATGATATTGCGGGCTTCGACATACTAATGGAAGGGAGATGCAAAGAGTCTTAAGACATAGAGACTAGGGGAGCCTCTACGATGATGGCCAGAACAACTCACTCTTCTACTCTGGCGATCTTGATTGAAGCAAGAAGAATCATCAAATCCAATGAAATGGTTCATATCAGCAAGTTGACCAACAGAACAAGGATTCATAGATAACTAAGGAACAAAAGACACATCAGGAATAGGGAAGTGAGATGTAGAGAGAATGTCCTAATGGGTAATAAAGCAAGGTATACCATCTGCAGAGTGAACATAAGCACCAGCAATCACTGGCCTGCAGGCAATAAGCTGGGGGCTATCTGATGTAACATGAAAAAAGGAACCCCAGTCCAAAACCCAATAATGAGTAGCGCTAGAGGAAGATGATGAAACTAAAGTCAAAGTAGACACTGATCCAGAAGTCATAGGAGGTGTGGTAGCAGGGACTGCTCCAGTGGGTGCTCTACGATGACAATCATATGGATGTCTAGCACGATAATCAACAAGCTGGTCTGGATGTAACTTGAAGCACTTATCAATAAGATGACTAGTCCTGTTGCAATAAGAACGAAACTACACTCCCGTGGATGTAGCTCCGGTGGATCCAGACCGCTGTGAAAGACCAAAAACAACATGTGGTGAGCATGCTCCTAAGTTAGTTACAGGTGAGCGAAGACAAGTCTCCTCTGCAATCAGATAGGAGAGTTCCTTAGTCAAAGTCGGTGGAGTAGGACCGTTGAGCAACAGAGTATGAATAGGCTAAAACTCTTATCAAAGCCCCATCACAAACTGATACATATGTGTCTGTTGAGCATACTCCTGTTTGGCAACCCAAGACTAACAAGCAGTAGCAGCCTTCGGTGTCATAAGACTCTAGAGGGCTAGTGATGTTCGCGAAAGCACAATAATAACAATAATACTTCTCTACCGACATATCCTACTGCTGAATATTATGAAGGTTCTTGATCAATGTGAAGCAAAAAGCACCACTGGACTGAACATGTCTCTTCTCAAAGTACGACCACATTTGCTTAGCTGAAGTATGATACAACTCATCCTCAGAGAAACATCAACACTCAGAACTAGACCAGTCATAACATATTCATCTTCTTTTTGCCAAGCCTTTATTGCCTCAGCATCGACCTTCTTCGAATCAAGAAGATCATCCGTCAAATGAGAAGCCAAATCATAACCCCTCAGAGTAGTCTTGACTAAGAGATTCATGGCCGATAGTTCAGCCTATCAAGTTTGATATCAATGAGCAAGAGAGATGAACTACCCATGAAGCACAAGCCAGATTTTTCCATCTTGATGGACCTGGAGCAGCACAGAGTTAATAGCAGCAGCATAGCAGTAGAGCCTGATGTTAAGAAGACCTGGAGCTCGACGGCGACATCGGGCTTGGAGAGAAAGCCGACGGTGGGAAACTGAGGATGCTGGCGATGGGAATCCGAAGAGGCTACTAGCGGCAGTGGGCTTGAAGCAGACAAGGCCAATGACGACAGCTCGATCCAGAGATAGCGGCGCAAGTAGATCCGAGCCAGGCGAATCTCGAGCAGCCGGCGAAGGAAAGCTAGTGGTGCGAGCAGATCTGAGCTGGGCGGATCATGGGTGGCCAGCAAAGGGTGGTGAGATGAGGACGACGGTAGTGCTAGGGACGCATAGAGGCCAGATCTAGGCGATGAGAGAGACGATGACCGAATCTGGTAGTCGCGAGGACAGTGGTGTCGGGTGGATGACGAAGACGATGCTATGGAACGAAATCTCGAATAGATGACGCACCGTCGAGCACGGCTGGATCCGAACGCTGTGCAGTCGCATCTCTCTTGGCCTCTCGAAGATGGCGACCACAGAAGAGGTACAAACCCTAACTATAACCATGCTCTGATACCATGTTAATTTACAGAGGAGAGATATTTTTTCTATTTACAACTGTGCATCATATTCATTATGAGAATTCATATATATACACAATTAGTTGGGTCTCATAGACTACATGGGCCTCGTGGGCCAAGAGATAGATCGATAGTAATATGTACAAGACTCTTAACAGGCCATACTTTTGATTTGTCATCATTTATATCTTTAAATGTAGATACAAGACAAGCTCTCATGAAACATCGTTTAGGCTTCAGTGAGCTTGAATGAGTTCATTTTATGAAGAGCTTGATATTGGTAAGATGTATGAACTTTGAAGTATTTGACATTATTCGTGTGATTGTTTGCTGTATAAATTAAGTTCAAACTGTGGCCTTTCCTACGCATTGACATCATAATTTTGATTCAATTGAAGATAAAGCCCATCTTGAACCAAAGCAATGGTGGGACATTTATAGAGTTAAGACCATAGAGCTAAAAGCACTAGCATTCAAGTTACTTGGGCAGCCATTGTCGTCTTCTTGAAGTGAAAAATTGGAGTACCTATGGTTTCGTCCATAGCATGAGGAGAAATAAGCTCACGCCCGAACATACTAAGCATTTAGCGTTTGTGCATAATAACATTGTCTCCTATCAAGAAACTCTGATGATTATTCCATGGGCCAACCCGAATGTGGGATGTTGGGGGAGATGGCTTCGAGTCCTTTGGTGGTGTCGGCGTTCTTGAAGCTACTGATCTCACACTAGATGAGCCAGAATTTGAGGGTTTCATATGTGGAGATGAGAAAGGGTAGTGACATTCCGAGGTGGAGCAATCACATCATGAAGATTTTCAGTATTTGTTTAATTCATTCCTATTTCCTATGGTGGAAACTTGCAATAATTAAATTTGGCCTTGTGCATTGTAACCTATACCTATCATCCTATGTAATGTTATTTTGTTAGACTATCTACATCTAATTCTCTATGATCTGTTATTTTACTATTAACTAATGCTTTTTTTGGTAAGACTTATTGTGTTCATGACTATTGATCAAGGATTCAAGTGATATGAGGTAAGATTTTGTTAGGTAAGTCATCTTTTCTCTACTTTGAATTTCTGATAAAATTGCAAGTTTATTACTAGCGATATTGTGATATGTCTCATATTGTCTATATGATGCATTTGCATGGACTGAGGTACAAGGAGCGAGTGGCCAAGTGCACCTACGAGACTGTGACCAGACCGCAATAATGCTAGCGAGTGAGGGAAGCAAGGAATATATAGCATTCGTCAAGGTAATCTCAGTTTCTCGCTCCCATAGCCTCTCTACATTTTTTTATTTTTAAATACATATATACTTACCATATCGATGTATCCTTTTTTCAAAAATATCATATCGTAGTGTCGTCATATATATATCGCTGTACCCATATCGCATATCGGGTAACTTAGATCCATGCTTATTCTCTGCATCCAGTCATGCCTGCTTTATCGAGCTTTCTTTATCATATGCTTACATGTGTATTTTAGCTTGTGCCATGACTAGTTCATTTAAAATGTGCAATTTGAACTAAAGTTGTCTATGCTGGATCTTTTGAATAGTAAAGTTTTAGTGATCATTTTCTAATTCCTGCCATAGAAAATGGCATATTTGAGTTTTGAGTCTGAGTCTAGCCTTACTAGAGCTTTTTAGTTCCATTATAGAGCATTCAGTGGCTCTTACCATTTCATTGCTTTAGATGATCTTAATTGTGCTTATAATTGCATCTTAGCATTCCTTTCTCATGAGACTGCTTGCCATTGCACTTAGCATGAACTCAGGGGTAGTTATGTATGACCAATGTCGTTTTCTTAAGCTCTTTGCTTGATATGGCCGACAATGGCTTGAGATCAATTAAATTGGCCGAATAAAATTAATTCAAATTGGTTGAAACTCAGGACGTGGTTGTAGACGGCTCCTAGTCTAGGATTTACTATACTGAGATGAACCATATAAATGTGAGTTAAAACTTGGATGAAGCTTGGGGGAAAATGTAGATAGTTCCTAGTCTAGGACTTGCTCTATCAAGATAAATCATTTATCTAGTCAATTGCAATGATCAAATAGGCTCTTAGCTTAAGTGATTCACTTTGGAGTTATTTAGCATCTTGTTTGCCTAACTTATAATCTTAGCTCATTTTGTACTTTCTTTTCATGACTCATATTAGGATCCCTCTAGCTATACTTCTGACTTTAAGATAGCCTGACATGTCTTTAATCCATGTAATTACTTCTAGCTAGCCTTGGCTTGCTTCAATAATATATATATATATATATATGTTCTTACATCATTCTGCAAGCTAATTAGCATGGCCTAGTGAAATACATATTAATTAACACCCCAATCCTCCCTCAAACTCAAGGTAGGTCAGGAGGATCTGAGGCATTGAGTTTGAGTAGAAGCCGATGTTGTTCCTGAGTCTAAGCCTTAGTAAAGAAGTCTCCAACTTGAAGCTTTGAAGGCACATACCAACTTGAAGCTTTGAAGGCACATACTATAGGTTGATGGTCGACTGTTGACAATGAGACCATATGGATCAACACCAATATGCTTTGTCAACTCATGCTTGACCGGATCACTAGCAATCTGAATGACACATGTTATTACAAAACAAAGGTGCAAGATCTTTACAAAGAAACACCAAGATCAGCCAAAAGCCATCAAAGCCACACAATCTTTGAGGTGGTAGCGGCAAGAGCTCAAAGCTCAGCCTCTGCACTAAACGTGACACCGTAGTCTACTTCTTGGACTTCCATGCAAAAAGCGAAGTACCAAGAAAGATGTAGCAGCTAGTGATAGATCGACAATCAAGAGGATCACTCGCCCAAGTAGAGTCAAAGCATGGAGCTGGAGCTAACTTGAACTGGCATAAAATAGACGTCTGGACACAGTCCTCCACAAGTATATCAGCACATGAAGAAGGTGACCATAGTGAACTAAGGTGGGAGCACTGACAAACTGGCTGAGCACATGTACAGCATGAGCAACGTCTAGTCTGGTCACCATGAGAAAACAAGACTCCCAACAAACTGACGATAGCAGGAAGGATATGTCAACAGTGCACCATTAGTAGGACAAAGCTGCAAGTGAAGCTTCATAGTTGTGGCAGCACTGCAAGTATCAGTCAGGCCAGAACGAGCAAGCAAGTCCTGAACATATCGATTATAAGAGATATAATAGCCATCACCATCCGAATGAACCTCAATCTCCAGGAAGTAGCTGATGGTCCTAAATCAAACATCATAAATTGTTCACTCAATCTCTTCTTGACAAATGTCACATAGTCCATGTCTCCTGTGATCGGCGTATCATTCACATACAACAGAAGCAAAGTACAACCATGCCGAGAAGTGCTAACGAACAAGGCAGGATCATGCTCACTTGGAGAAAACTAGCAACTCTAATTACAAAACTGAAACGCTCAAATCAAGCCCAAGGAGCCTGCTTGAGACCATATAGAGCACAACAAAGATAGCAAACAAAGCTTGTAGGAGCATCAACACCTGGAGGTGGCTACATATAGACTTCCTCATGTAGATCACCATGAAGAAAGGTATTCTTGACATCCATCTGAGATATAGCCCATGAGTGTAATGCTACAACAGCAATGAGAGTACGGACTATTGTCATATGAGCAACTGGAGTAAAAGTCTCATCACAATAAGTCTCCATAAGCCTACTGAAAACCTATTGCAACAAGACAATCCTTTTATCATTCCACTGAACTATCTGACTTATTCTTTACTTTGTACACCCACTTGCATGTTGTAGGAACAGCTCCAAATGGTAGTGGAACAAGATCCCAAGTACATGTACACCTAGTGTTGTAAGCTCCTCAGTCATAGCCAACTGCCACTCAAGTACATTGGCTGCCTCCTGATAAGTACTCAGCACAAATACTACACCTACAGGAGGGAAACTCATCTCTTTGGTGCCTAAATAGAAGAACAATCATGTAGGACATTTCGTGATGTAGTAGAACGATCATCAGAGTACGTGGTACTGGACAGAGGGTCAAGTGGAGGAGCGGAGGACTGAGGATTAGAAGGATCTCTCTGTCGGCAATGATAGTGAAAGGGAAAAGTGGAACTGTCAGAAACTAGTTAATCTGGTGGAGACATAGTAAGTGTCAGAAACAAGTGGAGCTGGTAGAGGAGACATAATAGAAGATGAAACTAGTGGAAAAGTTGTATTTGAAGACTGAACAGAAGACGGCAAATCTAGTGAAGGATGGGAGGTAGACAAAAAAGAGGTTGAAACTATGAAAGAATAAGTACGATGAGTGGAAGGATGATAAAAGAAGGGTCGATCCTCAGAAAAGGTCACAACACGAGAGATGCGAATGCAACATGCCGAAGGATCGTAGCAATGATAACCCTTATATTCAAGACTAATCCAAAAATACACACTTAACTAACTGAGCGCCGAGCTTTGTACGCTCACGAGGTGCCAAAATAATATAGCAAGTGCAACCAAAAACACGAAGATGATCATATCAAGGAGGTGATCTATACAGGATTACACTAGGACACTTGCCCTGAAGTTTGGAAGAAGGCTGAATATTGATGAAATAAACTACCATAGAGACTGCTTCCCCAAAAAAATGAGAGGGGACAAAGGATTAAATAACAGTACGATCAATCTCAATGATGTGACAATGCTTTCACTCAACAACACCATTCTGAGCAGGAGCATCAAGACACTGAGAGCTGAGAAAGAGTACCCTCAGAAAGAATTTGACAAAAGGCTGATGAAAGATACTCTTCCAAAGTCAGAACAAAAAACACAATTGGAAGAGGAAAACTAACTATGACCATCTTAGTGAAAGACTGACAATGAGAAACCAACTAAGAACGATGTTTCACAAAGTAGATCCATGTATATCTAGAGCGATCATCAACATATATGACATAATAATTGTGACCACCCTTTGATGCAAAAGGAGGACAACCCCAAACATCATAATGTACCAAATCAAATGGATAAAAAGACTAAGAGGCACTACTAGAATATGGCATTCTAGCTGTTTTCCATCTTACAGCTGCTATAGTGAAAACTAGACTCAACAGTAACTTGACTTAAGGAACTCTGTTGAACTAGAGTAGTGAGGCGAGCTCGACGCAAATGACCTAACTTATGAAGCCACTTGCTGAAGCAAGAACCAACATGAGAATGAGATGATGACGTAGCAGATGACACTATAGGCTTTGACATACTGATGGAAGGGAGATGCAAAAAGTATTAAGACATAGGGACTAGGAAGCATCTATGGTGATGGCTAGAACAAATCACTCTTCTGCTCTTAATGAACCTAAATGAAGCAAGAAGAATCATCAAATCCAAAGAAAATGTTCATATCAGTAAGTTGACCAACAGAAAGAAGATTCATAAATAACTAAGGAACAAAAGACACATCAGGAATAGAGAAGTGAGATGTAGAGAGAATGCCCTGATGGGTAATAAAGCAATGTATACCATCTGCAATGTGAACATAAGCACCATCAGTCATGGGCCTGCAGGCAACAAGCTGAGAGCTATCTGATATAACATGAAAAAAGGAACCCCATTTCAAAACCCAAGAATGAGCAGCGCTAGAGGAAGATGGTGCGACTGAAGTCAAAGCAGACAGTGTTCCAGAAGTCATAGGCCGAGGGCGTGGCAGTAGTGACTGCTCCGGTAGGTGCTCTACAATGATGATTAGATGGATGTCTAGCATAATAATCAACAAGCTAGTTTAGATGTATCTTGAAGCACTTTGTCAATAAGATGACTTGTCATCTTGCAATGACAACAAAATAGCACTCCCGTGGATGTAGCTCTGGTGGATCCAAGCCACTATGAGAGACCCAGAACATGTGGTAAGCTTCCTGAGGTGGGCACAAGAGAGCGAAGTCAAGTCTCCTCTGCAATCAGACTGGAGAGTTCCTTAGTTGAAGTCGGTGGAGTAGGACAATTGAGCAACTAAGTACAAATAGGCTCAAAACACTTATCGAAGCCCCATCACAAACTAATACATAAGTGTTTGTTGAGCATACTCCTCTTTCGCAACACAAGACTGATAGGCAATAGCACCCTTCGGTGTCATAGACTCTAGTGGTCCAGTGTTGTTAGTGAAAGCACAATAATACTCCTCTACTGACATATCCTGCTGCTGAATATTATGAATGTTCTTGAGCAATGTGAAGTCAAGAGCACCACTGGACTGAACATATCTCTTCTCAAAGTACGACCACGTTTGCTTGGTTAAAGTATGATACTCAAGACTCATCCTCAGAGAAACATCAACACTCAGAACTAGACCAGTCATAACACATTCATCTTCTTTTTGCCAAGTTTTTATTGCCTCAACATCGACCTCCTTCCTTGGATCAGGAGGATCATCCGTCAAATGAGAAGCTAAATGGTAACCCCTCAAAGTAGTCTTGACTAAGAAACCCATAGCCCCTCAGCATCGGTTAGAAGACCTGGAGCCCAACGACAGCATCGGACCTAGAGAGGAGGTCGACAGCGGGAATCCAAAGAGACCGGCGATGGGAATCTGAGGCCAGCGATGACATCGGGCTTGAAGCAGACAAGGCCGACGATGGCAACTCAATGCAGAGTTGGCAGCGCAAGCAGATCCAAGCCAGGCAAATCTCAAGCGGCCGACGAAGGAGAACTGGTGGTGCGAGCAGTTCTGAGCCAGGCGGATCATAGGCGGCCAGCAAAGGGTGGCGATACGAGGACGACGGTGCCGGAGTCAGAGACAAGGATGGTGCTAGGGACATGTGGATGCCAGATCTGGGTGAGGAGAGAGACGACAGCCAGATTCGACTGAGAGAACGTGGCGACCAGATACGATAGTCACGAGTATGGTGGCACCGGGTGGATGACAAAGACGATGCTAGAGAACGATATCTCGATTAGATGACACACTATCGGGCACGACTGGATCCGATCACCGTGCGGTCGCTTCTCTCTCTCAGCCTCTCGACAGTGGCAACAGCAGAAGAGGTGCAAACCATAACCCTAACCATGCTCTGATACCATGTTAATTTTAGAGGAGAAATATTTTTGTTATTTACAACTGTGCATCTTATTCATTATAAGATGTCATATATATGCACAATTAGATGGGCCTCATGGGCTACATGGGCCTCACGAGCTGAGAGAGAGAGACACTAATATGCACAAGACTCTTAACAAGCCATACTTCTAATTTGTCGCTCATGTATATTTTTAAACGCAGATACAAGACAGGTTCTTATGAAACATTCTTCAAGCTTCAGTGAGATTCCTTGAGTTCATTTTACGAAGAGCTTGAGATTGGTAAGATGGTATAAACTTTCAAATTTTTGACATTATCCATGTGATTGTTTACTACATAAATTAAGTTCAAACTATGGCCTTTCCTATGCATTGACATCATAATTTTGATTCAGTTGAAGATAGAGTCTGTCTTGAACCAAAGTAATGGTAGGGTATTTATGGAGTTAGGACCCAAAAGCAGAATTGCTTGGGCAGCCATCATCTTCTTCTTGATGTGAAAGAAATTGGGGTACCTATGGTTTTGTCCAAAGCATGAAGAGAAATAGGCTCACACCTAAACATGTTAAGAATTTAGTGTTTGTGCATAACAACTTGTATCTCCTATCAAGAAACTTTGATGACTATTCCACAGGACCAACCCAAATGTGGGATGTTGAGGGAGATGGCTTCGAGCCTTTTGGTGGTGTTGGCATTCTTGAAGCTGCTGATCTCACACTTGATGAACCAAAATTTGAGGGGTTCATATGTGGCGATGAGGAAGGATAGTGACCTTCTGAGGTGAAGCAATCACATCATGAAGATATTCGGTATTAGCTTAATTCATTCCTATTTCCTATGATGGAACCTTGAAACAATTAGATTTGGCCTTGTGTCTTGTAACCTATTCCTATCATCCTATGTTATGTTATGTTGCAGAACTATCTATATCTAATTCTCTATGATCTATTATTTTACTATTCACTAATGCTCTCTCATAGCCTGTCTATATTTTTTATTTTTAAATACATATATACTTGTATCAATGTATCTTTGTTTTTGGAAAATATCATATCGCCATACATGTATCGCATATCAAGGTAACTTAGATCCATGCTCATTCTCTGAATCTAGTCATGCCTGATTTACTAAGCTTTCTTTATCATCCAATTACATGTGTAATTTAGCTTGTGCCATGACTAGTTCATTTAAAATTGTGCAACTTAAACTGTAGTTGCCATGACCAAGATCAAAATGAATAGTTGTTCTTTCATATGGACTTAAAGAGTAAGAATTTCCCAAGTTTAAATGGTTTTGGAGTGCTTGTATTGAAAACTTGTCTTTTTAGTTTCTTCACTCCATATTCTAGCACACTTGGCTATTTTTTACTTCTATTCACTTCTTGAACCAAGTTGAGTTCTCTTTTGCAAAATTCTCTTCTAATTTCTAAAAACAAATCAAATTTGCATTTTTAGAGTAGTTGCCAAGGTGTTCATCAAGGGGGAGATTGAGAGACCATGTAGAAGGTCTAGAATATGTTTGTGATGCGGTGCGCCAAGTGATAAGGCCAATGCATGTAGAGATAGTTCGGGACACACCGAATGCGTGAAAATATGACGGCTAGTTATTAGGCACTACAGGCTCAAACCATGCAAAGATGCTTTGACGTGAAGGTAAAAACAAAGTCAAGGGAAGCTGCCCAGAAGCTTCGTCGAAGGGATTTTGGTAGTTGGCCAAATACCGGGTTAGTGCCATGATCAAAATCGCGACGCGAGGAGACGCAAAGGAGAAGTTGTTTAGGTCAAAGAGAGAAGAAAATGCAATGTGATTTAATCACTAATGGTTTAGCGGATTGAGTACGCTTTCAAAAGCATCTGTAAGTGTGTAAAACCTACGTTAGTGGGGTTAACGGGTTCCCCGGATGTCTCAATGGGTTATACCCATTAGGATTTGTTGCTGATTATTAAAGGGGAGGAGGTGTTAGATCTAAGGATTCTAGGATTGAGGTTTTGTCCTTCCACCTTGCCTCTTTCCATGGTTTGATAGAGTTGGAGAGAAAAGAGTGGTGCTTTGGGAGCACCTTGTAATCTCCTTTCGTTGTAATCCTTCCTCTCTATGTGGTAATGAAGATCAAACCTTGTATCTCAAATTGCTAGTTGTTCTTGTCCTGAACTTTACTTGCATCTTGTGTTTTTATGTGATTTCTTCTCCCCCCCAAGCTTTCTCTTGGTATTGCTATGGTCCATGATGAGTAAGAGGCACTAGAAGATCCAAGTTGATCAATCATTGTCCATCTAGATCATCTCCATAGCAAAAATCAAGATTATGCCCGGTTTGTGAGCGTTCTTGAGCAAGATTTGTGAATTCATGATTGTGGGAGCTCTATCTAGAATTCTTACTTAAATTACCTAGCTAGGACATGTGAGAATAGATCTAGAAGACCTCATGCCTTAGATATTCATGAGCAACAAGTAATTTGAGTTCTAGGTTTTTTGGTGTTCTTGTGGCCTAGATTTCATTCTCTTCAATTTAGTGAACCCGAGCCCAAGAAACTTGTGATCTTGATTAGTTTAGGTTTCTATTGTCTTAAACAAATCTCATGCAAAATTTGAAACTATTTGGATGAGATTTGAGCAAGTTTTGATATTTGAGTTTTGCCCTGAGAAGATTTAGGCCTGGGAAAATGGGACTGGTCAGACCGGCCATGGACTTGCAGTCAGATTGGCCACAGTGGTCAGACTGCACTTGCCCCTATGGTCCGACCGCCCTTCGTCCCCCTCTGATTGTCAGAATCGGTCCTACATCTTCAGTGAAAACTTTCTTTTGAGCTGAATGAAATGTAACTTTTGAGTGTGGTAAATACAGGTGGAAAAATATACTAACAAAGATAAGCATGACAAGAAAAGGCAATTTAAACATTTTTATTAGTACTGAACAAAAAATGAGAGCACCATATAGGTACAAATTAGATAGAAGTAAGAAAGAACATGAAATGACAGCTAAAAGGAATAAGCTCATTTAACCCCTTAACTATTGCCCTGGTCCAAATATCAATCTCCCAACTACAAAACCGGGTGTTTGACACCCTCCTCTTAAAATTGTTCACTTTTCACCTCTAGGATGTTTTCCTTAGTGGTCTTCACCACATTGGCAGCCACATCACTAGTATTTGATGTGTAGACAACCAAGTCAACATTGAATCACTTCCTAGTCAGCTATAGATACTTCTTAATGAAAAGTAATCATATGGTTCATGATGTTTTTTGAAAATAAGTAGGTGAGATACTCTACTAACTTAATCATGTTGGGCTGATTTGCAAGTCATGTTAGTGTATCCAAGCTTATTGGAATGCCAAGTAACCGAAAACCAGCCAAAATCCATGATGGTTTTGGGTGAGGGAGTGACTTGCCCAATTTTGATAGTTGGAGGGTGTCAAATGCTTGATATTTGAGTGAGGGGTTGATTTCCAAACTCGGTGGACTTATTCCTGCTAAAACTAGAAACCAACGTGTTAGTTTTTATCTAGTTTGTGAAACTATTGGTTAAAAGTGTGGTCTTGTAACAGTTTTGCAAAAGATATTGTCATTTTGTGAAATGTACTCACCAAAATACACGAGTGCCTACCAAACAGTGAGCGGCATGGTTTTGTTAGACCTAGACGAGAGTTCAAGGGGAGTCTAGGTAGAGCTCATGTGGGGGTGCGCTCTCATGGTGTCTATGCTTCGCCTCATTCTGCACCATCTTCAGCTTATGCTTCTACTGGTTTTACTTTTACTCTTCGTGTCTCGGTGCTGGATTCCAAGTCTTTTATCACTAACCCCGGTACTAAGACCTCGAGGTTTTCTACTTCTGTGATGTAGGTTCGACTGGGGAGGAAGGATAACCTGTGGCTAGTGGACTACAGATGTTCTCGACACATGACCACAAATTCAAGATGGTCCTCCTCCCTCACTCGAGCATCCAGCGATGAGTTGATCACGTTCAGGGATGCTTCTACCGAGACCGTGATGGCCAAGGGCACAATACGTGTCAGCAACAACTTCATACTCACTGATGTAGCCCTAGTAAGCAAGCTCAAGTATAATTTTCTTTCAGTCTCGCAATTAATTGATGATGGTCTCGAGGTGAGCTTTAGGAGGGGTGCTTGTAGACTTCTAGATCAGTCTGGGGATCTAGTCTTTGGGATTTCTCATCTTGGGAGTGTTTTTAGTGCTGATTTTGTGGAGTCTTCCTCTTTTAGAGATCTTGTTTTCTAGCACCGTAGGCTTGATCACATTGGTTTTGATCACTTTACACGGGGTCAATAGCATGGATCTAATTAGGGGATTACCTAACCTATAAGGTGAGAAGGATTTGGTTTGCTCTCCCCGCAGGCATGGTAAGATGGTTGCTGCCTCACATCCACCTCTTACCATGGTCATAATAGATAGCCTAGGAAATCTCTTGCACATGGACACTATAGCTCCTTCTAAAGTTTAGTCAGCATAAGGGAAGAGGTATGTACTAATCATTGTTGATGATTACTCCAGATACTCACGGGCTTACTTCCTGGCATCTACGGATGAGGCATTTGGCCATTTTAGAGAGTTAGTCCTTCGACCATGTCCTGTCGACCACAGTGCCTTGACCATGCCTCACGACCACGGCTGCTCGATACCTTCGACCACGGTGCCTTCGACCGATTCATCGACCACGGCTTGTCGACCAGCTTCTCCGACCATACAGGTCTTCCAAGCACCGACCGGTTCACTGTAGCTTACGAGTACCGACCAAAGACTATTGTAGCCACGACCAACTATAGCTACGACTACGACCACTTGCTACAGTTACTCCTCCCGAGTACCGACTGCTATAGTACTCCTCCGAGTACCGACTACTACAATACTCCTACGAGTACCGACTGCATCGACTCACGACTACGGCCACTGCGTAGTTCGACTCACGACTACGGCCACTGCGTAGTTCGACTTACGACTATGACCACGGAGTACTCGAACGCACCGAGCACTCGACACGACCACGCAGTACTCAACACACGAGTACTCGACTACGACCACGCAGGACTCAATACACGAGTACTCGTTACGACCACGCAGTACTCAATAGACAAGTACTCGACTACAACTACAGTACTCGAACACACCGAGTAGCACAACAACAAGATTAGTTCCAACAAGCCATTCACATAGTGATGCGTCTTGGATCAATGTTATGCATAAGGAGTTAGCCTCTCCATAGTCATAATGTCATAGGATACAAGTGGGTTTTCAAGAACAAACAGAGTGAGGATGGGATAATAAGGCCAGGCTTGTAACCCAGGGCTTCACCCAGGTAAAGGGCTTAGACTTTGAGGAGATCTTCGCATATGTTGCTATATTAGAAACCATTAGGATTCTCTTAGAATTTGAAGCCTCTGAGGGCTTTAGACTATATAAGATGGATGTTAAACAGTGCTTTTCTTAATGGTTTTATAGAAGAAGTCTATGTCACTCAACCTCCTGTGTTTGAGAGTCCAAAGTCCTGAAATTATGTCTACAAACTTTCTAAAGCCTTGTATAGTCTTAAGCAAGCCCTTGGAGCTTGGTATGATAGGCTTAAGTCATTTATGTTGAAAAATAATTTTCAAATGGGCAAAGTAGACAAAACAATGTTCACCCTCCGGCATGGTAGTGATCTCTTGGTTTAAATCTATGTAGATGACATCATTTTCGGTGACTCATCTCATGCTTTAGTTTTCAAGTTTTTAGAAACCATGAGCAGCGAATTCGAGATAAGCATGATGGAAGAGTTGACTTACTTCCTTGGATTCTAAATCAAGCAGACGAAGCAAGATACACTTGTGAATCAAGCTAAGTACACCAAGAACCTACTTCGACACTTCAATATAGGGAGTATAAAGCCAATCTCCACCCTAATGGCTTGTACGTTGAGCTTGGATCTAGATTAGGACGGTGAGTCTATCGATCAGAACTACCACAGCATGATCGGCTCACTACTCTACCTCAGGACGTCAAAGCCAGATATACTTCTCAGTATGTCTGTACACTCGATTTCAATCTTCCCCTCGCGCATATCACCGCCAAGCGGTGAATCATGTCTCTAAGTACCTCCAGTCTACCTTGAGTTTGGACTTCGGTACTCCTCTTCTTCCTGCCTCTCTCTTCGTGCTTTCTCATATGTAGATTTTGGGGTTGTAAGATAGATAGGAACGGTACCTCAAGCACTTGTCATTTCTCTTCATGCTTTCTCTTATGCAATTTTTGGGGTTGTAGGATATATAAGAAGAGTATCTCCAGCATTTGTCATTTCTTATGCACATCTCTTGTCTCTTAATCCTCTAGGAAACAAGATTACATTGCACGCCCCACACCGAGGTCGAGTATGCGCTCTCGCCAAGAGTTGCTCTCAGATTCTTTTGATCTCATCTACTCTTAGGGACTTTGGATTAGAATTAGATAGTCACTCTTCTTAAATGGTGATCAATCACTTGCTCCCAAAGCTTCATTGTGTGGCTCATGAGCTTAATTTATCTATAATTAGTACAACTTTGAATATCTTGTTTATTTTTGAAAATTTGTACTAATGTGCTTCTCCGCCACTCGTTAGGCATCTTGTTCGACCTAAATACATTATTGAAAAAGTTAGCCAAACAATCGCCATGTCTCCAAGGCATTTCCACACCTCAATAAGAATGTTATCAGGCCCCAACACCTTACCCACTTTCATCCTTTTTAAGACCTCTTTTACTTCTGATTCCTAAATTCTTCAAACAAACCGCCAATCAGTGTCGTCAAAAGCATCATCAAGTTCAATCTCCATTGAACAACTTGTCGAAGTAATCTCTCCACCTATCCTCGATCTCATCATCTTTCAAGAAAAGTCTACTGGTGTCGTCTTTGAAGCATTTAACTTGGTTGAAACCCTTCGTCTTCATTTCTCAATGTTTAGCCGTCTTGTAGATATCCTTCTCGCCCTCCTTTGTACTTAGCATCTGATAAAGCTCCTCATAGGCCTTGCCCTGTGCCTCACTACCCGCTTTCTTTACCTTCTTTTTGTTGTTTTGTACTGTTGTATGTTGTCATCTCTCCTATCATGCTGCATGTGCTTGTAGCATGTCTTCTTCTCAATAGCCTTTTGTACTTCCTTGTTCCATCACCAAGTATCTTTAGGTTCGCATCTTGTCCCTCGGGTCACTCCAAATACTTCCGTAGCAACCTACCTAATGTGAGTTGCCATCTCCGTCCATGTATTATTCGCTTTTCCCACGATCCATATCCCTTTCGGGATCATTCTCTCATTAAACGGCTGTGATGCGTCCCGTTTGAGTTTCACCACTTTGTCCTCTTGGCTTTGGTGACCTTAGCCTATCGAACCCATATCTTAAAATGAAAGTCATATACTTCCAACTTATATTGATGGACAACACACTCTCTAGGCATAACCTTACAATCTATGTAGGCTCATTTGTCCTCCTAACAAAGAAAAATCAATTTGGCCAGAATACTGATCACTACTAAAGGTAACTAAATGAGAATGTCTCTTTCTAAAATAATGTGTTAGCTATCAAGAGGTCATAGGTTATGACAAAGTTCAACATATCTTCTTCTTGGCTCTTATCACCATAACCAAAACCTACATGCACACTCTAAAACCCTCCACTAGTTGTACCAACATGACCGTTGAAACCGCCTCCTAAGAAAAGCTTCTCACTATTAGACACTTCTAACCATGACATCTAGATCTTCACAAAATTGCCTCTTAACGGCCTCACCCAGACCTACTTGTGGAGCATATGCACAAACAACATTCAAAACCAAGTCACCAAAGATTAGCTTGACTAGGATAACCGTATCCCCCTGTCTCCTCACATCGATAACTCCGCTCTTGAGGCTTTTATCAATTAAGATGTCAACTCCATTCCTACTTTGTTCTGTTCTAGTCTACCACAACTTAAAGCCAGTATGCTCCACCTCCTTCGCCTTCTGACCAGTCCACTTAGTCTCTTGAATGCACAAGATATTTACACATCTCCTAATCATCGTATCAACTAACTCTCTTAACTTACATGTTAAGGACCCTACATTCCAACTACCTAGACAGATCCTACTCTCCTCGGCCAGCTTCCTTGCCCCTCACTCGTCGAGTAAAGTCCGAAGACCCTTGCACATTTTCCACTACATCTAGGCGCCGATGTAGCACATCATTAAGAGAGTGACGTCCTAGCCGATGCTCATTTATCACCACACTAGGGTTCCGATATGGCGATCGCTAAGAGGGTAACAGCCCAACAAAAATCTTTTAAGTTTCATTCCATGAAAAGGTGGCATTTTTTATGTTGGCTCGCCGAGCCTAGCACTACCCTACTCCTTTTTCATGGCTTGGGATAGGCTATGTAGAAAACTACACAGGCGGAGTTACAACAGGCAAATTTCTAATGTAGAAGATTCCTATCTTATTTTGGACTCCTTGTGCTGTCCGCTGCTTGAACCTTATGTTAGAGGGCATTAGGAAGATTCCAGTGTTCAAGAGCATTGCAAATATGAGACGGGTTGCCACGTTTATTTATCAACATGGGAGGTTCTTGATGCAATGAGAGACCGAGCAAGAGGGGATCTTGTGAGACCAACAGGTACTTTACTTTATACTTTTGAGTGACTCGTGTGGTGATTGTCATGATTGATGAGTCTTTATACTTTTTCCACTTGAATTTCTACCATGTTGTTTAATTTCCATTTGGAACTCGTTATGGAGTGTTGTTTGATTCACTTTTGCTCTATTATGCTTAATTTTTGTTGCTGCTCATATGTATCTTACAAAGTTCATTTGAGAACAAAAGACCACATGTTGATGAACATGCTACTGCTACAAGGAGGAATATGCAGGTAATTAAGTAAATGGCTTCTTAAATCGATAGTGATTTAATATATATGTATTGATGTATATAAATATGCATGTATATTACAAGGATTTGGTTCTTCTTCAACTAGTGTGGGAACTAGCTCTTGGGTTCTTCATACTTCGACAGTTCAACTATATGAACAATGAGGTAACATGCTCTGAATTTGTTCAAGTCTTGTTCATTTCATGCTTTGCTTAATTTGCTATCATCCAAGGGCGGTATGCTAGCAAGTTGATAAATCCTCGATGACTAGTCGACCAGTCAGCAAGTCGGTCCCTAGGCGACTCGACTCTACTTACCGACTTAATAACCTTGCTTTTCACAGTGAGAAGAACCCCTCAAGCAAATACTCATTCCCTGTAGTGTAATGTCGGATCGCCATCGTCTTCATCAGCTTTGGCCACCCCCATTGTCGTTAATTCTCGTAGTCTGCTTCTCCCTCACCATAGCTCGTTGACATCATGAACCTCTCGCAGCCTCTACTCGTCGTTGGCGGGACACCACAGACCACCTTCGTCACCACCGACCACTATAGTGAGCTCTTGGTAGCCCCCTCTTGCTTTTGCGCTTGTTGGATTTGAAGCTTTACACACGTGGTCGAGTCTTCCCGTTGTCATCCATGGTGCCACTGCAACTGCATATCGCTGGGTCGGCTCCATGGACCCTTGGTCCCCGTGCCCACTGCCATAGCATCACCCAAACTCTAGCTCAGGCTACAACTAGGCTCACTGCTTCCCGCCACAACGTAGCCTCCTCCAACAACCTCTCTGCCACCAACACCACCAATAGTATCGTCTTGACCTCACCACTCCATTTTGCTAGTCCCTAAGGCCACTCCATTTTGCTAGTCCCTCAGGCCACTCAACAATGAGCTCGATCAGAGCTGCTCTGCTTTCTCTCTATCAAGTGAGACCGTGAGGATAGCAATAATTGAGGTTAGTGAGTCCCTGAAGTATGAGACCGACCGGTTAATTAATCAAAAGACTAAAATACACTATGGGTCCCTAAACTTGTTAAGTTGGATCAATTAGGTCCCTAAATTTTGAAACTGTAGATTCATGTACCTAAACTTGTTTAAGTGGGTCACCATAGGTTCCAATGACGATTCACTAGCTTGATCGCTGACGTGTAGTCTTGATTGATGCCAACATGGTGTGGAGGTCACGTGCGGCTCACATGACCAGCCAAGTGGGTGATTAAATTGTCATTTAACCCCCTATAGTTGTGATCCTTTGCATTCCCTCACCTTGTGTTCCTCCATGTCGGCATCCCCGTCGCCGCTATTGTCGGATCCAGCTATCCCTAACCCTCCGCCACCGTCTTCCTCCTCCCTGGTTGTGGCCGTCTTCCTCATACCAGCATCCCCAGCGCCGCTGTCACCAGATCCGCCCATCCCCGACCCCTCCACTGTCGTCTTCCTGCTCCCCGGCAGCCGACCGTCTTCCTCCATGCTAGCATCCACGTCGCTGCTGTTGTTGGATCCGCCCATCCCCAACCCTTCTACCACTGTCTTCCTCCCCTTCGGCGGCCGACCAGATCTGAGCTGTGCGATGGAGGTGCAGCCGCTGGATCTCTCACCTCTAACCACATTCCTCCCCTTCGGTTTGCATACCTTGAAAGGCGCATCAAATTGTTCATTGTGACGGGGTTAGAGGAGCGTAGGGTGATATACGGAGATCCCATTCCCACGCTGACCCCCATTGTACAGCCGCTCGTTCGTGGTGGCACGGTACTACGAGAGTCGGCCCCTCACCCTTGATCAGTTTCGTGCCACCCCAGCATGTCTGCGACGGTGTGCGCCATCGCATGTATGCTCCCATTGGTGTTGGAAGGGAGAGTTCATGTGCCGTGCAAGGTGATATACCTGAAGAAGAAGAAGTAGAAGGTTATCTCTCACTAGAAAATTGTGCATCGAACCAGCAGAACTGGACGATGCAAAAGTAGCCATGCGACACAGCAGTGTAAGAATCTCCTGAGTGTTATAATCACCAGAGCTCCTCTAAGAGGAGAAACCTTCAGTGCCCTTTGGAGGACGACCACCTTCACGTAAATCCTTCTTCTTTCTATAGCAGAACTACTTCATATGTTCATCCTTATTGCAGTAGGTGCAATGGAGTCTCCCACCAATAGCAGTTGTCACTAATGGAGGTGCCACTGGTGAAGGAGTAGCCTGAGGCGTAGCGGGCGTAGAAGCTAGAGGAGCTGCCAAAACTAAGAGAAATGACGACGACGGCAGTAAACCTGCACCACGAAGGTGATCTCCTCAGCATGAACAGCTGCAAGGGCTTCCAATAGAGTCACACGAGAGTGGCGAGCCAGCAACTGAGCATGAGTTTGCTCATACTCAGCCCAAAGACGTGTCAAGAAGTTGTAGATACGACGAAGCTCCAGGTGAGACTACTGACGCTGACAACACTAACAAGTGTGGCAAACATCTAGTCCCAACGAGTCAATATGACGCCACACCATGGACAACTAGGCATAGAACTCATCCACAGTGACATCTCCTTGCTGCAACGACTACTCCTGAAGCACAACAACAAGATACAAGGAATCACCAGATGACTTGTAATGGTTGCGCAGATGCGCCCACATCGCTTGTACTGAAGTCAAGCCAACCACATCCCAAGTGAGATGCACCTCCACGCTAGCAACTAGAATAGCAAAGGCATGGGCATCCTCATCAATCCATGTACCAGAGGCACGGGCATCCTCATTAGTCTATGTCTTGTAGACAGCACACTGAATCTAAAAAGACTCCATGACATCCTCAAAAGCATCAGCTGCATCCTTACGAGTATCTTCGGAAGCAACCTTCGGAGCACGGGCTCAACAGGTGGAGCAGGGCGAGGCGGACAAGGCAGCTCACCAATGAGAAACTCCCAAAGGAGCTAACCACGTATGTGGAGGCGCATGTGCTAAAACCAGTCCCGTAATTAAGACCATCGATGATCACCGGGCAACGAGAAACATAAATGGCACCCAAAGAGGATGATATCTCTGTTTTTCTTTTCTTTTCTTTTCTTTTCTTTTCTTTTCTTTTACTCAGCTCTTGAAAACGAACCAACGGGCGTCGCAGCCAGAAAAGAGGCTACAACGATCTCAAGGGTAGGAGGCGGCCTCACGGGCTAAAGACGGCGATGTGAATCTGGAGTGGATTGAGGCAGCAGCGGGTGGTGACGGGCGGATCAATCTGGAGCAGCGACGGCCAGATCCGGACGACGGTGACGTAAATCGAGACGGTGGTGGCCCGGATAGAGTGGCGGAGGGCTATTTGAGGCCCCTATGAGGATGAGACTATCGATAGCACTAACAATTAGTTACAAGCTAGTAGGGAGAGATCAAGATAGCCTTAGGAGACGATGATCAATGGAGAAGTTATGGGGCATCTAATTGTTTTGAATTAAATAGTTTGGAGCTAGTTTAGTCATCCTACCTAATATTTGAATTTCATTATTATTGCTGCATCAAAAAGATGTTGGTATTTAATATCAATGTTATCTAGAAACTTGTGTGTTAATTCATGATGTCAAAGATCAATGATGAATATCTCTAATAGCAATACAAATTATACAATGCTAATCTTAGTTATAAGGCACCACTTTTTGCTGTTTGACAATTTCATTGTTTATCTTATGTTCTTAGACATTGTTGACTTATTATTTTAAACATATACACTAATATAGGAACATGTCAATTTCAACAAAAACAACCAACTCAATTTCAATGAAAACAACCAACCAAGCAATGAAAAATATAAGAAATATCGCCAAAATATTCTTTGAGATGATTCAAGAGAACAAAAAATCATATAACACTTGATTGAATGAGACATTATCTATAAGTAAATACAAACAATGTGTCAGTTACCATCAAAATACTTTTGTGACTGCTGATACATGATGGTTAGATGAGAACCTGATGATAAATTTAGAAAAATGGCTAAAGGATAGACAATAAAATTATTTGTATGGGTGTTAAAACCAAAAATGACTGACACAGAGGTAATTAACAAAACTAGTGACTTTTAGTACATCCCTCCCCTCGTATACTCCGTGTATAGATAGCAAATCATCTATTATTTGTGCTAAACCTAGTAAATTAAATGCTTAAGTTAAGATAAAGCACCACATTATATTTTATACATAAAATATAATATTTCAACCTTATGGACTCGATTAAATCCAAGAGTCTACGGCATTGTTGATAGTAGATCTCTTTATGATTTGTTCTATTTCTTAACCCATTCATAAGAGCATAATTTGAATGGTTAATTGCACATACTCTCTCCGTCTAGCAATATAAATCCAAACCCACCAACACACAAACCAATGAAGCACTAAATCTAAGAAAAATGTGTACCCCTAGCCCAATTTATTATGATGAAAGGTTGTGCCATGATCTAATGTGAACGATTATAGCAACGCTGAAACGCAAAATGTGATGCATAAATAATGCAGGGAAGTAGGCAACTATGTAAAGTGTCACACAAATAAATATTCTAGGATAATAAGGAAGGGGATATGACAAGAGACATATATAGTCAAGACCTAGATCAACATATCATAAAAACATGTTGTAGTATAAATATAATTTTTGCATAAGCTCTTCACACAAAGTAGCAAGGGCACCGTAGAACTAAATGGAAGGCCTTGTAAGAAAAGCAGTGAGAAATATTTTCTAATACCATGGGTAAGAAGCCAAAGAAATCACAAGAATGGATCTATCCAAGTGATTGGGGACATACAAATGATAGGAAGAAATTGGTCTGAACAAAATAATTTTTTTAAATGCTTCTTTCTTCTCCATGTAGTAGTAGATTTCCTAAAAACTACCTAACGTACCATTTCCATTTAGGGAAAGGGAAACCCTTTCTATTCCCTTAGTAAAAAAATAAAATTATGTTGTTATCACATGCTTGCAATCAACACGGATGGTTCCTCTAGTCTATGTTTTCAGTATAAATCTAAAAAAAGATATGCTTATTGATTTATATGTCATGTTTTTAAGAGATAACATAGATGTTCCTAAATTTGAGAAAAATGGAGAAAGAAAATCAGAAAATAATCATGCTGTACCCCTTAATATTTGGGTAATACCAACTTAAAAGAACAATAGATGGCATGATAATTGACATAATTTAAACGCAAACAGTCTTCTATATCGATGTATGATAAGCTGACTTCCTGAGGTACTCGTTACAATAACTATAAGAAGATTACCAAACTAAATTAATTTATTTCAGGTCTAATCTCTGTGTGTAGCTACACATCAATGGAGAGTAGTAGCTACATAACAATCACAATTTGCTATGAACATTTCAACCATAGATCCCTACAAATTAGTTATCCTTTTTCATTTGAAAAACAATCAGAACATACTTAGAATTGTGTCCCAGTTAGGGAGATGTTGTGCTTAAAATAAAACCAAACAAATAGCATCCAAATTCGCCCCCATACAATTGAATCACAATTGATTCTTTTCTGGCCACCGTATGATCGTGGACTGCCATATATGGATCATAATTTGGTTCTTACTTGCCACCTTATGGCCATGGTTTGCCTTAACTGAATGATAATTAGTTCTTTAGTGTGACATTCTATGATCATGGATTGCTTTGTCCGAATCATATTGATGCAATACAAACTTTCAATAAGATGCTAATCTACAGACAAATTACCTCAAAATCTAAGCTGAAATAATGCCAAGTTTCATCATCTTGCAAAAGGCTGAATGATTAATTTGATTGAGAAAAGATTGGAGAAATCTGGCAAGTTTAGTGTTAATTCGGCTAAGCTATTGTGACAGAATTATTCTTTTGTCTCGCAAGAAAAAAAAGTTATTCTTTCGATCGTACAACACTGCGATGGTACTCAAATTTCGAGAGACCAATGTTCATCTTATGTATGCGCATATGCACAACAAGATCACTGCCCCACCCTTAATTATTGCTTCTATTGGCCCTAAAATCCTAATAACTCCTTCAGTTGCCTATATGTTTAGTACTTCAATCTCGCCAATGCGTTCAGTTTATTTTTTTGTTCCAAGGTTGAGACTGTTTAAACGGCAAGTGGACAATTTAAACATGCCGGTGCAGTAACGGAAATAGTAGAGCACCACCTAATTAAGCAATGCCACCATGTGATGTGAAATCGATAATTCCTTCTGACTGACTATGTGATGAAAAGTACACTCTCCATAGTACTCGCATAGTACACAATATCGCATGCATGGATTTCGTTTCTGAACACCAAAGAAACCCGTAGATTAACAGCCGCGCTACAAACAAGGCCGAAGACCATGCAAAACAATACCCAAATCGTCACGGCATATGTAAAATTGTGCTTAACTAGTCCAAACAAAAAACAATTACTGAAACATTTCTTCAGAAAAAGCATTTAGCGAGTTCTAGACAATTCTAGCCTGGCCTCTATATGTCGTCGTGTAGTATAATTTTTCCCGTCTTTTCGGGCCGAATTTTCCTATCGGCTGTGTCGATTAATTTGTCGGCCCAATGAGTTGCCCACATGTACTAACTGTCCTTTCTGCCTGAGACCGCCTTAAAGTCCAATCCAAATCGTAGCAAAGCGCAATGAGGAAATTAAAGCGCACTCCTCGGCAGAAACCAAGCCAAGATTCTCCGGCGAGGAGATGTGAAGGAGGGGGGAAAACTTGAAATCGGCAAGTGGATAAGCATGATGAGAGACGGAGAGAAAGAGGCCATGGATGATGCCATCTGCGCAGTCCAGAGGTTTCGCCCCCACAGCCACACAGGCCGCAGCACGCGAGGGCCAGCTGGTTGCTGCAGGAATTGGCGCAGGGAGCAAAGAGCCAAACATCCATCAGATTTCGCAGGCTTTCATTCTATTTATCTTCAGGAAAGAATAAACTACTAATTTGAGTCGCCCCCCTCCCCAGGCCCGCATTCCCCACCAGCAACGCAACAATACCAAGAAGGATACAAAGAAAGACCAAACAAATTGGGCGAGCGAGACGGCCTGGGGTACCTGGCGTTGGCGAATTCGTTGAGCTTGCCGCGTGGGGAGAAGACGACGTGGGCGACCTCAGCGTCGCAGAGGACGGAGAGCTCGAAGGCCTTCTTGAGGAGGCCGTTGCGGCGCTTGGAGAAGGTCACCGCCGGCTCATCGGGTTCTCTATCTTCTTCATCTGCGTCTTCCCCCGCACCATCTTCGGTCCGCCAAATCGAGACCGCAATCGGCAGCCGGCCTGGCTGTGCCTCGGAAGAGGAGGTAAAAGAAACAAGAGCTTATTCCAATTGGGGCGGCGGGCAAGGCAAAAGTGGAAACGCGAGGAAGGGGATCTGGGGAAGGCAAAGGGGGACTCACCAAAAATGGCAAGGGGGGCGGTGGCGGTGGCGGTGTAGGGTTTGGCCGTAGCTGCTTCTTGCCCACCACCTATTGTGTCCTCCTCCTCCTCCTCGTCTCGTTGTTTATGAGGGGGAATGGATGAGGAGGCAACGCAAGCACGACAGAAGCAACGAGAAGGGAATGAAAGGAATTTGGTGGCGATGGGCACGAAAGGGCAAAAGCGGACATCCGGGTAAAATACGCCGTATAAAGAAGGAAAGCGAGCCCAGAATATCCCATCCCAGGAAAATTATCGCCTGCCTGCCGTCTCTTTTCGAAATTAAAGCCGCAACACACATGGCGCTTTTGCGGTTAACCGCCCCGCAGCACGCCTATTTGCGCTGCGGTGCTTCCACACGCGTTCACTAGCGCGCGCGCGCGCGTCAATTCTTCCACGACCGTGCGCAGCCGAGGACGGGCCGGAGGGACGACCGCTGCTGACGTGCGTCGCAGGCGGTGCAGCCCGGCCCGGCCCGGCCCCCCTTTGGTGTCCGCGGTACCTGCACTCCAGCTCGCTGTTGCTGCCCGAGGTGAATACATCTCGTGCAGTTCGGCTTGGTTTGGTTTGTGCCATCTAATCTTTAATTTAATACTCTCTTTATTTATTTTTTTATAAAGCGGGCACGTGGATTATGCAGCGTATGAAACTTAGGGAATGGTAGATATATAGAAATAACCATAAGGTACATGGTGTTACTGCCTTGGAAATAAGAGAGGATAGTTATGTGAGTGTTTACTCATAAATATTGAAGAAAAAGGAAATATTATTAAGTGCAAAAGAGAGAAGATAATTAAAACGGCATACACGTCTTATATTTTGACACAAAATGGCAAAAGTTAGAAGCCTTATATTTCAAAACAGAGAGACTAATATTAGGAAAAATTATAAATATCCCCAAAATTTTGTTGGGGTTTCATTTACTCTCTATAAATACTTTTTGTAGACAAATCTCTTACAAATACATAGTTGTTTGAAATGTTCAATCGGTGCCCCCTTCCCGCTGACTGAAAGTACTTAATTTGGTCTTACAAAAAAAATCTCGACCGTCGACAACGCTCATTGGCGGATGGAGACTCGGAATTTTCACACCAATCCTGCTACACCATGACGTGGATTTGATACAGAAAGATTGTTGTACCAATCTTTCCGAATCAGAATAATAGGCACATGGGATGATGTGAAGGTGAAAAGTGGATATGAATTAGCCGAAATATCTGGTTATCGTATTCGATAGGATGCGAATATAGTATAGTTTTTTCCCATCCGATTAATAATTTCTATTATATTCGTATTCATATTCGAATTCGTATAAAAATATGGATACGAATATGGTATGAACTTTTACTATCCGAAATGTTATTTTATTCGAACCATCCATATTCGTATTCGACGAAGCAATATACATATTTTATTACAATATAACTAATTAGTTGGACAAATTTTTTAATTGACCATGAAGTCGTGTTTCTTTAGGTGAAATAAATGAATTAGAATGAATAAGTATAATTGTAAGAGAATAAAATATCATTAATGTTTTCATGTTATATAAGTTATGAGGATATCCAGATCCGACCGAATTGAGTAGGTATTCAATTTGAATTCGTATTTGTTATATATTTTATTTGTATTCGTATTTAAAAATATTCAGATTTATATTTGTATTTATTTACAGAATACGAATATGAATATGGCAAAAGAATGATCCGTTTTCACCTTAGGATGATGTACTGTGTTTTGTGGTGTTACTGTTGGACGATGGGGATAGAACAAAACAGAGGTTCGATTTTTATATGTTCTGGTGTGCGCGTCTTGTGTGTGTTTCGTAATTGGACTTGCAGGATATTGTAGACCTTTTTTAATGAAAAAAGTAGGAAAGGCGATTATATTGTAGACCATTATATTGTGCTATCAAATATCAAAGCGATGATGGTCCTTGATCGGAGGAGCAACATATGTGTTGTTTTTTTGGGTTATGGATTATGGTTGCGGTTTATGACTTTTAACTGTTCGTGAGAGAGAAAGTATGGAGTAAGAGAAATTCGTGTATGGTCTTTGCCTACATAAATAAAGTCGTTATAGTATGTACTACAATCAATTTATAGACTCTGTCTTGAAAATACATTTCGTTTAAAAGTTAGTTACTGTAGAAAAATTAAAAGAAGTGAGAAAATCTACATGTATCTCTTATACCATAAACATAGAGAAAATATATATAGCGGTGCTCAAATTGGATTATAAACATAGAGAAAATTGACATGTATCTCTTATATCATAGCACGATGCTTTGATTCTTTTTCCTTTTTTTTCGTTTTGTTTTATGGAACTACGTACATGTATATCTCTCACGGAGCAGCAGTAAGTGAAACAATTGAAGGTAAATATAAGATATTTGCTTAAAAAAACCTGATTGTCCACATCACAAGCATCAAGGCAATTAATTACGTGCAGGTTAAGAGTTACGGTGGGAGTTGGTTGGCTAGAGCTCTAAAACTATGTGTTGCACTGTCAAAAATGAGTTGAAATTGCTTTTTTTAGTGTTTTGTTCCTTTCACATGGAGAGATTTGTACAAGCATGTGTGGTTCTATCTTCGGAAATTTTGCCGCTTGATATTGGTTTTTTAAAAGTTTTTTTAGTTGTTTAATTGGTCTGATTTTTGTGTTTGTAAGGCATCGTCCATTTAGTAGTCGGGTGCTCGTAACTTCAAACCTCATAACATATCCTCATGCTAAATGACTTGTGCACGACATGCTACAATTCTTTATGTGATGCTGTATTCCAACGGCATATGCCTATCCTACCATTTCACCTTACCACTTTTCGAAGTTTGAAACTATCTTGAAAGTTATTTCCTTGTTAGTATCATTTGATATTGAAACATTATTTCAACAATTGCTATAATCCCTCTTCCACTAATGGAATTAGACGACAAATAAAAAAACTCCATTCTATTACAAAAAAAAGTAAAAAAAACCATTCCGTTTGTCCAGAGTACAACTTGCTACTTATACCAAGCAGTGACCTGAATTCACTCGATTTATATGTTTATGTTAATTTGGTTAGACTCGACTATATATTTATGTTAGCTTTAGCGATTTCCGGAAAGATCACTACCATGTAGCAGAGATCATCCTTTAAATGGCCCTGCAATTTGACTTTATGCCTCTTGTTTCTTAAAGGAACCAAGCGGGATGATAATACTGTACATCAAAAACTTTCAATCGAACAAGGAATCCATGACAGACGCCCCAAAAAAGGAAAAGGCTACATATGCTGCAATTGAGGGGACGGACGGACAGCTTTTTCTAAAGCGCTGCCAATGCTATGCCAGTGATAGCGCACGTTTCTATGTGTGATATTCCCCTTCCATCACGGTCCAATCAAGCGGTATGTGTTGATTGGCCCAGAACAAGAAAAATGTACTGTTTAAGTGGTGTTTTCTGTTTCGAAACAATTAGACGTTACCAACCGTCTGTGATACTATCCTGCTAGATGCTGATCAGAGTTGAAAAAATTGAAAGGCATACACAATAACACACTGCCAAACCTCTTCCGGTCAAGAATCGCAAACTATCGTTCGAAGGAGAAAAAGAGTGAAGTATGAACTATATATGCCTAGTTACCTGGATTGATGCTTTGAGATTTGGACTGCTCTATAAAACATGGAAGCACTGCTATGCAAAATATCATTTGCGCAACTTATGTCGTTGGAGAATTGAACTTTTGTACCATTTATGCATTACACGTACTAAAACACTTCAGTATAACGCCTGTTCCATTGTTCCTGCGGGCTTTGCGTCACCTGATGGTGTGCCATGATGGGAACTTAAAATTGATGTTTGATAAGGTGATATATGCAAAACAACAGGTACTACATGCAATGAGATAACGGCACATAAACGGCAAAACCGGCTCTTATTTTAAAGAACGCCGTTGACAGACTCTGTTCACCGTCAAACTGTCCCCACCACTACTTTCCCATCTCATCCTCAGCTACGCTACATTTAGCAAATCATTACAATGACGAACGGGTCCCGCACATTCGTGAGCCAAATGTCATTGAAAAGAACGAACAGAGCAAGCGTGGTAAAAAGTCGTCCTCGGGGCCACGCCTTGATGGGAGCTGTGTGGAATGGCCAATCCCGAGCTAGTGGGCCCACAGGCGTGTACGAGGGTGGGGAACCGGTCGGCGTCCTCGGACCAGCGTCCGTACGGAATTTCCACTCGAAAAGCGACACGTGGTGGGCCAGGACGCGCCTGTGTGACCACTCTGTGAAAGCGACAGGTGGGCGGGCCAGGACGCGCCTGCGTGCCTACTCCGTGAACGAAACTTTTCACGTGCCCATCCTCTGGGTAAGGACGACCCTCCATAGAAATTGTGCAGCAAGGAACCGACTGTTTCCTATCTATCGGTTCTGAGTTTCATCTCTACATAAGACACCGCTCTAAACGAGGTTCTGTCTACGCGTCAGCTTTTTAATCTTATTTTTTTAATTTTTTATATTCTCTGTGATGATATAATTTTTTTATTTTTTTAAATTTAATCACTTATAAAAAACTAACACTTGTTACAGCATATTTTCAATCGCTACAGTGCGTTTTAAGTCATAAATCATAAATTGATAGTGTATGGTAGTCCGTTGTTCACATATCTAGGATAAAACTTATTTTCTTTATTATATATGTAATTATGGATTAAAGATTTTGTTACTCTTAGGCAAGACGATTCGTATTTTTTAATGCACGTATGGACGAAGTGATTAGCCATAACTCCAAAATATCTTGCGATAAGCTAAACTTATTGTTAAATACTCTTGTATTCCTTTTCTTCCTAATTGCCAGGAAACTAACATCATCGTTGTATCGAAACCTTTCCTTTGATAACCATCGTTCTAGAAGTTCAGAGTCCACTACTGACATGATAACACTATGATTCATCAAGGAAATGATGGTGAACCACACATGTTTTGCAATAACACAATTAATTAATTAAATGTTGAATTGTCTTTGTGTTTTTGTTCATGTAGCATGCAGGTCTGAGGACGCTGCAATCCTCTATTGTGCAACCGGTTAGCAGTCCAGCAGCATTCAGGACAGCTAACCATGTGAAAAACATGGCAATGGAGCTCTGGATTCTTACTGATTTATAACATGGTAATCTAATAGCACCATTATAGAAAACTTTGTACGTTGAGCTTCTTGTGTACCAGAGCAGAGGATCACCTCCAGGTTATTCTGTCTTGCGTTTCTTACTGCAGTAGGAATCATGCAGGGCAATTATTTCGCTAAAATCTTTCGCTAAAATGTTAGAATTAGCTGGAGTATTTCGCTAATACGAGATGAGAGGCATGATCCTTCGCAGTCCACGTGTGCATGAGTAGGCGCCGACCTTCATGGATAGATTTTCACTACTCAAGTCGGCAATCCGTGTGGAAGTTTATCGAGTCCTTCGCGGTTTTATCCGCAGGTACGTGTCAAAAGATAGCAATCCTAATTGCCACAATTACTGTTAGCATACAGGTGGACGTCTTTTTACACTGGTGAACGACTGAAAATTCAAGTTGTTTTCTTGCCAACCTTTGACTGCTGTTGATCTATATAATCCGGGTATATTTAGTGTGAAATTATATTTGAATGCTAAGATGTGAAAAATAATCTTAGGGGTTGAATCTAGCACATGTGGTCGAGGTTGAGATGGGTGAAAGACCTCAATCCATTTATACATAAATTTTCAGGCTAGAGGATTTTCTACAAAATTTTAGAAGTGGATTAGATCTCTCTGCCAACTCTCTCCATCTGAACGGTAGGTGCTAGATTTAACCGCTAAGATTATCTTTTACACCTTAATATTTAAAACTCCTTTTACATTAGATATGTTGATTCCATAATTACGGACTTGTTCTACTTGTATATATACTTTTACATTATACATACCATCTAGATAGTTTATATACTTGTATACTCTATGTGCATATGCTCTGTTGCCAGAAATACTTTCTACTTTGTAATATGCGATATAGTGGAGCAACTATTTCCGGGAGCAGTGCTCACAAGAGTCGTGAAGGATCCAAATTAAAGTTGCTTACAAGCAACCATAAATTCAGGATAGTACTAGTAAATGTTGATGTCACTGTTTGAGAAGTTTCTAGCTAACATCCTATACACATAAACAAGTGTTTTCATTACCTTCAGCGATGCATACGCCGCAAGTTATATATATATAGAGACAATTAATGATTAGCGTGTAGGTGTAAACTATGCGTCGAAAATTTACTATTAAGTATGAACAAATTTACTATCAGCATTTGTTGTGTACTATGAGAGTTCGACAGTAACTTCACTCGCTATCGATAATAACTTCATTCATAATGGATGGTAACTTTTCGGCATGCAATTTACATCTGTACGCTGATTAGTAATTATACACATACATAGATAGATAGATAGATGGCAAAAACTGCTATACACTACTTTTACGGTGCACTCAAACTAAAAAATGTCGTGAAAAATTCTGAAAAAAATTTAGATATACTTCATGATTTACTCCACCTACATATAAAATTTCAAGTTCAAATTCATTCAAAGTTAAGAGTACCAAAAAAGAAAATTCTGATAAATTTAAACTCTTAACATTTGTTAGATTTTAATTTTTTTGTTACTTTTAACATAGAATAAATTTAAACTTAAAAGTTTATACATAGGTAGAGCAAGTTTAAAAATATATGTAGAAATGTTTTTGAATTTTTTGCTACTTTTTTAGTTTGAATGCAAGGTGAATGTGCCGTAACAGTTTTTAAACAAAACTGACATTTCAGCAAGACTTATTTATGCACGATTATGAAGCATCCAGAGTTCAAATGAGTCTTTTGTTGGACTTGGACATGTAAAAAGGTAGTTAAGCAAAAATAATGGTGGTATGCATGATTGCTTGTCAATCGGTACATGCATGATCGTGTTTTTTTTAAAAAAAATACTTCTCTTTTGTTCAGTTCTGCAATCTCCATCCTGCATCGCTAGATACTTGTAACTTGAGCTCGTCTCATGTAAACAGCGCGGTATATTAATCCTGTTCTTTTGCTGCGATTGATAACTTTTTGGCTACGTTTTTCGATATAACAGAGATATCGACATAGACAATATACACAATTTTACGTTTAGAAAACTATTTGAAGAAACTGTTCTGATTGTTTCGGCTTCCGAGAAATCAAAATCAAAAACCACAAAGTCAAAAAGAACAAGATCATTACTATTCCGTAGTCCGCACTGCTGATTGACATCAAATGTGCGCGCAATGCTGGTGGAACATGCTCCCTACTTTTGAGGATATACTGGTACGCGAGGATGACGGTGAAAGCCGCGTTGCAAGAAGCTTAGTTCTAGTTGCTAGTGGCCGTTCGTTTTCTCCGGTAAGCCATGCTACTCATATTTGGGCTTTAGGCGAGCCATTTTTCTCGAGAGATGATTGCACAAACTTCTCGAGAGATGGTTGGACACATAAAAATCCTAGGCAACTTAGGCCGGACGCAACTGCTCAACAAGGATATCGAAACGTTGCTCCGATATATACCTCGTCCCGTTCTTCAGAAGACACTTTCTTCGTCCCAGAACAATCAGCACAGCCATGAAACGGCAATACATACTTTCAGGTTTCGATTAAGACGTCGGCGGCAACTACACGGTTTATGTATGCTGTTTGGTGCATGCATCTTGCATTCGCATCCATGGACAATACAGGTATGTAAATACAACGCGGTTGATTTTATGATGTCATAGCTTGGCTTGCATCTCCATTCTCCACACGGAGATCCAGCTTATTCTGGGTATATTTTTCAAGCATGGTTATCCTGACTTATCTGTTGTCGCCCTGTCAGAGCGATCGATGTCTGCCAGGTAATCCAATAATTAGCTCAGTCTCCACATCCATGTGGTCATTTTTCTGGTCAGGGTTCTCATCTTGCGCCGCGACGGCCATGGGAGAAGTCGCCAACGTAAGCTGATTCTTGAACTGCAGAAACGAATGATCAGCAGCAAATCAGATACATCCTTACGTTACAGATGTGCTAGTACTTTGGCAATTCTGAATTGTTGGCGTGCACATAAGATATCACATGAGGTACGACTTCAGTCTAATGGTAAGTTGGTCGTTTCATTCAACCTGGAAATTTCACTTTCTTTAATTACCTTTTCCCGTAAATCTTCATTGTCCTTGAGCAACGTCATCTCCTGCTCGGTGTTGATGTAAGAAATTAACAACACAAAGTAAGGAACTAATAGCTCTGTTGTTTCAGGTTTTTGTGGGATGATAAGCTGGTGAGATACCTTCTGTCTCAGCTTAGTGACCTGGTCTTCCAACAGTCGAGTCTGCATGCAAGATAAGTAGCATAGCAGGTTGTAAGCTTCTGTGCATAGATAGATTCATTGTTGATAACACTGTAGAGTGTGTTGGAAAATAGCTAACCTTCCTTCCCCTGATGCTATGGAGGCTTTTTTCAAGTTTGCCTTCTAAACTGTGCAGTTCTTCCATAGAACATTCTTCCAACTTTTCACCCAAAAGTTTCCTGCATCTCAACAAAATAGTTTTTGGCTGGTACAAGGACAAGCAGTCTTGTCAACCGAAATGATTACCTTTTGTAACCTTCAAGAGCTTCAAGTTTCTTTGCCAAGCCCTCAGCATCAGCTTTTACCTGCTGCAATTCAGATCACGTAGCCTTTGCAATTGTCCCATTATAATAATCACATGTTATGCCATGAATGAAGTTATGTATACTGCTCAAGTCTTTTATATATTACTCATTCCAGAATCCAGACATACCAACAGAATCTCCCAAGTCTCTGCACATCCTTCTAGGTGATAATTGAATTGAAAAATGTTTGCAGAATACATTTGGCATAAGTTTAAGAAAATGCTGAATATTCCTCAAATATGCGGAAACTGCTACTACATGGTTTTCATACAAGGTTCATAAAAAAATCACGATTTTTTTAATATCAGCAATATTAATTGAACCCTGATGCTTCAGTCCAGGTTGGTTTTGGGCTTTTCATTAGAAGCATCATGCGCTGGGAAATGGGTTTGCAAAGCAAACTGAGCCATTGAAAACAGAGGCTTATCGATGCTCACTATCTTAAACATTGACTGAATAGAAAAAATCTCTTAATTAAGCAACATTAACATCCGTAAATTGAAAAATATATATCCACGTATGATGACAAAGGATACCTCTATATCTTGCTCTACTGTCTTGGTGCTGATATTGTCCTTCGCATATGTCCTATAACGTTCAATTGTTTTCTGCATGCTGAATTGAAAATAGAAAGGTAAACGTATGTCAGAATAGTATTGGTTCATTTAGAGATGCAGACTTAGATATTTCATCCAAATATGTGGTGTTCCCCTGGTAAGGTTTCATAAAATATGGATCAATAGAAAGCGTGTAAACAGTGATTGAACCGTTCTGCAACTCTTAAGGTTTTTAATTTTTTTTCATCTTGCACTGATTATGTAGGTAAAAAATATTAATAGTGAAAGACAGAGATTAAGCTTCTATGCATCTTGTTATCTGTTATCATTCGGCATATGCCAGGGCTCAATATATATGTTATATCAAAACTAACTTGTGGAGCATATAAAGTGTCATCTTCACAAATACACTGTCGTTTGTTATATATGGGGAGTAAATCAACTTTTCATTTGTCGACATTTTCTTTAACGGAATATTCATAATGAAGTTTGGCTACTTGATCTGTTTCATATTTTCAGCAGTCACTGCATAACCTATCCAATTGCCAGATAAGCTACAATCCAACTGTTGGATAAGCTACAGAATTCTACAACACGCACAGTCCTGACTTAAATGCAAGAGTTGATTGTAGAGCTTCTCGGTTGACACTCCCACAAAAATCTGCTATTTAGCCCTTCAAAGATAGTAGAATTGCTCCAAAGTTCAGATATAGATATTGTACAATCATCAGTTTTATCAACTAGTGTGTTGGATATTTTGCCCAATCTGAAGAGTGAATGATCTTCTTCATCAGTGAAAACTTTCTTTTGAAGGGAATGAAACCTGACTTTCGAATGTGGTAAATAGAAGTGCCAAAGTATACCATCAAAGTTAAGCATGACAAGGAAAAGCAAGTTAAATAATTGCTTTGTTGTTGAACAAAAACTGAGAGCATCATTTACATACAAATTAGATAGAAGGAAAAAACATGAAATGATAGGTAAAAGGAATAAGCTCATTTGACCCCTAAACTATTGCCCCAGTCCAAAAATCAACCCCTCTAACTACAAAACCGGGTGTTTTGACACCCTCTAACTCTTAAAATCATTCACTTTTCACCTCTAGATTGATTTCATCAGTGGTTTTCACCACATTGGCGGCCACATCACTAGTTTATGCTGTGTAGACAACCACGTTAGCGTTGAATAACTTCATAGTCAGCTATACATACTGACAACCATGTTAGCGTTGAATAACTTCCTAGTCAGCTATACATACTTCTTAATGAAAAGTTATCATATGGTTCATGATGTTTTTGGATAATAAGTAGGTGAGATAAGCTGACTGTTGGGCTGATTTGTAAGTCACATCAATGTATCCAAGCATATTGGAACGCAACCAGCCAAAAACCACGATGGTTTTGGGTGAGGGGGTGACTTGCCCAATTTTGATAGTTGAAGGGTGTCAAATGCTCGATATTTGAGGGAGGGGTTGATTTCTAGACTCGGAAATGGACTTATTCCTAGCTAAAACTAGAAACCAATGTGTCAGCTCTTATCCAGGGTGGCAACTACCTCCATGTTAGCAAACATAAACAGGATATTCTTGTAAGACTTGAGAGTGGGCCCTACCTATCAGGCCATTTGGATAAGATTACGCAAAGGGAAGTGTGGTTCCTTGAAACAGTTGGTTAAAACTGTGGTCTTGTGATAGTTTTGCCAAAGATAGTGTCGTTTTGTGAAATGTACTAACCAAAATACACTCCCTCTGTTCCCAAATACTTGTCATTCTAGTTTTCAAATTTTGTTCCTATGTCATTCTACATTTTCGTGATAACTTTGTACCATTTTTTCCTATGTATACCCCTCCCATTCATTGTCCATGGCTATTTCCAAGGTAATTTACTACTGTGGATTAGAGCAACACACACCATCCAAGAGTAACAAGTGACCAAATGAAAAAGTGTAATATGTTCTTTTGTATGCATCCCTTAGTTGATGTGCAAAATCCTACAATATCATCTATTGAGGAAGGGAGGGAGTAGTAACTTTGGGTTAATCCTTTTGGGAGATGTGAGGATACAAATCCAGATGAGTTGCTACATGTGCATAGACCTGCTCTACAAGGTGGTCTAAATTTTAGTGAATCTTGGGCCTTGGGGTGTTACACAACAGCCATTTTCAACAAGGCACAAGGAATTGCCTAAACAAGATCATGCTCAACAGGGCACAAGGGAGAGAATCAATGAGGCAGAAAATTACAAGGACACGTATGTAAGGGGAGTAAGGGAAGAGGAGAATATCCTCTAAACAAATAGCGGACCAAGTAGAATGCAAGGGTAGATTGGATTTCAAGTGAGGAAGTGACTAAAGTCGGTAGGCTAATAATAAAGCTAGTACAGGTAAGAAAGTCAAGTGGCATATCTAAAGTCAAAGGCTGGGGAGAAGGTGGGCAAATGCCAGGATAGGTAGTCGAAGGGCTAGGATCTTCCCAAGTGAAGAACAGATATTACATGAATCAGCTTATTTAAGTTTAACACCAAAATTAATTAAACAGCTAATGAGATAATTATAATTAACTAAATTACATGAATTACCAAGTAGCGAGGGAAGTCCCAAAGCATTTGAATAAGATAAGAACTCAAAAGTGACAAGACCAAGCCATAATATAAAGGTATCATTTACATCATAAAATGTTACAAGGGTACAATATGTATCAGAATACATTATATATTTTCAACCACATACGACAGACATTTAATTATACATTGGGGGTGGTAAATTAAGCAGTCTATGCCAGTAGGGAGTGAGTCGGTGCCAAGAATCTGCACTAGGAAATCAACCCAAAATACGAAAAGCAACTAACCAAAAAAAGTAAAAGAAAGTAGATTGTCATCAATACGCTTTCCTATCCAAATATTTAGGGTAGCGCTCATCGAGATGCCGACCATCTGGGGCCAGTCGACACCTCTCGCTATAGTAGGCCTCATCATTTGGTAGAAACCACACTAAAACCCACTTTAACCTCACCACACTTACCACCGTAAGAGAACCGAGGTATAGTGGCAAAATAACCTCCGGGACCTTCGGTCAATACGAAGTAACCTTCACCCGTGCACAGTAGAATGTGAGATGGAGGATAAGAACTAGCCAGCCGATAGGGGGAAGAGAGCACATTTTCATTTATCTCCCTTGAGCCACGGAGGAGCTCACAAGACCCCAAACTCCACCCGCACTTCCTCCCAAATCCAATCCGAGCAGAGACGAGAGAGGGGAAGAATAAGGGAATGAAGCCACCATGGCAGAGTTGGGGAAGGAGGAAGCAGAAGGGTAGCTGGGGAAGAACCGCAGAGAAGGCGAGCCACACCCTAGGTGGCTCTGGAATGAGATGGGGACCAAAACCAGGGAAGAGCCAAGAAGTCAAGCCAGTCAGGAGAGCACGTGGGGAAGGACCATAGCCACCAGCCCAACCTTAACCCAACTAAATCGAGTAGGGTACCCTACATTCTTTGTCCCTCCCACCCCCAAATCTTCTTGTAAATCACTCCTCATGGGTGGTACTAGCAAATCGAGTAGGAGATAGCGCGGAAAAGGAGTTGAGGTTCTTGACCTTGGCCAGATAGAGCCGCAACGTGTAGCATCACCAACTCATGGCAATGAGGGCCGAACCACGGATGCCCTCCTGTGCGAGCCCAACGTATTTTGTCATGCTCCCTAGCGCATGCAAAACCCCCAAGAACCGTCATGGCTTAAGCAATCGCGGAGTAACACCATCACCTTCAAAACCTAGGCCAAAGCAACCCAGTGCAAACTTAAAACAAAATTAAACTGTACCAATGCTAAAATATGAAAAGATAGAATAGGGATTTAGCCCGGGGGTGAAGGGAATGTGTAGATTCGGTGGGGCTGTGCCCAAACCCACCACCATTGGCGCCAACGGGCGATGGTGGAGGTGGGGCGACAGGGGGACCACGGCGGAGGAGTGAGTGCCGGTAGCTGTTCGAAGGTAAAGAGCGAACAGACGAGGGAGAAAAAAAGAGTGTGCGTACGTGGGTATAGGCTATGCTGGTGTGTGTGTGTGTGTGGAATGACCGTGTGTAAGCCAGGCTGGTCCCGCGTATACGAAGGGTTGGGCCTATTAGAGAGTTTGTCCTATGCATGAGGATGCCGGGGTGGTTTGGGACCATTTGAGGTCAAACTAAAACCAAGTTGAATAAATCCTTGCAAATGTATCTTAGTATACAAATATAAAACCCTAACTAAGGAAACACTATAATACAACTATTCAATTGAACCAAATTTCTTAAGCCATAAAATACACTGCAATGCAGAGGGCGAGCCAGGGCAGGATGGGGAACTTTACAAGCCACGGTTAAGGCCGAGGCATACTACACGAACCAAGATAAGCTCACCTTTGATCACTCTTGAGTAGTTTGTGTTCCTTAAAATAAATTACTTTTACATTATATATTATTACTTGCTGCATTAAAATGACTTTTTCAACGAAATGGTTGTTAGAGAAGAAAAGGGCTGAGGACAATAGATCCAATTGAAGGAGCAGTTGGATTGTAAGTTATGTATAATAGGAGGGTACCCTGCTCAGGTAAAGAATGGGCAGGTTTGATACCCTCTACATATGGTTATAACATAAGGACTAACAACTCACTCAAGTATGGTGCTGCATTTTTAGTATCAACCATTGCCTCGTCTCGACAAGCGGAAAATATTACCTTACAATGTTATATTCTCCACAAGGGTAATATAGTATAAATATTTGGTTTGGAATATACGAGAACTAGCACAAAGCCTGAAGTGGTGGATCCAAACAGGCAGACCCAGAGCCGGAAGAGAGCCCAGAAGTGGTGAGCCTAGCGCCTATATTTAGCGTCGTGGAGTGTCGGGTGGGGGGCATACTGTCCCCGACCATCGACTATTTATAGTCGGGTAGAGATATAACAATGAAACTAGAACATGTAATGTACTCTGACTCGGCACCACATCTAAGGAAATATGGATGACCCAGTTGCAAAGAGCTTAGAGTAGCTATGGGTAAAATGATAAAAGCTTACACAATGCTAACTAAACCATGAATTCATGCATGCCTCCTAGACTAGAGGCTACGAGGACCGACTGGGGGCCCTTCTCTTCACCAATGATTTATTTGGAATACTAAAATAAGCAAGTTCTCTTTTAATTTAACAATCTATTTTATTATTAAGGTTGGAGTGGAATAGGAAACTTGATTATGGGGGTGTTTGCATTGGCTTCTGCTGATGGCTTTTGACTGCGGCTAATGGTTTTTGCCTGAAAATAAGTAGTAACGACTGAAAGAAGTGGCTTTTAGATGGAGGGGCCGATTGCTGCAAAAGGTGAGGGGAGTTACGTGCGCGAGATGGAAGTGAGAGGAGTGGGGTGCGTGATGCATTTGTGACCCCCGGCCTTATCCTCGAAGCGAGACGTGAGCGAGAGGATTGGCGAAGCCGCTTCAAAAAGCCAGGTGCTCATATTGGCTTATGGCTTCTCCAAGCAGAAGCCAGAAAAAGAAGCCTATACGAACACCCCCTATTGCATATGTTGCTAAGAATGCTTGCTGAATATGTTGTACTCACTATTAAACTCCTTTGTTAGGTCCCAATCTTGCTGGGATTACCTCAGACGTAGGCTTTACAAGCCTAGAGGATGCCATGTCAGACGAGAGTGATCATATCGTGGACAAGGGGGAGATGGATGCCCTATTCGGCAGTTGGGATGAATAGGCAGCCTATAGTGCCCTGCCTTAGAGAATCAGGGTATAAATAATCAGCGTTTTCATCTGTTATCCAACAATTGTATAATTTGAGCATAGGGTTGAACTTCTGTATCAGTGTTAGATGTATGATGTTAGTGAATAGTCTATTAAAGACTTTATCCCCGCGTGGCTGGTTATTGTAGTTCTGCCATGTCTCTAATTATTGTTTTGCTACGCAAACTCTGATATGGCCTATTATTCGATGTAATATTCTTATGAAATAATAATCCATACACCAGTGTCATGTTCTAATGATAATGACATGGGTCATCACAAAAAGTATCAATGTTTTAAAGTAGGGGTCATGCTATGCATACCAAAATCGTACTAACGCTAGTCGGGTCATTGAAAGTTAATAGGTTAACTTTTATATATGATACCAATACAATTATTAGTAAATGAGGCAGATTCCTTTAAATAACATGGATGTTCAACTTTTTCTAACCAATTGATTATTCAACTTTCTATTGCACTTACTATAAAGTTTTAAGAATGCATGTGTCCAAAGCTGCAACAACTCGTGTTGTTGTGGACATTGGGCCTGTTCTTTTTTGCTGCGGCTTGTGGCTTTTGGGCTATTTGTACGAGAGATTACAGAGTAACAGAAACTCACATGCAGTTTTTGCCGATATAAATAAAGTCAATAAAGTATATGCTACAATTAACTAAGTAGACTCTATCTTGAAAAAAAATACTTCGTTTAAAAGCTAGTTACTGTAGAAAAGCCGAAAAGCAGCTTTTAGAAGCTGAAAAGAACAGGGCCATTATCTATTGGTATAAATCACAGGTTTGGTCATGAGTCTTTGTAGCCTACATGGAATGACATGCTATGGCCGAGTCTTTCTAAACTTCAGCTTGGGCACAAAAGGATATATCTAAGGGAAAACTGAATAGTTTTACTTAGGCAAATTTTCAAACATCCCACTTCAAGTTCCTACTAGACAATACCACCCCAAAAAATAATGTATGTCAATTTACAACAATTAGACAGTCTTGTCCCTCGAACTTATTGAGGAGACAGCTTCATCACTATTCATGAAGCTCTCGATTAGGGGTGAAAACGGATCGGATTCGGACGGATTTTGCTTAAACCGTATCCTAACCCACATTTTTCTCGGATTCGAGTCGAATCTGAAGACCGGACACAATACTGGATTCGAATATTCGGAGTTCGAATACTGCATCGTCGGAGACGGATATGTAACAGTTCGGCTCGGAAACGGATAATATAGCGGATAATCGATGATTACAGTTCCAAAACTTATACTTTAGTTCCAAAAGCTTACAAAGTTACAACGACCTCTTGGTTTTATATAAAATGTGAAACCAATACTCATCAAGAAACTTTGTAAGCTAATTATAGGAACAATATGAACAAAAAGGTTCAGCAAAACGAAGAAAAGAAGAAAGTAGTGAGAACAATAGGAACACAAATTATACATAAATGGTAAATTCATACAAGCCACAATAGGAACACAAAGGCTCGTCATCACTAGCTATTTCTTCTTCCTACAATTCGCCAATTAATATGTCAAACTAAGTTAGAAGCAAATTTGCAACGAAAAAAGATAAAAAAAACATTTACAAAAAGAAGAGTGCAATACTGAATCAACATACCAGAAAAACTTTCTATACACTGCACACCTCAACCAACCAACATAACAAAAAAAACAAATACTAACAAAATAAAAGCTGAATTCTTAGCTCTTACCAGATATCCGACCGAATATCCGACCGAATATCCGCCCAGATATCCGACCGAATATCCGACCAGATATCCGACCGGATAATTATCCGATATCCGAATCACCGGTGCTATTCGATTGGGATAACAACTCTCCGAATCCGAATCCGGCATGAATTATCCGAATCCGAATCCGAATCCGACCGGATACTAAATTCCCTTCCGAATCCGGCATCGACCGGATTGATGCCTTCGATCGGGATTAACCCAACCCATTTACACCCCTACTCTCGATACCAAGGCCAAGTTGGCCACTCCATCAGTATTCATGACGAACACACTTGACCATATGCTTACGCCACAACCTTTGGCCAAGACATAATGTTTCATTTACTTGGAGAGGGAATGCAATGGATAACTATGGGAGGTCGGTGGATGCTCGCTTGAACTCTTGTGACCAGCAACTATGGGGTAGATAGGAAGAGGAACAAAAGAGGTGCAATAGATAGAGAGGATGGGCTTAACTGGGAGAGAGAGAGAGAGAGATGTGCATGTAGGGATAGAGGTGGATTGGAACTGGTACAGTTTTATATTTTATTGAATTCCTTCCTTGGAGACAGTGTCACTTTGCTTTCGCAGAGATCTAAAAAGACCTCAGCACAAAACACTCGAGTGGCTCTCCGAAATGGAAGACATGTACCAGGTGCAACCAAAACTGGAGTGACATGAATGGCCAAGATTCAAGTGGGATATTCATCATCCCCCTCAACAGGTTCAAATAATGGTTTGTTGGTGTTGGGTCACTATCTTCTTTAAACAATCCACACGATCATGGTATGCAAACAACTAATCCATACTAGCATCAAAATCTCAAAAGTCCAAAACGATTAGTCCACCTTCATTTCTTGATCTACTCTCATAATAACACAAATTGTAATACTAGCTTAGTAAGCAAGGAATCTCCTATTGGAGTAGCTACTATAAGACTTGCATGGAGCGGCAAACCCTATTGCTCTTCGGAACAAATATTAGGGATACAAGCGTGAGTGGAACCACGGTCTACAAGTATGCTAGTTGACATACCACAAATTCTAATAGTGCAATGAATGACCGAACCTGTAGCTTGTGCATCTTGTTGGTTTAATCAACAAAAGGTTACTAGTAGAGCCACTAGTGTGAAGGCATCAATGGTAGCTTCATGGCAACAACAGTCAAAAGTGGGAGAGGGCGAGGTCAGAGCGGGTATGCTTAGGAGGTAGAGAGTAGAAACAGAGATATATAGAGATGAGACTAAAATTTTTTTATTCCTTTTTTCTAAGCTCCAAAATCATTTTTTTTTTGTTAAGCTAGTTGCTAATGTGGGAAATTTCGACAATGCTGGCAACCAACGTGGTAAAACCACCATTGAGGGGTTAAGTGCTCCTATTTTGATAGTTGAGGGATATAAAGTAGATGGTAGTGAAGTTTGGAGTGGTAACTAAACTATGGCAATAATCAGGGATAAATTAGAAATTCTTCACCAAAAAGTAAGTTAGGGCATTGCCTTGTGGTTGGGCTAACTACCACTTTTCTCCATATAAATACTGATGTACATTACTAAGCTTTAATATAATATATTAATAGCAGAGCTCTCCTTTGCTACATTCCCTTCAACAAAAAATTTCCCCTAATGGGCTGCCACGGGTAAGAGGTCCTAAATACATGTGACAATACTCCCTGAAAAAAGGAGGGGGCATGCACATATCTTTCTAGCTGGTAATACTATTCTCTACAGTTATTGGGCAACACCCGTAAAGTGGTAAGATGCCATCAAACTTGGTCACCTTTGTTACGTGCCTTGGCCTCGGAAAAACTACTCACAATGGTTCAAACAAACGAGGTGACCCCAGCATACATTGGAGTTTCAAACTTGTGGTAGTAAAGAAGCCCCCATGGCTGTAAGCCTGTAACCATGTTGATGGCATCGGCTCTAGTGGGCAACGACAACATTGGTGTCAGCAGTGACGGCTTTGCCCCTACAGGCGGGGGTAAGACCATAGGTGTAACACGCCCGCCCGTTAGTAGGGGCCTAAGGGGCCCAAGTTTGTGGTGAAGGTGGATTAGTCCAATATTGAGTGTTTGCAATGAGTTTTGCTAGTGTATAACGCATGTTCGGTCCAAATGTAGGCATGTGGCACCTCTTGGTTAACCTTTTTGAGCAAAGTGAGGACAAAATCCCAAATGAGTTGCTACATGTCCGTAGGCCCATCCGATGTGAGGGTTAAGCTTTTCTGGAAAAATTTTGGGCCAAAGGTGTTACACCATGCTAGTGGATGTTGAGCATGTGATGCTTGACCACCTTTTACTCCTACACAATCAAGCATGTACTGGTGGCAGCAGGGTCCACCGGTGATGGAAACTCCAGTGCAGCAAGACATGCTGAGCATGCCTCCAATTAAATATGCATCTTACCTTATTCTAAGACCATAATGTGCTCGTTTTGTGAATACATAAGTGCAGACATGCCATTTTATAGTGATGTGAGGTGCACACTGAACTCTGCATCAAGTAGAGCATTGATTTTCTAGTCCATCATGGTTCACATGTGCGACAAAAGGGCATGTTGGTGAAAGACATGGTGCCTTTGAAACAAAATTTCGGTGTCCTTGTGGAGGGAATGCAAAGGATACTATGGGAGGTAGGTAGACGCTCCATTGAAGGCTTGCAACCAGGAGCCATGCTGTTCTCATCATCAAGAATTGATGGAATTGGGTGATGAGATACGGGAGTTACATGTGGATGGTGATTTAAGGAAGTTGGCATATATAGGATGCTATAGAACTATAATGTAGAAACTCAATTAGTTTCTCCTACAAGTCAAAAGATTTTTGGTAGATCTTAGAAAAGTTAATTATGATATTGGTGTCTAAGGGAATAAATTAAATCGATGTCCTTGATAAGAATGGTGCCTAAGGAAATGAGCTAGTACGCGATGTGGTTTGGTGCATACGTGAGGGTTATTGATGTCTGATGTATCATTCTTGATGGATTTGATTTCGGTAGAATAAATTGGAATGATGAATATTATAGAATGGAATTAGAAATGAGGAAATAATCTGATTTACCTAGTGGCCAAGAAAAGAATGTTGGGAGGTATCCCCCGAGGTAAGGTGTAAGCAATCAAATTTTAGTGAAGCAAGTAATCTTAGTGGATCCTTAGGTTTTGGAGTTGAGAATTGCTTGGTTATGCCATGGGAGAAAACAAGGAGTTTGGAAAATTTTTGGAACCATGCAACTATGGAGAATGAGTAGAACATTGACATAGGGATGTCAATTGGGGTGATTTTGAAGGAGATAATTGGGGACAATTAAGTTGCTAAAAACTGTCGATTTCAAAAAGCGAAGGAATTGGATTGTGGACGAGGTGAATGATTTAGTTTGGTGGAATCATTTCTAACCATTGGGGAAATAAAAATGAATGTTGGTGGACACCTGGTGATTTGGACCAATTCAGTAAAGAAAATTTTGGCGGGTACCGTTTGCTTCTTGAAGTTATATGGAGTATGGACATAATTTGGACACTATTAATCACTAAGAGAGTAAGTAAAGTTGGATTTGTACGACCTATGATCACCGAAGGGTTGAATTCAGTGGAATAACCTAATAAGGATAAAGTGGTGAAGTGGAAGGTTTGGGATTATATTTGATCTATGGATTCGCCTATGATGAATGACCTTGAGGATTTGATTTGCTCAGGTTAGAGATCAACCGGGAAGAGATTTAGTTTTGTGGGAGAATGTAAATTGTTGTACTAGTAAGTATTAGGCAAATAGAGTGAAAAGCATGTGATTGAGAAGGGATGAATGCCAAGTTACACCATAAAGGCATGAATTTTATTTTTGGTGGAATAGTATGATTAAAGAGATGGTGCCACATGAGACGATTATAGTGTTGATTGGATTACTCATTTTCGTTGGAACAATAAATATCGGTGGGAGCAATGATTAATTACTCGAGGTACACAATGTGTATGCTTTGTTAAGGATAAGAATAGGAAATAAAATAATTTCCTATTCTTATCCTTAACATGCTTCACTTGGAGTTGTGACGAAGTATAGAATTGTAAGTAATGACATTGGATTTTAGTTGAGGACAATCAAAATAAAAGAGTGAAATATGTCGTTGATTGCGCAAATAACCATGCTTGAGGCTCGAAATGTTGGGGATCCCATTATTTAAATGTGTGATGAGATACAAGATGGGAATTGAGAAATAAACATCATCGAATGATTAAATATGGGATTTGATTGGATTATCGGTGGGAGCAATGATTAATTACTCAAGGTACACAATGTGTATGCTGATTGCGCAAATAACCATCTTGAGGCTCGAAATGTTGGGGATCCCATTCTCTGGAGTTTGGATTATGACAAAAGCGACTAGGTCCCCGTACCTCCTCTATTCTTATCAGGCTGAATCTCGGGGACGAGATTTTCTTTAAGGAGGTAGGTCTGTAACGTCTCAAAATTCCAAATAGTCATATAACTCATTTCAAAATCATCATTTTTGCATTTCCTTGCATTTTCAAACATTTTTTGCATTAAAGAAAAGGGTATTTCTTAATTTTCAACTATTGAAAACAAACTTATAAAAAATAAATAAAACCTGACCTGAACCTAAAATTAATTTATTTAAGTTCCCAATAATCTAAAGTACCTCCCCAAAAATGTTCGTAGTTTCTGGAGTCGGTTTGCTAATTTCAAAAATTGAAGCATATTTTCTGCAGTTATTAAATAAAAAATAATCAAAATTCGATTCATGTTCATGGGTTGAATCCTTCCCTGTTGGCCGGCCTAGAACTATTTCGACCCAATTCTAGCCCGCCTAATGTAATCCCACACCCCTCCCGTTTTTCGCCTTCTCCGCACAGAAGCGCCTTCCTTGGATTGCGCTCTCTCCTCTCTACTGTCGCCGACAGGTGGGGCTCAACTGGAACTGTCATCTTCCACCTACCCACGCACAGCACAACAACGTGGCCGCGTGTGCCCACCGCATAGTGCCACTTCAGCGTCACCATCAATACCTTGTGGTGCCAGGAATCGATTCTCCGCTCGACACCACCACCTCAGCACGCCACCACCCACCTCCAATGCCCGTGGGTACGCCACCACGCCGCGTCACCGACGATTGCCCCGACCTAATCCGCCTGTTTTGACAGAAGATCACCGTCCTCGCGCACTCTGGCAGTGCGCCCGATCTATCCTATCGTCGTGTCCACTTTGTCGCCTTGGCTTTCCTTACACACCAAGCAAGTAAGACTGGCTCGCCCCGTCATGCCACGCTTGCGATAAATCGCAACTCACATCTTTCTCCTTCCTATTTAAGCTAAGCCACCCGTGTTATCTCCTTCAACTCACCATTTTCGCCGATTCTAAGAATCGGAGCTCGAAACCTTGGGGTTTGCCAGGAATGGCGCCGTCTTCCTCAACGTAGGCGAGCATGCAACCATGCCATTGTAGCCCTAGTGAGCTTCCTTGATCGATAGATGCGTCATGTTTCTCGAGCTCTACTCTTACCAATGCCATGCATGCCTTCGCAGTGGAGGCCATGGGAAGCTGCATGGCTATCATCGTCTTCTTCGACGAGCGTGCCACTCCAAGTCACCGAGTCCCCGTTGTTCTGATGAGTTTGGCTCCAATCCGCTAGCGTTACTTCGTGTTCCATCCCCCCACTTGTTCTTATCCCTCACTTAATTTTCTTGCTCCCGCAACGAGCTATCGAGACTGCCGTTTTTCCCTTGTTCCAGCCACCGTTGCCATTTCCGCCAATTCCAGCTACTACAGTGAGCCTTCAACCAATTCCTTCCATTCCTACAATCATGTGGACACCCCTGTGAACCCGGTTCACTGTGCACCCAACCCCACCTATCAGACTAATGACACAAAAAATCAAAATTTCCTATAGAAATAAAAATGGAATTTAAAATTAAAATACATGCACAATTTTCTCCTTTCTTTTTCTACAATTTCACCAAACCAACTTCAAATGCTTATAACTTTTGCATATGAACTCCAAATTAAGTGGAACTTGTTTCTAAATTTTTCTAAAATCATGAACTTTCATGATCTGTAAAAATATTGACATTGCTATCTATTTGAATTTATTTGGTGTTTATTTGTGTATCGTGGCTTTTTCACGTTAGATAACAATGTGCCGGAAACGCTTCGAGGTTGATACAAAGCAAGAACCATTGTTCCACGAGCAAGGAAAGCACCCCCTTTGACTATGTAGATCCTATATTTTCACTGTTATGTACATGGTTGTCACAGCGGAACTGGCGACCACGTCAAGTGGGGTGCCAAGACGCCTAGGCGACGCCACAACGACGCCATGGCAAACACCATATGCAAGCATATCTTGTACGCATATGGTCACCTCTTTCTCCCGTCTAAAGCCAAACGCGAACATCCCCTCCCGTCTCTCCCGACCTCCCATCTCTTCTTTGTCTCTCCCATGGCGACTCCTCTCCCCGCCGCCTCCCCGTCTCGCCTCCTCCCACCGCCTCCTCCTCCCGGGTCGTCCTCCCCGCCTCCTCCTCCGGGCCACCTCCTCCCATGCCTCCTCCTCCTCCCGCCGCCGCCTCCCCGCCGCCTCCCTCCAAGGCGCGGCTACTAGCCATTGCGTCCACCCAGCTCCGTCGCGACACCTAGACGTCGCCTCGCCTAGGCGACGTCGTGATAAGCATGGTTATGTATGTTGCGTTCAAAATTATTATGCATGTGCGTAATTTCGGTAAAATTGCTATGTTGAAAAGGATGGTAGTTATGCCCAATTGCTGCATTAGCTTTATCTTGATAAATTTATATCCCTGTTGTCACCATAGTATTACTATCCACTACTTGTATAATTAATGGTGGAATTGTAGATCAAGTGGATTAGTAGATGCTTAGCCGTGCATAACGGCACTAGTTGTGTTAGGATGGAAAGTTATCGAAATGTTCAAAAATAGGAAACACATGTGAAATGGTCCAGAGGTGGAACCTCCGCTATCTTGGTTAATAAATAAACTTGAAAGCATGTTTTGGACATGGGTGAGTGGTTGTAGAGACCTGTGCAATTGCACGAGGCTATGGTTGGTGATTGTCTCACTGGGTAGCTAAGGACCGAATCTATGGTATAGTTAAGACTCAAGATATCAGTGCAAATTGCACGTGCCTTTTATGAGAATGCTAGCAACAAACCGTAGGAGGTAGTTGATAGGTTGATCTATGTGCTAGTGCGGGCATGGTAGAGTATCTTCATATTCGTAGGGGCTTAGCAAGGACTACTAACCTTACCAACACAAAGTATGAGTTCTTGTGATCTTGGAGAGCTCCCCATATCTTAAGAAGGTATCATAGCACAGTTTGTTGTTAGAACCAGCAATGTAAAGGCTCTGTCAAACTCGCAAATCAGGTATCGATGGTATTGTGTCACATGTTTTCACATGGTGAGATGTTTATGCCGTGTGGACAAGGATTCCTTGCATAGCTTGTACAGCGGAAGAGTTTCGCCGTTGTTTTAAATTATATGGCAGCAAACCAATTGTATAGATATGTTATTTATGCTCTAGTATTATTTACTTATCAAATTCAGATGCTCTTACAACTTCCAATTACAATCTACTACTCATTATTGAAAATGAAAGCTTGTTTGGTGCAAAAATAGAGAACTTGGTAGGATAGCCATCTTTCTTGACATAGCCATGCATACTACTCTTGCAGAGTACGATTTCGTACTCATGATTGCTTGTTGAACATATTCAGAGGATGTGGAAGACGACCTGCCATATGGTCACTTTTACACCGCGGGTTTTGGGGACGACGTCTATCTTTAAGGTTTAATCCCAGTCAGTTCTCTATGGTTGGGCTGAGGCATACTAGCTGGCCTTTGTTGCCTCTTTATGCTTGTTTCCGTTGCAACTTTGTCATGTGAGCTATTTAGCCGATCGGCCCTTTCATTGTAAAACTAGTCGCTTATGACTTAATTTCGGTTGTTAATTATATCATGCTAGTCTATTTATTCAATCGTATATGGATGTGATATGAATGTTATTTTATGTTTGTGTTAGCCACTGATCATAGAACTAGCACGGTAAACACATGATTTAGAATTAATTTCCGGTACATTTGACTAGGAAGGTTTGAAGGGAACGTCATGAAAACTGATTTAAATAGAGCGGTATATAGGTATTGCCCCTGTAACTATGAGGATGACATTATCGATAACACTTAGCTATAAGCTAGTAGGGAGATGTCAAGATAGCCTTACAAGATGATGATCAATGGAGAAGTTATGGGGTATCTAATTGTTTTGAATTAAACAGTTTGGAGCTAGTTTAGTCATCGTTCCTAATATTTGAATTTCATTATTATTGCTTCACCGAAAAGCTGATGGTATTTAATCTCAATGTTATCTATCAACCCATGTGTTAATTCAAGGTGTCAAAGATCAATGATGAATATCTCTAATAGCAATACCAAATTATACAATGCTATTCTTAGTTATAAGGCACCACTTTTTCCTATTTGACAGTTTCATTGTTCTTATGTTCTTAGACATTGCTGATTTATTATTTTAAACATATACACTAATATAGGAACATGTCAATTTCAACGAAAGCAACCAACTCAATTTCAATGAAAACAACCAACCAAGCAATGAAAAACATAAGAAAATCGCCAGATTCAAGACAACAAAAAATCATATAACACTTGATTGAACGACATTGTCTAAGTAAATACGAAAAATGTGTCAAACTGTCAGTTACCATCATAATACTTTTGTGACTGCCAATGTGTGATGGTTAGATGAGAAACTGATGATAAATGTAGAAAATGGCTATAGTATAGATGATAAAATTTTTGTATGGGTGTTAATAAACCAAAAAATGACTGACACAAGGTAATTAACAAAACTAGTGACTTTTAGTACAGCTCTAGATCCCCCACCCCACCCTCGCTCGTATACTCCGTGTATAAATAGCAAATCATCTATTACTTGTGCTAAACCTTGTAAATTAAATGCTTAAGTGTAACATAAAGCACCAAATTATGGTTTTACACATAAAATATAATATTTTAACCTTATGGACTCGATTAAATCCAGGAGTCTACGGCATTGAATTGGTAATTTTACTTTTTTTAACCAAACCAACCATATATTGAATTGTGATAAATATGCAACGGTCACCTAATATCACCAAAATACCTTGCATGCACAAATCAAAACAAGGGTTGGGTATATTCCTATGACTAATATAGGTATAGCCAGAATACCCAACCAAATGTAACAAAGTTGAGATTTAGATATGTGTCTTCTCATTTGTTATTTATCCACCTCAATTGGTATCTAAGTCTTTAGTATTGGTAACTTCATCCAGATCCAAACATGGTAAATCATATATTTGTATGGATATGTAGCATGTCTAATTTATAACCAAAACCTCAATTGAATAAAATACAAAATCATGCAGCTTCATCCATGGTTGTCACGGCGTCGCTTAGGCGACGCAAGTCGCCGCTTAAGCGCCCTGGCTACGGAGGAGGTCGCCATGGTCGCTTTCGCCTCGAACCGCTGACGCCGGCCAGGGTTCGGACTTGGAGCCGGACGGGAGGCGGCGGTGGGAAGGAGGGACGCAGGAGGCGGGGAGGCCGGACGTGGAGCCGAACCTAGCTTCACCGCCTTCCATCCCGCCCGCCGCCTCCTCCATCATGCGCGCTTCCTCCCTCCGCCGTCTCCTCCGTGCTCCCGCCCACCTCCTCCAGGCGTGCTCACTTGCCGAGGGAGGGAGGCGACGGGGCGGCAGGGAGAGGCGTCGAGGAGGAGTCGGAGGCAGGAGGCAGGAGTGGGAGTCGACGGGAGGCGGCGGGGAAAGGCGTCGGGGAGGCGGGGAGGCGAGGCGGCAGAGAGGAGGCGGAGAGGTCGGAGCCGGGAGGCGGAAGAGAGAGTCGGAGGCGCTTGGCGTCATGAGTCTTTATCCTAAGATCGCATGCATCGCCGGTGAAGAGTCGTCGGAGAGTCATGGAGTCTTTATCGCGAAGATCGCATGCATCGCCGGTGAAGAGTCGCGCTGCCTTCGCCAGGCGTCGCCGTGCCCTCGCCAGCGCCCAGCGCCGCTCGCCGTGGTCGCCGACCGCCGTGACAACCACGCCGCCGCTCCCGCCGCTGACGCCGATCTTTGATCGCCGCCGCCGGCGCCGATCTCCACTGCTTCGCCACCGTCGATCTCGATGGCGGGGAGGGAGGTGGTGGGAGAGATTGGGCACGGGAGGGATGCGGCGGGAGAGATCGAGCGCAGGGAGGAGGAGGCGGGGAGAGATCGGGTGCGAGGAGGAGAGTTGGAGGGGGTGGTGGGTGGCTAGGGTTAGGAGATCGGGCGGGAGGCTGAGGCGGTGGGGAGAGGAGGTGAGGAGAAGGCGCCGAGGAGAGGATGCGGCGGACGGGGAGGCGGCGGGGGGAGAGGATGCGCGGACGGGAGACGGGAGAGAGGAGGTCGGGAGAGACGCGAGAGAGAGGAGGTTGGGAGAGGAGTATGAAGGGTATGACTTATGAGAGTATGAGATACGGGAGCGGCATCATATACGTTACCGACTTACCGTATGCATGTAGCCATGTACAATGTACATGTTATGGAACTCACCTTGGCATCGCCGTGGCGCCGCCTAGGTGTCCAGGCACCCCTCACTCGCCGTGGTCACCGACTCCGCCGTGACAACCATGGCTTCATCATAATATGCATTGTTTTTTTTTTTTTTTTTTTTGCTAAGTAGATACAATGCATAGAAATTGACTTAGTAATGATATCCAATAGACACAACAAAGAATCCAATTCAAAATGATGAAATTTGGTGTACATACTTATTCACTAATAATACTTACCCAAAGTATTTAACTTTATAATATTCAAATTTGATAGTAGTGTAGTTCAATTAGGAATGGGCATTGTTGATAGTGGATCTATTTATGATTTGTTCTATTTTGTAGCCGCTAACTTTCTTATGGTTCCGGTACATGGATCGCTAACTTCCATGTGCTCTTATCCAAAGCTAATTCTTTAGATACATTTCAATCCCTCAAATCTCTTTTAACTGCTTCCTCACGTCAGTCTTGGTCGACCTCTGCCTCTTACGTTTTCCGTACGCCTTAAAATTCCACTACGTATCGGTGCCTCAAGAGGCCTTCGTTGGAGATGTCCAAACCATCTCAAGCGTTATTGGACAAGCTTCTCTTCAATTGGTGCTACCCCCACCCTATCACTATATCATTATTGCGGATGCAATCCCATCTTGTGACCGCAGATCCACCGCAATCCGCTACACTCATGTTTTGTATATGTTGTCTTTTAGTAGCCCAACATTCTGCTCTATATAGTATCCCGAGTCTGATCACCGTCCTATAGAACTTACCCTTTAACTTTTGAGGGACTTTTTTGTCACATAGAACAATAGATGCTGGCACCATTTCACCCACCCCGCTCTTATCATGTGGCTCACGTCTTCATCAATCTCACCGTTACATTGTAGCATCGATCCCAAATAACGAAACATGTCCTTCTTAGGCACTACTTGTCTGTCCAATCTAACATCTTCATCATCTGCCCTAGCACCACTGAAATCACACCTCATATATTCAATTTTAGTTCTACTAAGTCTAACCCTTCAATTCTAAGATCTTCCTCCACAACTCGAGCTTCCTATCAACACCTATCCTACTCTCATCAACCAGCACCACATCATCAGCGAAAAGCATACACCAAGGGATATCTCCTTGTATGTCCGTGTGAAGCACTAAATCTAAAAAAGTGTACGCCTAGCACTATTTATTATGATGAAAGGTTGTGCAATGATCTAATGTGAACGATTATAGCTTCGTTGAAATGCAAAATGTGATGCATAAGTAATGCAGGCAAGTAGACAACTACGTAAAGTGTCACACAAATAAATATTCTAGGATAATTAGAAAGGGGATATGACAAGAGACATATATAGTGAAGACCTAGATCAACATCTCATAAAAACATGTTGCAGTACAAATATAATTTTTGCATAAGCTCTTCGCACAAAGTAGCAAAGGCACCGTAGAACTAAGCAAGCAAGGCGAGGATGAGTAAAATGGAAGGCCTTGTAAGAAAGGCAGCAAGAAATATTTTCTAATAGTGGATCTATCCAAGTGATTGGGGACATACAAATGATAGGAACAAATTAGTCTGCCCAAAATATTTTTTTCAAAAAATGCATCTCTCTTCTCCATGTAGTAGTAGATATCCTCATAACCACATAATGTAACATATCCATTTAGGGAAAGGGAAACCCTTTCTATTCCCTAAGTAAAAAAAATAAAATTATGTTATTATCACATGCTTGCAATCAACACGGATGATTCCTCTAGTCTATGTTTTCAGTAGTAATCTGAAGAAAAAATATATGCGTATTAATTTATACGTCATGTTTTTAAGAGATAACATAGAGGTTCCTCAATTTGAAAAAATGGAGAAAGAAAAGCAGAAAATAATCATGTTGTACCCCTTAATATTTGGGTAATATCAACTCAAAAGAACAATAGATGGCATGATAATTGACATAATTTAAACGCAAACAGTCTTTCTATCTAGGCTAAGCTGACTTCCTGAGGCACTTATTACAATAAATATAAGATTATCGAACTAGATGAATTTATTTCAGGTCTAATCTTTGTGTGTGTAGCTACACATCAATCGAGAGTAGTAGCCACATAATAATCACAATTTGCTATGAACATTTCAACCATAGATCCCCGCAAATCAGTTATCATTTTCATTTGAAAAACAAGCAGAACATACTTAGAATTGTGTCCCAGTTAGGGAGATGTTGTGCTTAAAATAAAACCAACCAAATAGCATCCAAATTCGCCCCCATACAATTGAATCACAATTGGTTCTTTTCTGGCCACCCTATGATCATGGACTGCCATATATGGATCATAATTTGGTTCTTACTTGCCACCTTATGGCCATGGTTTGCCTTATCTGAATGATAATTAGCTCTTTAGTGGACATTCTATGATCATGGATTGCCTTGCCCGAATCATATGGATGCAATACATACTTTCAATAAGATGCTAATATACAGACAAATTACCTCAAAATCTAAGCTGAAATAATGCCAAGTTTCATCATCTTCCAAAAGGCTGAATAATTAATTAGATTGAGAGAAGATTGGAGAAATCTGACAAGTTTAGTGTTAATTCGGCTAAGCTATTGTGACAGAAAGTTATTCTTTTGTTTTGCAAGAGAAAAAAAAGGTTGTTCTTTCGATCGTACGACACTGCAACGGTACTCAAATTTGGAGTCCATCGAGACCTACATTCATCTTATGCATGCGCATATGCACAACAAGATCACTGCCCCATCCTTAACTATTGCTTCTATTGGCCCTGAAATCCTAATAACGCTTTCAGTTGCCTATATGTTTAGTACTTCAATCCCCTGCCAATGAGTTCAGTTTATTTTTTGTTCCAAGGTCAAGACTGTTTAAACGGCAAGTGGATAATGCAAACATGCCGGTGCAGTACGTTTAACAGTTAACTAGCATCCATAAAGTCATCATGAGGACGACCAGGAAATTGATAAGACCAAAAACTGATTAATTGTATCTCTAAGAAAATTGATGCCAGCATGTGGATACCACTGAGAAACAGTAGCGCGCCACCTAATTAAGCAATACCACCATGTGATGTGAAATCGATAATTCCTTCTGACTAACTATGTGATGAAAAGTACTCTCCATAGTACTCGCATAGTACACAATATCGCATGCATCGGTTTCGTTTCTGAAAAGCAAAGATACCCATAGATTAACAGCCACGCTACAAACAAGGCCGAAGACCTTGCAAAACAATCTCCAAATCTTTCGATGGCATATGTAAAATTGTGCTTAACTAGTCCAAAAACAAAAACAATTACTGTAACATTTCTTCAGACAAGCATTTAGTGAGCTCCAGACAATTCTAGCCTGGCCTCTATCACCGTTTAGTATAATTTTTGCCGTCTTTTCGGACCGAATTCTCCAATTGGCTGTGTCGATTTGTTTATCGGCCCAATGAGTTGGCTACATGTACTAACTGTCCTTCCTGCCTAAGACCGCTTTAAAGTCCAATCCAAATCGTAGCAAAGAGCAATAAGGAAATTAAAGCGCATTCTCCGGCGAGGAGATGCGAAATCGGCCAAGTGGATAAGCACGGTGAGAGACGGGGAGAGAGAGGCCATGGATGATGCCATCTGCGCAGTCCAGATGTTTTCGCCCCCACAGCCACACAGGCCGCAGCACGGGAGGGCAGCTGGTTGCTACAGGAATTGGCGCAGGGAGCAAAGAGCCAAAGATCCATCAGATTTTGCGGGTTTTTCCTCTATTTATCAACAGGAAAGAGTAAACCACTAATCTGAGTCCCCCTCCCCAGGCCCGCATTCCCCACCAGCAACGCAACAATACGAAGAAGGGATATAAAGAAAGACCAAACGAATTGGGCAAGCGAGACGGCGTGGGGTACCTGGCGTTGGCGAATTCGTAGAGCTTGCCGCGTGGGGAGAAGACGATGAGGGCGACCTCGGCGTCGCAGAGGACGGAGAGCTCGAAGGCCTTCTTGAGGAGGCCGTTGCGGCGTTTGGAGAAGGTCACCTGCCGGCTCGTCGGGTTCTCTATCCTCTTCATCTGCGTCTTCCCCCGCACCATATTCGATCCCCCAAATCCAGACCACAATCGGCAGCCGACCTGGCTGTACCAAAAAGAGGAAACAAAAGAAACAAGAGCGTATCCCAATTGGGGCGGCGGGCAAGGCAAAAGTGGAAACGCGAGGAAGGGGATCTGGGGAAGGCGGCTCACCAAAAATGGCAAGGGGGGCGGTGGCGGTGGAGGTGTAGGGTTTAACCGTACCCACCACCTCTTGTCCCCCCTCCTCGGCTTTCCGGTTTGGTCCCCTGCCGGTGCTGCCGTGACGACGCGGGTCTCGTCTCGCTGTTTATGAAGGGGGGTGGATGAGGGGGTGTGTGTGCAGAAGCAGCGAGAAGGGTGGACGGGGTGGCGATGCCGTTTTAGTATTTGTCGCGGGTGGCATGGGCACGAAAGGGCAAAAGCGGACATCCGGGTAAAATACGCCGTATAAAGAAGGAAAGCGAGCCGAGAATATCCCATCCAGGAAAATTATCGCCTGCCTGCCTTCTCTTTTCGAAATTAAAGCCGCAACACACATGGCGCTTTTGCGGTTAACCGCCCCGCAGCATGCCTATTTGCGCTGCGGTGCTTCCACACGCGTTCACTAGCGCGCGCGCGCGCGTCAATTATCCCACGACCGTGCGCAGGCGTGGACGGGCCGGAGGGACGACCGCTGCTGACGTGCGTCGCAGTGCGGTCTGACCCGGCCCGGCCCGGCCCGGCCAGGCGTGTCCGCGGTACTGGCACCCCAGCTCGCTGTTGCTGCCCGAGGTGAATACATCTCGCAGTCCGGCTTGGTTTGGTTTGTGCCATCTTTTTTTTTTATTTGATGCTCCCTTCGGTTTTTTATAAAGCCTATTTTACTGGGCACGTAGATTACGCAGCGTATGAAACCAAGAGAATGGTAGACAGAAATATTAATGCTTGGAAATAAGAGATGATAGTTGTGTGAGTGTTTACTCATAAATATTAAAAAGAGATGTAAGATTACTGAGTGCAAAAAAGTGAAAAGATCATTAAAACTACATGCACATCTTATATTTCGGTACAAAATGGCAAAAGTTATAGGCTTTATATTTTAAAACAGATAGAGTAATATTAGGGGAAATTGTAAATACTCCCAAAAATTAGTTGAAGTTTGGTTTACCGTCTGCAAATACTTTTTGTAGATAAATCTCTTACAAATACATAGTGGTTTGAAATGTTCAATCGGTGCCCTCTCCCCGCTGACCGAAAGTACTTACTTTGGTCTGACAAAAAAAATCTCAACCGTCGGCGCGTCGCCAACGTCTCATTCGCGGATGGAGACTCGGAATTTTCACGCCAATCTTTGATAATAAAGAAGGGTTGTTGTACCAATCTTTCCGAATCAGAATAACAGGCACCATGGGATGATGTACTGTGTTTGTGGTGTTACTGTTGGACGATGGGGATGGAACAAGATGGAGGTTCAATTATTATATGTACTACTCTGTGTCTTGTGTGTGTTTTGTGATTGGACTAATATATACCTTGGATATTGTAGGCTTTTTAATGAAAAAATTAGGAAAGGCGATTATATTGTAGACTATTATATTATAATGTGCTATCAAATATCAAAGCGATGGATGGTCCTTGATCGGAGGAGCAACATATATATATAGGGTTGCTCAAATTGGACTATAAACATAGAGAAAATCGACATGTATCTCTTCTATCATGGCACGATGCTTTGATTCCGTTTCCTTTTTTTTTTCCTTTTTGTTTGATGGAACTACATGTATATCTCTTTCACGGAGCAGAAGTAAGTGAACAATTGAAGGTAAATATAAGATATTTGCTTAAAAAACCTGATTGTTCACATCACAAGCATCGAAGGCGATTAATTATTTGCAGGTTAGAGTTATGGTACGAGTTGGTTGGCTAGAGCTTGAACTATGTGTTGCGCTGTCAAAAATGAGTTGAAATCCTTGATTAATTAGTGTTCTGTTCTATCTTCGGAAATGTTGCCCCTTGATATTGGTTCTTTAAAAGTTTTTTAAGTTGTTTAATTGGTCTGATTTTTGTGTTTGTAAGGCATCGACTAATTAGAGCATGTGCATTTCTAGGTACTAAGCCAATGCTATAGGAGAGAGAAATTTTTTAGCATAGATGCTAATAGATGTGGGAGTGAGTGTTAGCTTGGATTGCATAGCATTTTAACAAAACTTGGCAACTAATGCTATGTCAGAAAAAGTTAACCTTTAGTATATGTAGATGGTACTAAAGGTTAAAGTAAAAATAGCTAACAATGATCTTATAGAGATAGAGGTAATGTATTCATCTTAGCGTCTATCTTAAATGTTAACGGATGTACATACTCTTAGTAGTTGGACGCTGGTAACCTCAAAACAGATCCTCATGCTAAATGACTTGTACACGACATGTTACAATTCTGTATGTGATGCTGAATTCGAGTGGTATGTGCCTATCCTACCATTTCACCTTATCACCTTTTGAAGTTTGAAACTATCTTAAAAGTTATTTCCTTGTTAGTTCTAGTTTCTTACTTTCATCTTTTTATGGTGATTTAGCTTTTTGGAGGCTTTTTGCATTCTTTCCTATTATTACTTTTTATTTTCTATGGTGATATAAATTTTTTATTTTTTTAATCTTTTTAAATTTAATCACACTGAAAAAGCTACCATATATACAGTGCATTTTCTATCGCTACAATGTAAAATAAATTATAAATTATAAGTCAGAACTTTTAAACCCAAGAGCATCAAAAATCTTAAAAGAAACCAAGAGCACCAAAAGTCTTAAAAGAAACCAAGTGGGATAACACATCAAAGACTTTCATTCAAACCAGGAATCCATGACAGACGGCCAGAAAAGGAAAAGGCTTTATATGCTGCAATTGAGGGGACGGAAGGACAGCTTTTTCTAAAGCCCTGCAATGACCATTACCACGCATTAACCCAATGAAGTGGTGTGTGTTGATCGGCCCCAGAACGAGAAAAAAGTACTGTTTAAGTGGTGTTTTTTGTTTTGAACAATTAGACGTGAGACAAGAGAAACACTATTTATGAATAGGTTGTGATACTATCCTGCTATGTGCTGGTCAGAGTTAGGAGAATTAGAAGGCATACACAATGATACAATTGCGAACTATCATTCCAGGAAGAAAAAGTGAACTGTGAACTGTGCCTAGCTACCTTGATTGATACTTTGAGATCTAGGAACCTCTATAAAAGGGAAGAAATATGGAAACACTACTCTGCAAAATATCATTTGCACAACTTATGTGGTTGGAGAATTAAACATTTGTATCATTTAGGCATTACATATACTGACTCTTAAAAATGACATATGCTCATTTTTTTTTATACCACAATAGAACCACTTCTTTTTTTTTCTTTTTCGGCAAGATAGACCCTCTTAAGCTTTACCGTTGTCGTGTTATGCATAACGCCTGCTCCATTGTTCCTGCGGGCTTTGCGTCACCTGATGGTGTGCCATGATGGGAACCTGAAATTGAATTTTTACAAGGTGATATATGCAAAAACAAACCAGTGCTACCTGGCTACTGCAATGATATAACGGCAGATAAACGGTTGACAGACTCTGTTCACCGTCAAGTTGTCCCCACCACTACTTTCCCATCTTATCCTCACCTACGCTACATTTAGCAAATCATTCCAATGACGAACGGGTCCCGCACATTCGTGGAGCCAAATGTCATTGCGAAAGAACGAACAGAGAAAGCCGGGTCAAAAAGTCGTCCGCGGGGCCACACCTTGCTGGGAGCTGTGCGGAATGGCCAATCCAGAGCGAGTGGGCCCACAGGCGTGTACGAGGGTGGGGTATCGGTCCACGTCCTCGGACCAACGTCCGTACGGAATTTCTACTCAAAGCGGCACGTGGCGGACCAGGACTCGCCTCTCGCGCTGCGCTGCCCACTGTGCACCCTAATTGGGTGGATCCTATGTTGACCAAACTTTTCACGTAACAGCTGTTTATAAATATATGGTATATAGAATTTTAAATGATATGAAGAAGAGAGAAAGATAATATCTACTATTTAATAAACGGTCTTATAAACAACTTTTTATTATCTATACTATTATATAGATAATTATATAGATAACTAGTTACATATCCGTACGTTGCAACGGAACTCATTAAATATATAGATAATCGTGCTATAGAAGAAAATTATTTTGATCGGTGGAAAGTGAGAATTGTGAGAAGTTAAGATAATAAAACGGTTATAGTTGAGAAAGTAGAGAATGGGTGTTTTGTGGCCACATGTCAGCGCTGTCTTTTGTGAGAAGGGGTGGGAGAGGCCGGACCAACCACCAACTCCTTTTATAATAGTAAAGATACATTAGTTGTATGAGATTATTATAGACAACTATGTAGACAACATATAGTGGCGAATCTAGAACAAAAATGATGCCGGGGCCTTATACTTTATGCATGTATTTATCGACGTATCTATCAATAATATAGTAGATAGTAATGCGTTCTAAAATTTGTTTCTTTGAACTTGCTATACTAAGTCAACTGTCATACTGATCAAACTATGCAGGGTTAAATATTCTCTTTTTCCCCCAAACATTGTATATGAAAAATCATATGTGTAAGGTTGACAAGGCCTATTATCCAAGTACTTTCTTCTTACCATATCTTTCTGATTGGAGAGATTGTCGTCTACTCTTTTTCTTTTTCCTGGATCAAACTAAATCTTCTCTTCCCAATTGATTTCTGGATTTTCTATATCCGTAGCATTTGCTCTTGAACCTGCTTCCTTTCTTTTTAGAAATCGCTCTATGACTACAGACTACCTGCCATGGGGAGATGACAATTATTGAAAGTTAAAACACACTGAATTAGATATTGAAACACATTAAAAATATCTTTCATTCAAATGCTGCAAAAATCAAAACAGTGCATTCTAATATTAAAACCCTGACCTATAAATATTTTAAAGATAATAGAATTGAAACACTAAAATCTAAATCACAAAATTTAGTACCTATTTTGGCTATGAAGATTATTGAACATTTGAACTTTGAAAGTAAGGAGCTAGGACGAGACGATGAGTGGACAACCTTACATATTGCAGTGACCGTCGACCATACTATATACAACATATATACACCAAGATTTACTCCATTTGCATACGCCCGCAATCAAATTAATACAGAGAGAAATATAACCATACCATCCGACGCATGCAGGCGCAGGCGAGAAGCGGCCGGCATGCTCCCAGACGACGGCAGCTCTGGCGCTGGGTCCGTCGCCGCTGCAGACAAAAGGTTGCGTACGTGGCGTGCCGCGTGGGGAACAGGAGAAGTAGGTAAAGCATTGTCTGGACCTGGCATTAGCTACATGGTTGGTGATACGGGGTCGTCCGATCTTCTCGGCGTTGGATCAAGATACTCACGTGGATTCGATGAATTGTAGTGATCCCTCGATACCAATGCAAGAGTTAGCACTCTATAATTCGCCCAATCACATGTGCTGAACTTCACGACCACCAAATGAAGTTCTATCGCGCTACTAATTCCTAGCAGAAAGATTGAATGATCTTGATTTCGACAAACTCTCAGTTCTTCCCTCAAGTTGGTTTGGCCAACAGAAAGAACGAGAGCAATTTGCTGAAGCAATTTGCTGATTTCGACGAACTCTCAGTTCTTCCCTCAAAAGTGGTCTGTCTTTTCCATGGGGTGGCTGCTGCCTTATAAATGACGTCCCCCCCCAACGCACACGTAATGGGCTTGAACCCAACTCCTATTCTATTCGGTCATTGAAACCGATTTAAATCCTAAAGCAATTCGGAATTGGACACTAACTAGTTACATGACTGAATTCACAAAATGAAAAACATGAGTTTACAAAAGTATAAACATTTGCATTTCTCTCATATTGGGCCATGGGCTGGCCGCGCAAGGCTTGGACCGATTTCCTCTCGTGTTTGTGGCGCCCCTTCCTCCCTCACCTCCCTTTGGTTCACCACTTGTAGCATCAAATAATTCTAGACAGCAACATGTTCATCTCCATCCTCTCTTGATTGAAACCTCGGGGATGTCCTCATCAGTTGGCGTAGGGCTGGTGTTGGCTTGGGCCTTGAGCTGGTGTTGGCTTGGGGATGGATCGGCTGGTGGTCCACGCTCGATCGGTTTAAGTAGCATCTGTTGTTTTGCTCTCTTTTTACGGCCGATTAATATGATGTGTCGTGCCAACTTCAATTTACATTTTTTAGAGTATCTTGCTTTGTCAACATCCTGTGTGTTTTTCTTTTCTATTCTCCCCTGTTCGTCAACGTGTTTAATTCTTATTTCTTTTAAATAGATATAGTTCTTGACATGTAGGGTACTAGTTTTTGACGTGTGGGGGTATATATTGTATAAACTTAGACTCTAAGCAAAAAAAATAAAATCGGCACGGGGACCTATGCCCCCGCATTACCCAACATGCATTCGCCCCCGACAACACATTGTATTATCTTTAGTCATGTCTATAGATGATATAGAGGCATATTATAGACTACTACTGTCTATACTATTGTACATGGTCTAAGGATGACAGAGGGACAACTCCTCCCATAAAAGTCGTGTCGACGAGGAAGTCCTAAGTTCGATCCTGGATGGAACAAGATTTTTCGGTCCTAAAAAGGGACATTACATGTATGTATGTATGTATGTATGTATGTATGTATGTATGTATGTATGTATGTATTTAGTGGTTAAGGTGTGTATCCGTATTTCATGAGATGCAGATCTTTACTCTAGTTAGACGTGTGCTAATGGATGCATCCTACGTATGTGTGTGAGTTGAGACGTTCGTATGAGTTGTTTGTTCTTCGTTGTACACTCAAAAAAGGTGCGAGTAGGAGGATGATACAAGCACTTGACCCTAAGAGTACCGTGGATTTCTACGTGTGAGTGTTTTTGAGAAAGCGTGTAGCTGTCAATCATCAGATGGTATTATTAATGTCAATGGCTAATATAGAACATAATGTTGCTCATATCTTTATCATGAGGCAATACAATTGGAGTAGTCGATGGAAAATAACACCATCCCAAACAAGGCCCGTGAGTTGCGTGGTGAGCACACCATGTGTTCCTATACTTACAAGTGTGCGGGTTATAATTAAGATTTTAATGGTAAAAGACCGCAGGGTTGATTATATGATGGCATGTATCTCATAGTCCATCTACATCACGAGACTACGAGTCATTGTGTATACAGTGTCACACATATTAGCCACATGCTTTACAAATTCTACAATAACAATGCATAATGATATATCATAATAGTATATACAATTTGTTACGAAACCATGCTACCCACATCCAAGCTGTCATGTTTATGTCACAAGGTGAATGAAATTAAAAAGGGTTGTCTCAATGATTGATTGCTATATCACATTTTTAAGATTTAGATTGTTGTATCCTGATCAAACATTGAATAAGCTTATCTTATGAGGCGCTATATCACTTTTTAAACTTAGGGGCCGATCCATCTGGCTATTGACTTCCGGCAGACTACGAGAAGCCGGTCACCGGGCGAGACATTGCGGTGTGCCTAACGGAAGCCACTTCAGGGGCATAAGATAAGATCGCATCCCACTTCCTTCGTACACCATCTACTCCAATCCACTTTCCCACTCATGAGCCCTTCTCCTCCCGAGTGAATCCTCGTCCCACCCCATGGCGACGGCCATAGGCCCACGCCCCCACGTGAGCCTCTCGTCCCCTTCCTATCCACATGGGTTTGGCCATCCTATTTTTGCGATCAGGCGCCGTCCATGGTTGGGCCCAGTCCCAATTGTTGACGTGCTCCGGTGTCCATGAGCTCCAGTTGGCTGGCGCTGTCATCCGCGCCTCCTTCATCCATCGAGAGTCATCAATCATGCGAGGTCACTGGTGGGTCGGCCACGAAGATTGTGATGGTGTCTTCCCCACGACTACCCCGCACACACGAAGGTACATCCGGTTCCCTTGCAAGTACTCCCCTCGTCTTTTTCCATCCATTGCCGGATGAGTTCATTTTCCATGTTTTGCTGACGGTTTTTTAGCTTCCATGGCTTTATCCACATTTGTACGGAATGCTTCTTTGCATATTTATTGGCCGGTCTTGCTTGTGTTGGTGTTATCGTACCGGGAGATGGACCAGGGCAAGGGAAAGGGTACATGGAGTAGTGAGGTTACACGTATTTTCCTAGAAATCTTTGGTGAAGAGGTTGTCGCCCAGAACAAGACATACTCTTGCTTGAACCAATAGGGCTACGCCAACCTTGGTTGCAAATTGTTTGAATGCCCCAATTGTGCAAGCATGCACAAGCAATTCAAGAATATCTAGGACAGCCTGAAACGTGATTATGCCCATTGGAAGTCTCTCACACAGCATGCAATGGGCCTCAGTGTGAACCTTGAGACAGGCTCCATCGCCATCGACCCCTCGTGGTGTGCAGAAGCCACTATGGTAATTTGCAAACAGCCTCCTATTTGTGTTGAATTCCTGTGGGGCGCGCATACTCCGAATGGTGCACTCATAATTTATGTTGTCTTTATAAGGATAGACCGAGATGTCAACGTTCAAGGATGCACCCCTTGCAAACCCCGACCTCATGGAGCTCATCTTTACCGATGCGACTAGCATGAGTGACTACGTATTCGTGCTGGGTGTGGACTCCCTCAGCTCCAATGATGAAAATGACGATGATGATGAAAACCCCACTCCCCTACTGCCCACCCCACTACAGATTCGAGTAGTGATAGAACATCTGGCTCCTCACATGGCAAGAGGCCTTGGCCAGTGCTGACCCTGCCAAGTGACACCCAGCTAGCAAAGCGCATCGATCATGACGCCGAGTTGAAACGTCTCGTGGACATCTACGAGAGGATACACACATCCACCAGCCAATTGTTGGGCGTGAGCGCCACCTCTCCTATGCGGGACTCCACGAGGAAACAATTCATGAGACTGATGAAGCTAGTGAAGGAGTTGGGTGCTAACGAGGAAACAATTGAATATTATTGCGCGTCACAGATGTTCATCAAGGCGAACCTCCGCACCAGCTTCCTATTGATGGACACAAGCGAGGGTTGACTGCGATGGGTTTGGCTTACATGGGAGAGGCTGAAGAACCACCCTCGAGCCTACTTCAGTGCATGTAGTTATCTATGTTGTACCTCAATCACGGCAGGTGTGTTCTCGATTGTTGAGTGTTGAGCTGTGGAGTGCTGGGATGAGTCACAACACTGTCTTACTTGTTGTATGATCCTCTTTCTTTTGTGATCTTAGTAGTTCTATGTTGTCGGTCAGGTGGTTGTGTTTAACACCTCATTACTTTAGTTCGTAGATGTGTCAGTTTAGTGTCAAATTTGTTCGGTGACCTTATTTGCTATTTGTTAGTTCAGTATGTGGAATACATTGAGTTGTTCTGCCATTATAATGTTCTATGCATTGTCATGTGAATTGTGTACTTCTCTGTCACTTTGGTTTGCACTAATTTCTGTTGTCAGTTGGCAGCGATGACTTGAAACAGGGGGTTATACCAATGCCTGTGCTGCACTGGTGCCTGCTGTTGCTAATGGTGTCTGGGAGGGCTGACAAGGTATTGTGATGAGGAGGTATTGCAATGGGGAGATGTGTCATCTAGTGTTGCTGCTGTTGGTGTCATGTAGGGCCAAGGAGGTATTGTGATGTTACTCCACACATTCTGTTGTGCAATGGGGAGTACTGTGACACATTTGTGGTTTTGTGTTGTTTTGGTTGGAATGTTGCACATTGATAGCAGGAGAGGTTGGGAGGCTAGAGATGTCTCCAGCGATGGGTCCAATGATGAGGGCATCGCCTTCCTGGCCTTCACTACTTTCGGCGACAACGACAATGAAGTGAGCTCTCAGGCTAGGCCACCCCAAGAGTTCTGGTAATGATCGGATGGCAATGGGTGCAATTGCAACTTACAGATGCTCAGTGGTGCTAAAACATGTTCAGAATGTGGTCGGGTGTGTTCCACATGCTACATGACACTCTAGTGGCGAATTATGGCCTACGATCATCTCTGGAAGTATGTTCGAAAGAAACACTTGCCTTGTTTTTGTGGACGATAGGGGTGCCACAATCGCAAAACAATCCATGAGCCGCTTTGAGCATTCTGCTGGTACGGTTTGCTAGAAGTTCAATGAGGTGTTGGAGTGTGTGTATAGACTTTTAGGTGACATCACTGTACCATCTGATCCTACGTATCAAACTTTGCATCCAAGGCACATACATCGAAAGTTCTATCCACATTTCATGAACTGTGTAGGAGCAATTGATGGCACACACGTGCGAGTCATAGTTCCAAATGTCGAGAGGGCACGACATTTCAATAGGCACAAGTACATCAGTAAGAACATGCTCGCCATATACTTCAGTTCTGTAGCAGCACTGTTCACCCAAAATCCTAAATTCTAAAAATACCCTATTTCGATTGTTTCGACGCCCAGATCCATTTCCGGCCTCCTTTCCACCAAACCAAGCTCCAATAAAATCCAAACCAAATCCATTTGATTTTTATTGCATTTTACTCCTTTTTATTTTATTTATTTTCCTAGCTTGATTAGTTTCAAGTGTGAACACATGTTATTTTATGTGTTTGCGCTAGTTCCCGAGTATTCTGAGGCGACTGTGCAAGGACCTGATCTAGGCGTTGAAGTTTACGAGGCAACTAAGTTTGTCGAGCAGTAAGACAAGTTACAAGTTTTTGATTATATTAAATCCTATGAAATTCATATTATTTAATTACAGTGTTTGTATTAATGTTATTTGCTCAATGTTATTTAATTAAAATAAATATTTAGAATTACTTGTAAATTAGATATGTCCTACCACTGAAAAGTGCTTGTTTAATTTGAGGCTATATTCACATTGACAACCTTAGTAATATTTAATTATTATATAAATAGATGTAGGTTGGCTCACTCAAAATGTTTTACTATTAAGTGACTTGGCATTTGACTAGTAGAATTATTTAAAAGGTTCTATGGTTAAGGAGGAATTGTTGAAAACCACTAGATTGTTTGAGTCCACGACCTCACCCTAGGGTGAAGCCTTGAGCAGATGGGTGGCAGTGCCGCAGAGCACTGGGGATCTGGGTGTGGTTGGTAGCCTCAAAGTGAAAAGTGAAGACTGGAACGTTATGCTGAGTAAAGGACACAGTAATCGCTCAACTACAAGTGTTGACTTGTCAACCTCGGTCTAGTAGCTGCTCAACTCAATTAAATATCTACATATGGTAGTGTGGATGGGGCGTTGGTATGGGAATGAAAAAACCATACTGAACAACGGTAGGTTCCACTTAGGATGGGCATAAGTATTCAGGATTGGCTAGTAGATAACTGGGTCTAAGTGGAGATCTATTAGATAAAGGCTACATAAAAAATTAAGCAGTGAAAAACCTTGTTTTCTCAACTAAGTCGCACGCTAGCTGAAGCATGTCTATTGCATGATATTGGGAGTTTGAGAAATCTTGTGGGTAAAGCTTACCAACTCTGCAGAGTAAGACTAATGGTATTCGAATATGCCATGCTCCCAATTAATGGAGCTATGTTTAATGGATGAATTCAACGGTAAGACATAAGTAGATTTCTTTATGTTTTAAATTATGTAATCTGAGAAAGCAACTGTTGAAAACCCCCTTACTCTTAAGAAGTTCTAGTTTTGTTATTTCATGTTTATAAATAAAATTGCATCCACCCTCATTAATAAAACCACTATATTCTCACCATTTGACAAATCCTGGCAAATAGTTAAATTATGGTTTATTCTTGTGACTTGCTGGGTACAGTTGTACTCATTATTTGCTAAACAACAAATAGAAGAACAGTGGAATAATGATGAATAAGCTGTTGATGAGGGGCCAGAAAAGCTACTACGTTAATGATTAGTTGTTGTAGGTCTTAGCTTCACTCGAGCTTATCTGTGGAGTTTCTTTTGTGATGTAAGATAACTTTGGATTTGTACGTCCGCTGTGTCCAGAATTAGGTTGTTAAGCCTTACTTCTGTAATAAAGTTTAGTTCTTGTTTGTAAGCATGTGGGGGAATTGATGCTCATTCATGTACAGTACTCCGCAACTTAACAGTCCTGGGCAATTGCGGGTATTACTAGCGCCTCCAGAAATAGGCGTTACATTTTCCCTTGCACGCTGTCTAGTCGCCTCTCTTTATTGGATTGCGGGGTTGTTTTTTTTGCTTTGATTTGTGGCTTATGGCTGCAGTTCATGGCTTTTTGGTTATTTGTATGAGAGAATACGAAGTAACAGAAACTCGTGTGCAGTTTTTATTCATATAAATGAAGTCACTATAGTATGTACTATAATCGACTTATAGATCTGACCTTAAAAAGACACTCCGTTTGAAAAGCTAATTACTATGAAAAAATTAAAAAGTGGTTTTTAGAAGCTAAAAAGAATAGACCGACATTGACATGGCATTCAGCAAGCCTGTGGCGTGCGATGCACACGAGGCGAGCAAGTGAGGGTGCTCCGTCCATCTGGGCGGGACCACGTACATGCGTACTAGGGATGCAAATGGATAGGTTTGGCCTAACCCGACCTTAGACCATATGACCCAGAAAGCCATCTACAGGGCCATGGGCCGACCCACCCCATGTTTCTGGCCTGACCCGAAGAACCTAGAAGGCCTCGTGGATTGACCCATCTCACGTCTTGCACTATCGCCGTATCCATCTCACGTCCAAGAAGCAAAGCGAGAAAAGAAGCACGCGGCAAGGTTGCCGATTGAGCTGGTCAACCTCGACGAGGGCGCCAACTAGATTGGCCCGCTCCAGGTACATTGCTTCGGCTTCGGTGAGTCTGACAACGCCAACAAGGACACCAGGGAGAGCCTTCATCGGAGCTACTGCCGCGCTCAGGGGATCTGATTAATTGACAACGACACCAAACTAAATGAATACGAATTAATGTGAAGTAATACTTGAATTGGGCCAACGAGACAACGACCAAAATAATATAACTAGAACTGGCAGCGCTCCTACCTTGTTTCCAAAAAAAAAAACTTGAACTAAAAGATGAATCAAACATGATGGTTTTTCAGTGGAGTGCGTAGTACTGCAGTAATTTTCAGTGGAGTCTATTATTTTTTGCTTTTTATAGTTTTTGACTTTGGTTTCTCTGAAAATCGAAATAAATATGATGGTTTATTCAAGCGATTTCTTAAATCTGCTTTTCCAAATGGTTTTCGGAGCTCAAGTCCATATTGGTATCTCCGTCCTCTGTCATTGTATCGAAAAAATGTATATAAAAGTTATCAGCTGCAGTCTAAAAAAACATAGCTTTGCTTCCAAACCTGATTTCAACCCTGATTCTCATTTAAACAAGCTAGATACAAAAGTCTAACTGAAACCCAGATTGGACATGCAGTAAAAGAGATCGAGGAGGTGCATGTACATATCGTATGTCGGGCGGCGAGAAACGTGACCAAATGCAGCGGCACCAACAACCGCTCGGTACTAGCCACAGGTTTAGCTTGTGGTTGAAGCGGATGGTCAACATGCTAGAGGCGGCACCAATCTACAATCTTGAATTGCTACCGACTTACGCACGAAGGTTCTAGCCATTGGAATGGAGCCCATCTACTTCACTTCCATTGTGAGCTGTAAAGCTAGTCCGTACAAGGAATTAAAGTTTCACTAGGTATAGGAGTAAAGAATTTAGCTAGACTCTAAGCATAAAGTAAGCTGTCAAGAAATGGTGCACTTGAGCTGAAATTAATGTCGGTTGTCACATTGTCGGTTCAAATGTGCCTAGATAAGGCAAGTAGCTATGCTCATTGTAACTAAGCTTCAAAAAAGTAACTGAATACCAATGTTTTTTTTTTGAACTAGGAATTGAATACCAATGTAGTAATGAGGTTCTCGAGTATTTGCACTAGTATTCTGTTCTTGCAGGAATGTTTCCTTGCTTCTTGCATTTGTGTGTGAGAAAAAATTCCAACAAGTACTAGTTCTGTTGTTCCACACCAACCTGCTTGCCTCGGCCATCCCAGAGGGTCGACCCGTGTGACCGAATGGGCCATCAAGGTTCGGGCTTCCATTGGCCCTCATCTTTTGAGGGCCGACTCATTTCCCATTAGAGCCCAAATTTTGGGGCTTTGCACCCCAAGGTGCATGCATTGTCCGTGATCGTGCGTGCGTAGAATACTATGATTTGCTTGCTTGCTTGCCAAATCCAAATTGAGCGCCATTATTTAGGTCCTATTTAAAACAGCTTTTGAACACGATAATTTTTAACACAACTTTTTTCTTTCATTTTTCATTTTTTTTTTCTTTTGCATTGTTTGTAGAGATATTACTTTTTTTATTCTATCTTTTTTTCTTTATTTTTTTTAATTGAATGATTCAGCTAAAAGCTAATAACATTATAGTGCCTATTTTAGCGAAAGTCAACGATCACAGCAAAAATCCATTAGCAAAAGCCATTATGAAGCGGGATATACTCGCCTCAGCATGCAATTAATCCATCAATGGTGTCCGGCGAGTAAACTGGAGCCGTCGTGTAGTTACTGTTCAGTCCAAACCTAGGGTTTTGTTCCTGCCGTCGTGGTGTACTGCGTGAGTACTACTGACGAAGGTGCGCGAGAAGGTTTATCTTCTCTTGATTGGATTCATCATCATTCATGGCCAACAGTATTAGGATCAGAAGGAATTGTGCTCAGTGTATTTATGGAGTACAGCTGCAGCCAACAGTACAGGGATCGATTAGGAATGCATTCATGACAAGCGTCCCTACCCGCAGTCGTAGAAGAGTTTTCAGCAATCAACCAATGGGAGAAGAGAGACAGATGTATTGAACCCTTTTTTTTTTTGAGAGAGAGAGAGAGGAGCAGGTGGCAAATAGACCATCGAAATCAACTGGCCAAGCAGTAGTAGCGCAGTACAGTAGCATACTGTAGGGTTCTTCGCCGACGGCCCGTTAACGCTCTAAAGCCCAAGAGGCCCTTTTACTACTCCGCAGTCCACAGGCTGCCACTGCCTCAGGTTTGGGCCTGTAGAGCGTTAACGGATTGTTCCACTTGGGTTGGGTTCTCTTGTCGCTTTCCTGGGCCAGATGTTGTGCCTAATACGCTTAACATGGCTAGCCTTATCTTTGGGCTCCCCAGGAGTACAAACCGACCCCACTTATCTGGAATACACGTACGTGGAATGGATAAATTTGGTCCAGCGAACTCAAGTTCAAATTCGCTTCCTCCTCGATCCTCACCCACTCAATTTTAATCTTACGCACGAGCTCCGCCATTTGCAAGCGGGAAAAGGACGTGGAATGCGAACCCTAACCTCTTTTCGAGAAAAAAAAAAGCCAGGAGGAGTGGCTCTGGGAGAGGTGCTTCAAAGTGTCGGCATTCCCTTCTCGTCCAGCTGGAGCACACTGCACACCGCATCCAACGTTACCCGCGCTAAAGCTGCCACCAATTGGCCATTCGTCGTGGGATGTGATGGGAAGGCGGGGATCAGATGCTACGATGGGGAAAAAAAAACTTTTTTTATCCCAAAGCTTACAACCGAAGCAAGAAATCCAAACGCCCTGTGGTCCCCGCCGCGCAGCGAGATAATACCCATGCCGCATCGCGTCGCACCCCCCCGCGCCCACTGACACGCCGGCCCCGAAAAAGTAGCCCCCCGCCGGAAAGAACAAAAGAAGAAAAAAAAGGAAAATTTGATATACTCTGCCGCTCAATGTTTGTTTCGTAGATACGTTACTGCTCAGTAGTTCTTTGAAATATGCCACTATCAAGTTAAGTTATTCTGAGAATGCAATTTTGGAGGTTCATAGGCTATTTCCCCTAAATACTCACCTCGAATTTGCATCTGTATTTCCATATCAACCAAATGCCCTCGCCACTCGACTAAAAACTCAGCGGCCATCGCATGAATGCCAGACCGGTCGTACCCAATCCTCCCTTCTTCTGGTCCTAGCGCCACCGCCGTGGAGCCAAGGTAGACTCGACGGCGACCTCCTCCCCAGCCACCTCCTCCACGACAAGATGAACCAGAGCGGCGAGGAGCCAAGATGAACTAAGTGCCGGTTGGTATGTCTAAGTTTTGTCGGTTTTATCATCCTTGTGCAACAAATATATTCATAGTTGCAGAAAAGTTCACAATACATTCATCTTGTATAAACATTTCCAGGCACACGCTTACATCTCTCTTTTCACCCACATTGCATTAATCTGGGCACACACTTACAACCTACTTGCAACTAATAGCTTACTAGCACTGCAAATGAAAAATGACCAGAAATTTCTGGCTACAACATGCATACACAAATTCCAGATAGATTACAAGACTGCCAATTTCTTCAGTGTATTGTGTATGTATGCCATGTGAAACATTGCACAAGAATACCAAGGCAAAAGAAGGTGGTTAGAGTGCAGACTTCCACGATGAGCTTAGGGAACTTCTGCAGGTAGGCGGCGGTGGGAGCCGATGCATTGCCGGAGCCCGCGGAGGGCTGTAGGCAGCGGCGGGAGCCCCGACGCGTTGCCAGAGTCGGGGCGGGGGCCGTAGGCAACGGTGGGAGCTGACATGTTGCCGGAGTCGAGGGAGGATTGCGCCTCCATGTCTTCTCCTCGCTGCCAGGGTCGCCCTGGAGGAGGTTGCCGCCTAGTCCAAGTTGACGTGGAGGAGGTCGCTGGGGAGGAGGTTGCGTCTGCCTCGGCTCCATGGCGGCGGCACTAGGGCTGGAAGAAGGGAGGCTTGGGTGTGACCGGTGTGGTAGCCGTGTGATGGGCTGGTTAAGGGTGCGTTTAGTTTGGTCAATGAGGTTAGATAGGATGAGATCTTCAAAATTTGGTGGGATGAGACGGGATAATTTAATTAGTCTGTTTAGTTGGGTGGATTGGATGATACAGGAATATGTTTAGTTGGATGGATGAGATGGTACAGGATAAAGTGTAGGCAATATTTAGCTGACAAATTAGACTAGAGAAAATTTAAATTTTAATATAGATTATGAATTAAGTTTAATCATCATTAATTTAAAACTACACATCGTTAGCTTTCACTAATAACATTTAATCATACACTAATCAACACTCATTAATACTAATTGCAAATAATTATACTTATCAACGCTAACCTTGAACTAATAATCAATAATTAGTACTAAAACATACTCATCCGGCTTTTTTCTTGAACCAAACCATTCAACGTATTGAGAAAATACTTCATAAATTTAGATCAACTCATCCAGAAGAACTTCATCCCATCCACCGACTAAACTTAATGACAACCTCTAAATCCTAAATGGGACCATCCCATCCACCCTCATCGATCAAACCAAACACACCTTAATTGGAGCCGAGTTTGAGTCAGGAAGTGGGTATTTTGGCCCATACGAAAATATGGTGGCAAATACGGGGTTAGTATTTGGATGAAATAACCTATAATTCTCCATAATAGCATTCCTTAGAATAACTTAACTTGACACTGGTATATTTCAAAGAAACAAGACGACATGTCTCTAAAACAAACTGTACGTATATCAAAATTGTCCAGGAAAAAAAAGGGAGGAGATAGAAAAGAGGGCGGAGTACTTGAGTACGAACTAACGACCGCACTGTTTGACTCCACTCGCCCAAATCCTAAAAGTCCAATCAGTAATCTCCAAACCCCAAATCGGAGGCCAAGAGAAGCAGGTCGCGAGACGAGAGGAGAAGCCGCCGCCATGTCGGGGGGAATCGCGCGCGGCCGCCTCGCCGAGGAGCGCAAGGCATGGCGGAAGAACCACCCGCACGTCCGTGCCTCTCGGTTTAATCCGCCTCTCCTGATTTGTTCGACCATGTTGCCTCGCCGATTCGGGCGCCTGATCTATTTCGTTTCGGTTCTGTAGGGTTTCGTCGCCAAGCCGGAGACGATGGCCGACGGGACGGTGAACCTCATGGTCTGGCACTGCACCATCCCCGGCAAGCAAGGGGTAAGCACCACCTGATTGAATATTTAGTGAATAGTAGTGGCAAGACTCGAAAATCCTAACTCGCCCAAGTCATCTCGTCCCATTCTAGATCGGGATGGCTTGATGCTTTTCATGTTAGCTATTCACTGTTTGATCGGGTCTCGTGCGGCGGATTGCTAGTATCGTGGCCCTCTGGTGGAGTGGTGGACATGCTAATACGCTTCCTAGTTCGTTGGGGGGATTGGGATTGGGATTGGAATTAGGGATTGTGCCGTGGTTTACATTTTGTTACTCCAATGCCTTCTAAAGTTGGGAGACATTGCATTGTTCTTAGTCTGTTGAATAGGTTTTGTGGCGGCGTTTCTGGTTGCAGATCAGGATTCATTACCTCGTTGGATTCTTTAGTACATTGTTGCCATGGCCCGAGTCAAGTTGTGGTTTCTCTATGCTTTCACCCGGGAAAAAATGGTTCTTTTTAGGGCGTGTCAAACTGTTGCCACCTAATCGATACTATGTATCAAGTTGACGGCTGGTTCTGTATGAATACATTTCTAGATTATTTGCATAGATGCTTCAAAAGGAGTGTTCATTCCACTAACCACTGCATACCATGGGTTGAAGGGAACATGCTTGAATGATCAATGAATAGATGGACTGGGAGTTAAATCAGTGTACACAGAAGTTCAATTGAACTATACACAGGGGGACTTGTGCAAGTTCTATTGTGTACTAGGCTTAAGTTGCTAAGTATTGATTGATAAAGTATTGAAGTGACATTATATCCTATTCATGTTAGCAAATCCTGTGTTTTCTTATGCGTATAGGTATCTCCAGTAACTGTACCCTATTCAGGGTTTCAAAATCAAGAACCCAGCGAGTTCCTGCCAGCTAACTTGTAGTGAGTCGTGTCATTCTCCGGTGTCAACCAGTCCAATTTAGGCTAATATGAGATGTCTACTGTCAACAATGAAGATAAACTGGGCAAGAATACTTTAAAACATGTCCATGGGTTTGTGCAGCACAATAAAATTGTGCGGAAATACATTTCTTCTCTGTTGATGAACTAAGTTGTTTGCTTTACATGATCTTTGTCTTGGATGCCTTTAGTGTTTTGATTGCGGTTGTGTTATTGAATTCTTTCACATGGTCGGTAATTTGACCAATCTCATGCTATCATATCTCAAGCTTGTCATAACCTTACTACTGTCTTGTTATTTTGCTGCTTCTCTGTTAGTGTAGACTGTTTGCAATAAGACGATCTAGCTTTAACTAGTCCCCATCTTTTTTTTTGGCAGACTGATTGGGAAGGTGGATACTTCCCTCTTACACTTCATTTCAGTGAGGACTACCCTAGCAAACCTCCCAAGTGCAAGTTCCCACAGGGTTTCTTCCACCCAAATGTCTATCCTTCGGGAACAGTCTGCCTATCAATTCTTAATGAGGACAGCGTAAACTTTTCAACCATTTGTTAGGTTTTATGTAATGCCAAACTCGATAGCATGGTATTACCATTCCAGTTGAATTCTTTCAGGGTTGGAGACCAGCTATTACTGTCAAGCAGATTCTTGTTGGAATTCAAGACTTGCTTGATCAGCCAAATTCTGCCGACCCTGCTCAGACCGATGGTTACCACCTTTTTATCCAGGTTAGACCAAAGTGACCAACCAGGGTCCAGCTAATGTTCACTGGAGCCATATTATCCCAAATCTTACTGCTTACGTTTCAGATATCCAGTCCTGTGTTAGTAACAGTCCATTTGGGTTTGCAGGATCCGATGGAATATAAGAGGCGTGTTCGGCTGCAGGCCAAGCAGTATCCTCCGTTGGTCTGAGAACATTGGCTGCTTAGGGATCCATGCTGCACATCCTCATAGTTCTCGCTAGATCTTAAATGAATGCCTCTACACATATGGAATTAGACCAAACATAACCTGGAAAAGGGTGCTTTGAGAAGTAATTTATCGTCATTGTGGAACAATTGTGATATAAGATCCATCTTGGATGTAAACGGTTTTCTTAACTGCGGTTTCTTAACCGTTTTGAGTGCTTGTGCTTGTTTTATCATGGGATAATGTCAAACTTTGGTTTGTCCGGTCATCTCAAGAGAGTTGCTATGTTTGTTATGTGACAAGTCTAAATGCGAAGAAACATATTTGTTTGCCCCAACATTTGCCATCTACGATATTTTTGCTTCTGATACGTATCCTTGGTAGGCCAAGTGTGCAGAATGCACTACTATGCTCTGATTATCTGAATCCTAGATATTGTTGTTGCTTGCTTATCTCAGGGCTCATCTGGTAGGCGCTGGAACGTGCAATGCTGCAATGCTTCTCGTGTAGACAAAAAAAAAATGAAATCATGATGGGACAGAGTTGCACAATCATCATGCACGACTGCAAAGCTGAGAAGCTTGTCTCCTGTTCCCGGTCGATTTTATTTTAATATACTGATGACCGGTGGCCTACGGGAGAATCTCGACATGACCATGCAGATCTTTTACAATGATGCTGGTAGCAATGAGTTGCAGTATAGCAAGACCTACAATGTTGATGCGAAGAATTGCTGTGAAGATGTGTAGGATGCAGACAAGGCCCCATAAGCCTCCTCAAAAAAGAAAACAAGTGTAAAAAATAGTTTTGACATGGTCCAGAAATGGTTGATAATTAAAGAGAGTGTTAAAAGTACTTCCCCGTCACAAATATACGTCGTTTGGAATATTGACACGGTCCTCAAAATACCACGTTGACCACTAATTCCTATTACAATATATTTATAAACCCTATAATACTATAATGTTATAAAAATATTTTTGAGACAAATTTACATATATGATTTTCATATATCCAAATATAAATATTTAAAAAGATATCGATAACCAAAGTTTTAAAATTTTGACTGCATGTATCCCAAAAATGCATATATTTACGACCGGAGGGAGCCACAGTATTTATTTGGTATTTTTGTGGAAATACAAAAGTGCAAAACTAGTTTCTTCTAAGTTAGGGGTGGAGCCAACCCTCCGAGCAGGGTGGGCACTTGTCTAGGCTTCAAGCTAGCTAACCCCTAGACCTCCGTGGAGTCATTGGTGCCAAGGTTTGACAATCCATGCGTTTGTTGGAAAGGAGGTGTTCTTGAGGTAGAAGATGGCGTCCTGCAACGGCTAGGTCCTATGCCTAGGCCTAGACAGCGTGTGGGAGCAGCATATGGGCCACCCAAGGCATACGAGCCCTGTGCTTTGGGGTTGTGGTGTTGTGGGCCTATTGCTTAGTGCCTACTCGTGGCTCAATGTGGTTAAGGCCATCGAATCGAGCAAGTTAGCGACAAGTCAAGAGCAACTAAGAAATGGATGTGACTGGGAAGTGATGGTGAAAAACCTTAACTCTGCCCGCTCCCCGTGTCAGGGCCTTCAGGCAACGGCGACGATGAGTGGTTTGACGGCTAGACTAGGAGGAGGCAGCGGTGAGGTGAACGTGGCCACACGTCGGACGTATTTGGGGAGAAGTGAGGAGGAGGTGGGAATGGGTGCCAGTGCCAGCACGACACTACGACGGGGTGCTAAGTAGGAGGTGCAGCACTACAGCAGAAGGTCAGGTGATTCATTCTCATCAAATCCCATGCAGCACTACAGCAGCAGGTCAGGTGATTCATTCTCATCGGCTCCAAATCCCAAATTTGCACTTTTGCTAGTTCGGTTAGTCATAGATTGAGATTTGAGATTAGAGACGGTAAGAGTGTGAGACATGTGGCTAGGTTCTTTTTGGTTTTGGTTTATCACTTCTAGCAACAGTAACTAGCTTTTAAACGGTGTGTTTTTTTAAAAGCAGGGTCTACAGGTGATTATAGTAGACACTGTACCGAGTTCATATATACCGGCTAAAATCGCATACGACTATTTTTTTCTACTTACTGTCTCTCGCGAATAGCCTAAAATTTAAAACCATAAGCTACAACCCAAAAAACCCACCTGTAGTTCTTGTTACTTGATTTTTTATATGTTAGTCATAATTAGCCTTACCGGGACTAATTTTTTTCCTGGCTTCACTCCAGCTTATAACTACAGAAAAGAGCTAGTGTGGACATTCAAAATCAAGAGACGGTGGTGATCTCATCTCCTGTCATGTTGCCACCGACTCCAACACGCAAAGTATCATAACCTAAGGTACAAATAGTGGCAGACCTATCGAGGGTTGGGTGGGGGGCTGGAGCCTACCCTACCTCCGGACGATAGGAAGGTACCCCTACATCCGGCAGGGGCTCCACCAGCTACCACCAATCTGCCATGCGCCACCGAAACTGATGAAGCCATGGCGCCATGCAACTGGGCCAATAGCATTGTAGGCTTGCAGCTAGAGCCGAAGGGCAAACTAGCAAAATGCTGAAGTGGCAAAGCCCACCAAAATGGCAAAACAATCAGCCCAGATGACCACATGGCAACTCCAATTTGTCATCACAACAACATCAAGCATTCAAGCCTAGCTACAACAAATTGATTCCATCCCCTTCTCCTCCTCACCTTCTGTGCTTACGTGGTTGGCGACGGTCGGTGCGGCGTTGTGGTAGTCAGCGAGCGACTTGGGCTTGGAGGCATGTTGGGCTGAGTCATGCGGTGCCAGCGGTCGGTCGGGTGTGGTGGGCCCATGGGCCAGCATGGCTTCGGTGCCTGCTCGGTGACCATCGGTGGGGGGCGCCTAGCGCTAGATCTCGAGGTTGGATCTGCTTGAGGAAAGGAAGGGAGCCCGGAGGCCAGAGCCGCCGCCACAGGGTGTCGGGCATCCCGTCGGCAACAAGTGACTGAGGCCCGAGTGGCCGAGCCACCGACGGCACTAGATCTAGAGCAGGAGAGCTGGCCCAGAGAAGAGTCACCGCCTCACCGACACCGAGAGGGTGCCAGGGAGGGAGCCAGCTAGCTAAGGCCCACCAGCCTAGGTGTAAGATCGATGAGGCTAACTAGAGGGGGTGAATAGGCATGTTGATATTTGAATATCGATCTTACGTATAATTTTTTGTATTCGGGGGAACTCTTAGAAGATTCGGTGTATGCGCGTGCAAAGTAGAGACACAGAAAATTTTATCCTGGTTCGGACCTTCTCCTGAGAGAATAACAACCCTACGTCAAGTGTGATTGCTAGTTGCTAGAAAGTGGATTATAATAGAGAATTACACAAAAGCTAGTGCTATCTTACGTGAATAATTCACCCAATCTCCTCCTCCCCCTTTGACGTTAACCTTTAAATAGCCGGTGAAGCGACGACAGATGTCTCGCGCCGGAAGACGCCTTGATGCTTCAGATGATAACCTCCTGATGAAAGTTACTGTCAGAGAGACATGAGAGGGCCGTTCACTGTGTAGCGGTTGTTGTTAGAGAGAGATTGTGTGCAATTCTTGGACTAACATACGTTCTAACCACCTTATCGGTTGGAGATAGACTCGTCGTAGGAATTCCCATGACCACAGAGTGGTCGCAGTAAGATTTACGACTACATGGTCGTAGAAAGACTTACGACCATGGGATAGTCGCAGTAGGACTTACGAATATATGGTCGTAGAAGGACTTATGGCCAAGGGGGTAGTCGCAGTATGACTTATGACTATGTGGTCATAGAAGAACTTACGACTATATAGTCGTAGAAAAGCTTAAGACCATCATACCATATTTACCTCTTATCGATAAGGGGTATATTCAAGGAATATAATGATGTAATAATTTAAGGATTATTCGATCCTCGTCATCTAGGCCCCCAACTTCAAGTGAAAATAACTTATTTGATTAAGCATGGTCGTAGATAAAGAGTAATCAAAAGCAAAGACCTTCTTAACCCTTATTGACTGGGAATTGGCTTGGTCGACTTGGTAATTTCGCATGAGTTGTGAAGATAGAAAAACATCAGACAGAGAAAATGCAATCGATTTCCCTCGAGCTGCTCGTCGAATCGGTTCTCAAAGCAAACGTTTGATTCTCGAAGCAAACATTCAGTTCCCGAGAGAAGTAACCGGGTGATTTTTGGTTTTCACTTTCCCCATTTGCTTCAACTTGTTCGAGCTCTCCACCTCCAATCGATCTCCAATCTCGCACAAATCCCTTCCAATCCCCCGAAAGAATGACAAAGTCTTCTTCAACTTGGGTTGAATCAGAGATGGATCATGCCAAGATGAAGGCATTGGAGACAGCTAAGAAGATCCCAGTGCGGCGACTCATCAGATGGATCGAGGCCACCGGGCAACACTGGCCATCTGGACAGATCGGATAGATTCCGATGTTCCAGGCGTATTGTGGGTGTGGCCTCCGTCTCCCTGCTCATCCCTTCTTGATGGCCATTCTCGAGTATTTTGGGGTTGTGTTGGTGAACTTGGTTCCCAATTCGATCACGGTGCTCAACATCTTCGTATACCTATGCGAGGCATATCTGGGTATTCTAGCAGACCTCGAGCTCTTCTGGTTCTACTACGAGATGAGATGATAAGCGGGGATTGCTAGGAGTCGCAGATTGAAGCTCCATGATGGGAAGACGGAGCTTTATACCCCCATGTTTACCCGATCTTCGTGGCCGGGATGGAAGAAGAGGTGGTTCTATTGGGAGACGACCAGTGGGGACACCCTCTCCTTCGTCGAGAGGGCCGCAGAGAAGAATAGTCTTTGGAACTCTGTCCCCAAAGACGTTGCAAGAATAGCCCCCTACATCTCAGCCATCAAAGAGTTGAGGGATAAGGGGCTTGTAGGCTGGCATGTGGTGAAAGACTTCATCACACGCCACATTAGTCCCTTGAAGCGCCGAGCACATCCTATGTGGATGTACTCGAGAGTCTCGGATTCAACTCGGGACTACGAGAATGGTAAGTGATACTAGTACTCGTATTCGTAACCAAGTTACATTTTCTGAGTACTTCTTATCGACTACCATGTTTATTTGTTCAGACCTTGATTTGGAGAAAATCAATTCTCGAGTCAAGGCTATTTGCGAGAAGGCTCGATTGCTCGAGGTGGAAGCTCCTCGTATTTTGGTAGATATTTTTGTTGAAGATAGAAAGGAACGCTTAAACGTAATCAAAAAATCAACTTCATCTTTAAGATTTCTTAGTCGTAGAGCATGAACAAGTGTTATCTTCCTCTTCTGCAGAGCGTTGGTATGGATTCCTATTATGACGACCAAGGGGTCGAATGGATAGTGGTCAGAGAGATAGAAAGAGTGAAAACTCCTCTGGCCAAAAGAGTCGACTGGTTAAGTCCGTCGATAAGAAAAAGGGGAGCACAATCGCTGCTATCCCCCTTAAAATTCTTCCTCCTGCTGCCTTGAGTGCTCCTATTTAACAATTTATTGCGGATTTAGGTGCGACAAAGTGAAATTGGGGCATCCGTATTGAAGCAATCGTCTCCTACAATCAAAGTATTCTTCTATTATAACATCAAAACTTACTCAGTTGGCCTTTCCAAAAACTTTATCGAGCATCTTGAAAAGTTAAACTGGAAGAGTTTTGTGTCTTTTTGTGAAGGAAATTGTTGTGACGACAGAACCTGTGATCGAGAAGGAGATTGTCCCGATGACTGAAGCTAGTTTTGACCATCAGGAGGGACAAGAGAAGGAGACCTTTGACCAGACATGGTCGAAAGAGCTCAAATTCTCGACCAGAGGTGGTCGAGAAGGTCCTCATTCTCCTGCAACAAGACGTGGTTGTGGAAAAGAAGTTGAAGAAACCATTCTCTGGGAGGGTTTCTTCTAGATTTGCGCTAAAATCAATGACTCAAAGGTATGAAAAATGCAAGTATGTATACTGTATTTGACCTTTATCTTTTCAATTGCTAATTCACTTCTTGCAATTGTAGTTCAGCCTCTCCATCGCCTAAGGTTCCTGTGGCTTTGCCTGCCATAAAAAGTTATAGCCGAAATTGCAAAGACTACGACCACTAGAGTGGTCATAGCGAAAGATGGTGTTGGAGGAAGAAGAATATCCTAACTTCTTATCTTCATTTTAAATCCACCCTTTGTGGTAGGATCTCCCTTTGGTCATGCTCGGAACCTAACCCCACACCCCAACGACCTTCCCAACAAGGAGTACATCTTCAACGACGAACGTCTCGAGAAGGTGTGGTGGACTAGGGTCGAAGAGCTCGGACAACTGAGAGATTCTAGGCGAGTGCTCAGAAACTTTGCTCGTAAGAGTATGAATGTAAGTATTGACTGTTGGTGATATGCCCTAGAGGCAACATGGAGATGTTGAATATATCACATACTATGTTTATGATACATTGCTTTGTTCCTTGAAATAGACATTATCATTATTGATCAATGAGTATGTGACTTATTCATGAGACTCTTAATGCCAAAATATTGTTATTTCTAAATGATCCCTGATTATATTTCATATGAGGAACAAATATGATTCAAAGATCAGCATATGTATTGATTGATGATCATGTCTCATGGATCATGGTATGGAGATACCAAATCAATAATATGGACATGTGTTAGTGAACATATGTTGGATAGACCCGCCATGAGACACCGCAGAGATTCCATGTGTCATCGGTTGGTCTCAAGTAGTGTTTATGTGGAATCCTTAGACTTGAGATCATCATGGTTCCCAAGATGCGTAGTAGCTACTTTGGGACTACTAAACACTACTCCGTGGCGGGTAGTCATAAAAGTAGTCTTTGGGTTTGCTATGAAACATGTAGTGAGATGTGAATGATCAAGATAGAATTTGCCCCTCCTTATGTGAGAGATATCTCTGGGCCCCTCGATGTAATAGATTATGAAAGTGCATGGCCATGCCAAGGTGATTGAGGAGTCAATCACGAGTTTATAATCCATCACGGAATCGAGAGAGTGATTGAGCTATTAAGAGGATGACACAGTCTCGCCTTGAGCTTAATCTATATCGTGAGGCAAAGGAATTAGTACATGAGAACATTACGAGTTCGTTGATATGATCTTTACGTATACTTTGGGGTTAATATGTCTTACAAAAGGCCGCTATTAACACGGTGACCGGAAAGGTGTTTCGGTCGCGACCAAGTATACGTGAACCTGCTGGTCGCACACTTAACGGGTTGGAACACTAATTCGAATGTGATTGGATATGGGCTCAATTCGGATAGAGATCCGGATAGACTCTATTGGGCCTCGGTCCACGAGGCCCAAGTGAGGAGGTATATATGGAGGCGAGGGCCGAGGAACGTGTCGATAATCCCGAGCTAATCCCTAGCCGCCACCTCCGAGTCAAACCCTAGCCGCTCGCGAGTCTTTGGTACACTCGCGATCGGCGTGCCCATTTCCGGACGTGTGGATACCGGTGGAGGCGCCGCTCTTTGCGGCGTTGATCGGCATCAACAACCTCTGATTGGATCCGCTCGTGGTGTGGTTGATCGCGTGGAGGAGACGATCGGTTCGGGACGATCGACTACTTCCACTACTACCTCGACGCGTGGTTGGATCGGCTTCTCGAACTCTTCTTCATTGCACTGCTGCGTCTAGTGGTAACGATCCATGATCCTCCTTAAGCATGATGTTCTTGTGTACGCGGTAGAAAAGTTTTGTTTTCTGCTATCGTAGCCTTCGCGCAATCCATTATTGACAACTCAAATATTCTTACTTTGTCTCTTCTTATTTCTCACTGCCTTTCCTTATCCAGAGAGCCTTAGAAGATATGGCGGCTATGGCTAAGTACCACAGGCAGCTAATGCTCTTATGACAAGCAAATGTCGAACTCTCCAAGAAAGTAGAGGCATCGTAAGTCTCTTAACTTATGTAGTCGAATTCTGTCTTGACTACACAATTAAAAATTCAAGTCTACCTTTAATCTTTACAGGTCTTGGCTAGATGCAGAGGTCTTGGCTTCTGCACTCGAAAATGAGAAAGTTGATGCAAAGAGGCTAAAGGAAGAAAATGCCAACTTATCAATAAGCCTCATAAAAGCCAACTTCGCTGCCAGAACCTTGGAAGAGAAAATAAATGGTAAGCCCTGAAGCTTAAGTTTGTTTATCTATGTATCTTTCTATCCTTTCTTTTATCTTTCTCTTTTTAACAGAAATAAAGATTGAATCGAGTGATCTGGTCACTGAAGTCGAAGAGAAAACTAAAGTGATCGGAGAGCTTCCTTGTATCAGCAAAGAGAAAGGCAAGAGAATAAAATTGCTTGAAACTTAGCTATCAGGTAAGAAAAACTTCACCTTCGACTAGTTGACGCAAACTAGTGTTGTAGGATTTACGACTACGTGGTCGTAAAAGATTTACGACCAAAGGGTAGTCACAGTAAGACTTACAACTACGTGCCCATAGAAGAGCTTATGACCATATAGTTGCAGAAATGCTCACGGCTGTAACGAATATTGCCTTGACCAACTTTGACCCTCTCACGAGTCCATGGTAAAAAAGAAATGCCTTTCTGAAGCGATGACTCGTAGTGAGGAAAAAATGAAGTCAATGAAGGCAAACCTTCAAGACCACGGCCTTCTTCTGAACAATCTACTTGATGAGTTCGGTGCTAAAAAGATGATTCCCACTGAGGAGACCACATTTGCTCATACAAGTATGATCTTACTCCAAGTCAAGACTTTAGAAAAGCATCTGGCTAATCTGAAGGCTGATCAAACGGAGTCGATCAGGGATGCAGTCCAAGGCACTGCAAGCTATACATTAGCAAAACTCAAGGCATGCGACCGGAACCTAAACATGCATCCCATTGTGCATGACTTCAACTGTTCTTTGGAGGAGGTATGTTGCCTGATTGAAGAAGTAGAGCCAATTGAATGAAAGGTGTCCGAAGAAATGTAACTTGGATCTTCCTCTCCTCCAAAATAGAGTAACTTGTAAATAAAAACTACTTTGTAAAGACTTACCTTTGAGAGATGAATGAACTTTCTTTTTCCTGCAATTTTATCTTGTTGATCAATACTCATAAGATAAAAAATAAAATGAAAAAGAAACAAAATTACAATTAAGAGATAAAGTTATATGAATAACTCTATCCTAACCCCGACTATTTACTTAGTTTATATGAATAAACTAAGCAAATAGTACAGAGTGAAGTATGTTGAGAGCAGAGTAATGTATTCGACCATCGTTGTCGAATTCGATTTGTCATGTACTAGCAGCAAAAATGAGGAACGAGTTGACGCTAGGGAGCTCCTTCTAGTGGGCAGGACCACATGCAGAGAGGAGTGACTCCGACTAGGTGATGTTACCTCCTTTTCGACCAGGTTTAAACAAATCAAAGACTTGAATGATCAAAGGACAAACACTCAGATTGTCTTGTATTATATTCGTTCAACGTATTTGTAGGCAACACAATTTTCATATGATGATAGCAAGAGTTAGGAATAGATTGGCACTAGGAAGGCTCCTTCTAGTGGGCAGGACTACATGTAGAGAGGAGAGACTTCAGCTAGTGGTATTCCCGTATTCAACCAGTTAAACAAATTGGATGCACTAGAAGTGGTCGAACTAACATAAGAGAAGCTCTACAAGACATACGATAATAAAAATCCGTATAAAGTGAATTTATTATTGAAAAAAGGGTAGAAACATTTACACATAGAACTCATAATTGGTCGATATTCTAAGAGTTCGAGAGAATCTGTCCGTATTCCATAGTAAGTCGTATAGAGCCAGGGCGTGTGACTTTGACCATGGTGTAAGGACATTCCCACTTTGGGGAAAGTTTGTTCGATTAGACTGGGATTAGATTTTCCTCAATACCAAGTCGCCTACAGCAAGGCTGCGAGGCTGGACCTTACGATCGTAGTACTTACGTATGGCTTGTTGATTGGATTAAGGCTTAATTCCTCTTTTCTTTGAGGGAGCTCTTAGAAGACCCGGTGTATGCGCCTGCGGAGTAGAGACACGAAAAACTTTATCCTAGTTCGGGCCTTCTCCTAAGAGAATATTAAACCTATGTCTAGTGTGATTGCTAGTTGCTAGAAAGTGGATTACAACAGAGAAATACACGAATGGCTAGTGCTATCTTGTGTGAATGATTCACCCAATCTTCTCATCTCCCTTTGACGTTAACCTTTAAATAGCCGATGAAGCGACGATAGTTGTCCCGTGCTGGAAGACGCCTTGACGCTTCAGATGATAACCACCTGATGGAAGTTACTATCAGAGAGACATGAGAGGGTTGTTCACCGTGTAGCGGTTGTTGTTAGAGAGAGATCGTATGCAGTTAGTGGACTAACACACATTCTAACCACCTTGTTAGATGAACCAACAGTGTAGTTCATTGTCGTAGACAAGGCGGTTGGAGATAGACTCATCATAGGAATTCCCATGACCATAGAGTGGTCAAAGTAAGACTTACGACCACATGGTTGTAGAAAGACTTACGACTATGTGGTCGTAGAAGGACTTACGGCCAAGGGGGTAGTCGCATTATTACTTATGACTATGCGGTAGTAGAAGAACTTACTACTATATGGTCGTACATCGATATTTCGCATAAAAGGAAAAGCAATCAAAGAAGGAGGCAGAGGGCGCCCAATGAAGTTCCTGTTTTGCTCACGAGTGAGGAAAAGAAAACGCTTGAGTCATCCGAAAACGCACCATCGTTTTTTGCGACCAAAAGAAAAGTAAGGGCTAACAATCTGACCGCCGAAAGACCAAAACCGACCAAAGAAGATGTCGCTTGCTTCGAGATCGAAATCGCTAAAGGAACGACAAGCAAGGAGACAAGAATTGCTAACAGAGGAAATAATTGCCTAGCCCAAAACTTGCTACCACCAAGAAATCAAAAGAGCACGAGGAAAAATCGGCAAGAAATGAAGCTACTCGAGAGCAACTGACAAAGTTTCTTCTCGAAAAGATGAGCATATTGCAGTTTTTGATCAGTCAAAACATGGTCAAAAATCAAGAAACCGACCCGCATGTTATACTATCGATTCACTTAGATTAGAGAGTAAGTAGTAAAAGTTTCACCAAAACCGAGGTCGTCTCAGACCGCATGTAGGAGGGTCAAAACCAGCACAAAAACATAAAAAAACGAAAATCTTGGCTGGGTTTTGTAATGCTTTGGATGCTGCTACAGCTGGACTGATTTTTGATGCAAGAACCGAAGATAGCTTGACAAAACAAAGAGAATCGGATGGCACAAAGAAACAGAAATAAGTCTGCTACTACTTCAAAACTTCATCACAGAGAAGAGGAAGAAGATCAAGGAGAGCAAACACAGAACATCTCAACCAAACTCCATCTTATATTTAGGCATAGAGAGGAATGATTACAAGACTCTCAATCCATCCTCTCCCTCTCAATCCTCAAGAACACCAAGAGCCTCACATGCTTCTTGGGAGGAACACAACCCACACAAAGGGATGAATGAGTTCTCAAAACCCTAACTCACTCTCAAGTGTCCTAAGGGGTATGCAGCCCCTCACCTCTATTTATAGCCCTTGGCTAACGGGTCTCCAACCCGTTATGCCGGCTAAACCCTAACGGAGCCGTCTCCCGCTTGTGCAGCCTTGCGAAATTACCGATTCGCCCCTCCTGCACCTTCCGGGAAGCTTCCGCGCTCCTTGTCTCGCACGCCTCGCAACCACCTCGAGTTCACGCCGTCTTCGACACATCCGACCGTTCTGACCTCAACGCCACCTGCGCCTAGTCCGGTCCACCGTGTCTCGCCACGACTCCGCCTCCGCCCCGCAACACACGCACAAGAAAACACGCCACATAGCACCGCTCGATACATGAACGCGCAAATAGCATTAGCAAGATCAAACATGTCGCAACAATGGAATATACATCCTAACCCATACGACTAAGTTTGACCAAAGTCCGACCGAGCCTGTTGCACCATGCAACGTCTGGGTCCGAACAAACCGACTCAAACTCGACTTTTGAGAAACGATGTCAATTACTCATCACTCACAATGGGATGACCCTCACATGGTCTCTCAATCTCCCCCTTGATGAGTATATTGACAAACACTGAAAAAGCACAAAGGTGAGTTTGAAGAGTCTAACATGGTCCATAAGTAAAGAGTGAAGCTAATGACCATGTCGATGTAGGAGCAAAAGAAAGAACAATTTTTCTTCAAAGCTCCCAAGTGGCTTTTTCTACCACTATTCTCCCCTTTTGACAATAAACCCATCAAGAAGGAAGGAAGGAGAAAAAGTCATGAAAATGGATGAAAGGCGATTTAATCATTTTAAGTATGTAGAGCCATGAGAATTATCCAAAATGACCATCATGCATTACATCAAGCCATAACATACAAATATGCTATAAAGATCGTGACTAAGTATGTAAAGAGAAGCTAAGCAACATAAGGTATAATCTGAATTTTAATTGAAGTGCTTAGCAAGTCAAGTCAAATATGATTTTAGTCTAGCTAATGATATCCACAAATGATGCAAGACATGTCAATAAGCTAAATGGAATCAAGAAGCTAGTGTTGAGCAAACTAGAGTGCTATTTGTTCAAGAATGATACAATTGTTGGAGTACATTGAACATTTTTAGCAATTGAGCACATTTGACATTTTTCTTTTGAGATCACATGGTTGTTTTCAACCATCTTTTATTCAGCCATGTGCTAGACATCAAGCCTTATGCGATCATTCCAAGCGAGAAGCTTAAGGAAATGATCTTGGTCATCCAAAACTCCCCTGAGTTCATGCCTTGTGCAATGGCAAGCCGCCTCATGAGAAGGAATTGGTGAGATCGGTTTTTCGCACAAAAGAGATCTTTTTGCTTTTAATAGATTGTACTAACTTATGTGTCATCAAGAAACTGTATAGCTCAATCTATTGCTCAACTAAGATTCAAGACTCAACTCAGCCTATTTGACATGGCAAGAACCACAAAGCTGACTAGTCTCAAATATGAACAAGACATGAATTAGGTCAAAATTTAGCATTTTAATTAACCTATCATGGCAAAGACTTGACTACACATATAAAGTCATGATCAAATTAGCAATGGAGCATAAATCATGGCAAGATATAATATAATGAAAACATGTCATGAAAGGATAATAATCAAGGCTCCATTAAGTTATGTTACAAATCAAATGAAGAAAATCCACTCCCTCGAACGTGAGATACAACTTTTAGTTTAAGTTGAGTTATGTCATCATTAAAATCTAGAAGTTCCCAAATGAACTCCCCCTGAACCAAAGCAATAAAAAACGAGAAGCTGGCAAATATATCAAGAAAACAGGCAGTCCTTAAAGCATAGATAAGATATAGAGAAATCTATGGCTCAAACTGACTCTCATCTACCCCATATGACTCCAGAATAACAGTTGTCGAGAAAAACACACACTAGAGAGCAAACACGTACCCTGTCTACCCGAGGGTGGCCCAACCCTCGCTAGAACCTAAAAGAAGTGAGTGAGCTCAACCTAGTGAAACAAGAAACAGCTATCCTGAAAGCATAAGATAAGAGCAAGAAGTCTAAGCAACTCAGCAAGAGATACACTCTAACCTATGCTAGAAGGATTAAAACCCAATGCACCCGCAGATGCGATGCAATAGTAGGGATACAGAAGCATAATTAATAAGATAAAGCAGTAAAGCCCAAAGCTCCCCCTCACAATAGTCCGTAAGGACAAACCACCCCAAGCTCTCCCCGCAGAGCTGAAAACCTCGTGCTATCCAAAGGCTTGGTGAAGATATCACCAACTTGGTGGTCACTCACAAATGGAGCACGATATCACCCTTTCTACATGGTCTCAAGAAAATGATATCTCGATATCGATGTGCTTGGTCCGAGAGTGCTGCTGGGTTCTTAGCAATGCTAATCGCAGACGTGTTATCGCAAAAGAGCGGAACACGATCTATAGATAACCCAAAGTCCCACGAGTCGAGACCATCCAAAGGACTTGGCTACAAAGAATCGGTCGCAAAGAACATACTCGCCTCTGCGGTGATGTGCAACACCGGATCGCTTCCTCAAGACCAAGAAACGAGAGAAGTGTCAATGAACTGGCGGTTCGAAGTGCTCTTCCTATCTATCCCTGACCAAGAAAGTCTCGCATCCGAATAGGCTCTAAGGGATAGACAGGAGGAGGAAGAGTACCGATACCATAGTCAATGGTAGCTCGAAGGTACCGAAGATGCGTTTCACCTGGCGGTGAGATACGCGAGGAGAAGCTCAAACCGAACACAAAGACACACGGAAAAGTGTATGTCCGGTCTCGAGGCGTGAGGTACAAGAGAGAGCCAATCATACTCTGAACTCCTTTTGATCAAGCGCTCGCCGTCCTCATTCGGGTCAAGAGTGGTCGTAGAAGCCATAGGAGTTGACACCGCTTACCATCACTCATGTCGAACTGTCTCGGGAGGTCTCGAGTGTACTTGCCTTGATGCAAAAGGTACCTCCCGAGTCTCGCTTGATTTGGAAGCCAAGAAAGAAAGTCAACTCACCCATCATGCTCATCTCAAACTCGGTGCTCATGACATCCGAGCGTGAAACTAGAGCATGAGAAGAGCCGCCAAAGATGATGTCATCGACATAAATTTGGGAGAAGAAGGTCATTGCTGCCGAGCGAATGAACAAGGTCTTGTCAACTTTACCCATCTCGAAATCATGCCTCAAAAGATAGGACTTAAGCCTCTCATACCAAGCTCTAGGGGCTTGCTTAAGTCCATACAACGCTTTGGAAGGCTTGAAGACATGACTAGGGTATTTGGGGTTCTCGAAACCTGGAGGCTGTCTGACATAGACTTCTTTCTCAATGAAGCCATTGAGAAAGGCACTCTTGACGTCCAACTGGTAAAGCTTGAAACCCTTAGAAGCTGCAAAGGCAAGCAGAATTCTAATAGCCTCAAGTCTAGCTACAGGGGCAAAGGTTTCCTCAAAATCCAGACCCTCAACCTGGGAGTACCCTTGTGCAACCAGTCTAGCCTTGTTTCGAATGACTACCCCATCCTCACTTTGCTTGTTCTTGAACCCCATTTGGTTCCAATGATATTGTGATCTCGAGGGGGCTCAACAAGCGTCCAAACCTTGTTTCTTTCGAAACTCTCCAGCTCCTCATGCATGGCATTGACGCAAGACTCATCAGATAAAGCATGACAAACGTCCTTGGGCTCAAAAGAAGCTACGAAGGCAGAGTGGAGATGAAAAGCGACACGCCGGACTTGGAGCGTGTGACTCGCTCAAAGAGATCTCCAATCATCCGCTCGAAGGATGAGATTTTGAATATGTCTTGGAGGTCCTAGATGAGATGAAGAAGTGGCCTCTACCTCGTTACCTGACGGGGTAGGAACAGAGGCACTAGCTCCAGAAGAAGCAGAAGGTAAGGGCTGATCGCCTTGAGGTGCGGTGGAAGAAGGCATCTCAAGGGATGGATGAGAGACTGGATCAGGTAAACAACCTACGTCTCCATCGTCATCATCATCCACGAAGATGGTCTCGGATTGCTCTAAAGAACCTGAGATGTCGGGCCTAGTCCCTGGACTGGCCTCATCGAAAGTCACCTCACAGGTTTCTACCATTTTACTAGACTCAGCCTGGAACCTATAGGCCCGCGAAGAAGTCGAGTAGCCTAGAAAGATCCCATCACAAGAATGCGACTCGAACTTATCTGGTTCCCGGACTTCAGAATAAAGCACTTGCAACCAAACACACGAAAATGAGAGACGCTGGGCTTTCACCCATATCTCAGCTCATAAGAAGTGCGGTGCAAGTGTGCCCTCAGAAAAACTCGATTTGAGACATGGCACGCGGTAGCTATAACCTCAGCCCAGAACTTCCGCGGTGTAGAGTATTCATCGAGCATCTCGACCAAGGTACGGTTCTTCCTCTCCACGACGCCATTCTGCTGGGGGACGTGCGGAGAAGAGAACTGGTGCTCTACACATGTCTCAACACAGAACCTCTCGAAGTAGGAATTTTTGAACTCCGTGCCATTGTCACTGCGGATCGCTCGTAAGGCACCTGGAAGCTCAACAGAAAGCCTACTGAAAAGACCTCGGAAATGTGTAAACGTCTCATCCTTCGAGGCCAAGAAAAACACCCAAGAATACCTCGAGAAGTCATCGACTACGACAAGAACATACCACTTCCTCCCGCTAATCAAGACTCGAGCCGGTCCAACCGTATCCATATGGAGCGGTGTCGGTGCATCGGTCATAGTAACTGTGACCGGAGGATGAGAAGCGGCAACCATCTTGCCGTGCCGGCATGGAGCGCAAACAAGATCTTTGACCATCTTGAGTTTCGCGCACCACGAATGAGATCGTGGCCGCTAACTCGAGTCAAATGGTCAAATCCAATATGACCAAGTCTCCTATGCCAGAAGGAAAGGTCGCGGGACTCAGAAGCAACCAAACACCGGAGAGGATCACCAGAAGACTCAATAAAATCAGCACGAAGATCCTCCCATAACGAGAAATCCGCAAACCGGACTACTCAAGAATCAACAATTTTGCGGCGTTTTTTTAAAACTTACCTCGAAACCGTCATCGAAGTCGAGAAACCAAAGCAAATTGTAATGCGCTTACTCACCAAGGCAACATCTTTTAAAACAAATGAGTCATTAACGCGACGGTACCTTTGGCGATGATGCGCTCGATTTAAGAGTCTCCAAAGGTGATAGTCTCATCACCAAGCTCGGGCTAGGGAAGAAAACCAACGTGAATCTCCGGTCATGTGTCGTGAACGCCCGGAGTCTATGAGCCAAACATTTCCCTTCCCTGCCTGGCGAACCTGAGTCAAACATAGTGTAAAGTCTCAGTACTGGGATAAATCAAAATAGATTTTGGAACCCAATACTGAGTCACACGTCGAGCAGATGAAGTAGTCAACACGATCGACCTCTATCTACCCCACGCCTCCGTCGCTCAAAGAAGCGTAAGATCGTGTGCAGACACAAGTCGTTCTCGGGTCCGATCGCTACGGAGAGCGAGTCAAGCACCAAGCAACATGTCGATCTCGCCGCGGATAGCTATCTCGATTAGGAAAACGAGATCTACCCTCAGGACGGCAGAAGTCATGACCGAAAGGAGCATGAGGACGAAAACCAGAAAACTCGGAAGAACCCAGTCCTCGATGCTGCCCAAATCCACCAACAGTAGCAAGCCTAAACCTCGTGTTGGTCTTTGGTGCACTCAAGGTCTGGGGCTGACCCTGAATACGCCTAAGAGACTCAACACGGTCTCTTCGCGCGATCTTGGCGCTTGAAGCAATGGTCAAACAAATGCCCATCCTTCGACGGAAGGTGCAATGATACCGCCTCGAGGGGTCAAGTAGCATGAGATGGCTTGCGCTTTCCGAGAGGTCAAGTCTGCAGTGAAATCACCTTGTCGCCGAAATCCCTTGGACAAAGCCCACGATCTAAATTGAACTTTCTTGTTCTTGAGCTTGACCTCGATCACACCTGCGGCTATGGGTCTGAGCACGGCAGGTGGATGCTTCCTTCTATCCTCTCGAAAATCATATCCTAGACCTTGATTGAATTTGCAAATCTTCGATTGGTCTAGAATAAGATTAAGATTCTTCTTACCCCTACAAATCTCGAGAGTGTTCATAAGGCACCGACACTCCCAAACAGAGAGGCACAAGAAGAGCAGGGAAGAAGAGACAGCAGAAGGTAAGGGAGCAGAAGAAGAACCAACAGTAGAGGAAAGTTTGGCTTGTGCACGCACAGCCGACTCTGGGGGCACATTCCTACTACTAGCGTGTTGGTTCGCGTCTCTAGGCGTCTTACCCTTATCCCGAGGCTTCTTCCCTTCTCCTCAATCACATTACAAGTGAAGGTGGCTTTCTAGAAGGTCCTTAGTTAGCTTCACACATTTCTCATCCAATGCAATCAAGTCAGATTTTAGTTTGTTACAATTAATGCATGGTGAGCTAACAGGGTCCTTAGAAGCAAACTGAGCCAACTTCCTATCATGATCAATCATATCTTGAAACCGCTTGGAGACATATTCAAGTTCGGCAGTAAGCTTAGGACAATTCACACATGAAGCAATAGGCTCAAGAAGAAAAGCTTGTAATTCAGCAATTTTATGATCTGCCCGTTTTAAGTTCATCTTTAAGTTATTGCAACTTTCACAAATCTCGGGCAGATCGAGAAGCATAGTGTAAAGACCTCTAAAAGCATTGTCCTTATCCTCACATGAGGTGCAAGAAGTAGTCTCAACGGTAGATGAAGGAAAAACAATCCTAGACATCTCTAGTTCAGCGAAGCAGACTAACATTCTCCACCTTAAGAATATCTAGCTCAGAGGTCACACTATCATATGAAGTCCTTAGCTTCTCCATATCACCAATCAAGGCAGGGCATGTATCACATTCGTCACGAGAGGAAGCAGATGTAAGTGAAGTAAGCTCTCGTGACAATCTAGCTACTTCCTTCTCTAACTCAGTACACCTAGCCTTGGCTCTAGCATGAAATCCACCTAGCTTAAGAAAAGCATGATTGAGTTTGTCATAGGTGGGGCATACCTCGTCCGAGTCGGAGTGTACATTGTCGCTCGATTCGCCCTCGAGGGCTATGAAGCACATGCCGGAGAAGTCTTCGCCGCTCTTGGGGTCTTGATCACCCGTCCCGTCGTCGTCGCTCCATCCCTCCACCTCGCTGAGGTCGAGGTCGTCGAACGCGGAGAGGACGCGGTGGAAAAGCTTCTTGGCCTTCCCAAAGTTGCGAACTTCTTCTTGCCTTGCGCCCGAGTGGAGGCTTCTTGTTGCGGTTCTTGTCGGTGTAGTCGTTTTGACCGAACCGCCGTAGTCGTTCTTGCCCTTCTCCGACTTGGGCGGTTTGCTCGAATGTGGTTGGGGCCACCACACTCAAAGCAAATCAATGGTCCTCTTCTCTTTCCATCCTCCTCCTCTTGTAAGCATGTGAGAACTTCCGAGCTAGGAGGGCTACTGTTCATCCTCTAGCCGCTCTAACCGATCATTAGTTACATCACGAGAGCGATAGGGAGAACCCGCAAAGAGAATCGCAGAAGAACCGAAGCGCAGTGGGATCGGTGACTAGTGCCATCGATCGAGACTTCGACCGACGAGACTATGTCAATCTCGTGAGTCTTGAGGCGAGTAAAGCGCATCAAGAGTCGTGGTCGAGAGGTCCGTGGTGTCCTTGATGGTAGTCACCTTCATCTCCCAAACCCGAAGATCGAGTGCAGAAAGAATTTGTCGAGCGTTATCCGAGTCGGAGTATGTGAGACCGACGGCTCGGAGGTTACTCAAAATTTTGTGAAAGCGAGAAAAGCACTCGTCAAGGGACTCACCAGCAAGCATCTCGAATTTGTTGTAATCGCTTGAATCGGTCTTGTCGCACCGCCTTTATTTGGGTGGTGCCTCATGGTAAGCATTGAGGGTCACCCAAATATCGAAGGCCGACGTCAGGTGAGAGATGCGATCAAATTCGCTTCTGCTCAATCCCTGAATGATGATGTTCCTCGCCTTTGCGTTTGCCTCAACATCGACCATATTCCTGCATTGATGTTCTCATCACGGAACAACAAACCGGACTTTGACCTTTCGCCAGATGGCGTAGCCCTGAGCCTGGATGTAGGTCTCCATCCGGCTCTTCCAGAATGGAAAATCCATCCCATCAAAGATCGGGGGCTTGGTCGAGTACTTGTCCGTCGCCATGGCTCTTGAGACCGGTTAAAGATCTATTGAAAAGAGCTAACCGGCTCTGATACCAATTGTAGGACCGAAATGGCGACAGAGGGGGGGTGAATGTCGATCCTTAAGAACTAACACCCCCTCTAGGCTCCACTAAAAGATACTCCTCAAAATAGCTATGGAGAGCTATAAAGGAGATCAAGAAAACTCTCTGGAACCAAGAACAAAGAATGAGAACAAAGGAAAACAAATCTGTAAAAACACGAGAAAGAACACGCTGTTCAAAAGAGGCTTGGTCTCGCTATTAAGAAGCCAATCGACCGCCGCTCGATGCTCAGTATAAAACCGCACCACACAAAAATGGAGAAGCAGATCGAAACGGCAATAATCGATTGCCAAACACTCAGCCGAACTAAACAGGAAATAAAGAAGAGCAGCAAGACAAAAGACTGCAGGGATTACTGCTGGCTCAAGTAGGCAAGTCTGCAGCCCCCAACCGAAAGCACCACAAAAGAAAAAGAAGAAAAGCGATCGCACCGCAATGACCGAAAATAGCAAAGAACGGCATGACCGCCAAAATTGCTGCACACCACTTGTTAAACGCATGGGGACATTAATTTGGCACAGCCAACAACTTCATTCAGCGCAGGAAGAAAGAATGAATAGCAGAGAAGACTGCAGGGCTGCCGATTGAACCGAGCAGCAGCAACACAACAATCTGCAGTAGATGAAACTCCTACCGAAAGAAAAAGCTCATCCGAAAACGCAGACCATCTTTTGCTGAAAAGAAAAGTAACTACTGCCGACCAAAACTGACCAAAGAAGATGCTGCTTGGTTTCTGAGATCTGCTAAAGGAACAGCAAGCAAGGAGACAAGAATTGCTAACAGAGGAAATAATTGCCTAGCCCAAAACTTGCTACCACCAAGAAATCAAAAGAGCACAGAGGAAAAATCGGCAAGAAATGAAGCTACCGAGAGCAACTGGACAAAGTTTCTTCTTTGGAAAAGATGAGCAGATTGCAGTTTTCGATCAGTCAAAACATGGTCAAAAATCAAGAAATCCGACCTGCATGTTATACTATCAGATTCAGATTAGATGAGAGAGTAAGTAGTAAAAGTTTCAGCCAAAACCGAGGTCGTCTGCATTGCATGCAGGAGGGTCAAAACCAGCACAAAAACATAAAAAAAACGAAAATCTTGGCTGGGTTTTGTAATGCTTGGATGTCTTTGCAATTGGACTGATTTTGATGCAAGAACCAAGATAGCTTGACAAAACAAAGAGAATCGGATGGCACAAAGAAATGAAATAAGTCGCTACTACTTCAAAACTTCATCACAGAGAAGAGGAAGAAGATCAAGGAGAGCAAACACAGAACATCTCAACCAAACTCCATCTTATATTTAGGCATAGAGAGGAATGATTACAAGACTCTCAATCCATCCTCTCCCTCTCAATCCTCAAGAACACCAAGAGCCTCACATGCTTCTTAGGAGGAACACAACCCACACAAAGGGATGAATGAGTTCTCAAAACCCTAACTCACTCTCAAGTGTCCTAAGGGGTATGCAGCCCCTCACCTCTATTTATAGCCCTTGGCTAACGGGTCTCCAACCCGTTATGCCGGCTAAACCCTAACGGAGCCGCCTCCGCTTGTGCAGCCTTGCGAATTACCGATTCGCCCCCCCGCACCTTCCGGAAGCTTCCGCTCCTTGTCTCGCACGCCCGCAACCACCTCGAGTTCACGCCGCCTTCGACACATCCGACCGTTCGACCTCAACGCCACCGCGCCTAGTCCGGTCCACCGTGTCTCGCCACGACTCCACGCATAAGAGAACACGTCACATAGCACCGCCGATGAACGCGCAAATAGCATTAGCAAGATCAAACATGTCGCAACACCCATACGACTAAGTTTGACAAGAAAACACGTCCACATAGCACCACTCGATACATGATGTCAATTACTCATCACTCACAATGGGATGACCTCCACATGGTCTCTCACGAGAAAAGCTTACAACATCTTGCCATATTTATCTCTTCTCGATAAGGGGTATATTCAAGGAATATAATGACATAATAATCTGAGGATTATTCTATCCTCGTCATCTAGCCCCCCAACTTCAGGTGAAAAAAATTATTCGATTAAGCATGGTCGTAGATAAAGAGTGGCCAAAAGCAAAGACCTTCTTAACCCTTATCGACTAGGAATTGGCTTGGTCAACTTGGTAATTTCGCTTGAGTTGTGAATACAGAAAAATATCCGACCACACATGTCCTGACCACATCGGTTCCGACCACGCTGCTTTGATCACACATATCTCGACCATGTCGATTTTGACCACGCTAGTTTCGATCACACAAATCTCGACCGCATCGGTTTGACCACGCTGGTTTGACCACGCTGGTTTGACCACACTAGTTTTGATCACAAAGATCTTGATCACGTCAGTTCCGACCATGTTGGTTTCGATTACACAGATCTCGACCACGTCGGTTTCAACCATGCTGGTTCGACCACGCTGGTTTTGATTACATAGATCTTGACCACGTTGGTTTCGACCATACTGGTTCGACCACATTGGTTTCGATCATATAGATCTCGACCAAGTCGGTTCCGACCGCGCTGGTTCGGCCACGCTGTTTTCGATCACACAGATCTTAACCATGATGGTTCTCGACTACATATGTCTTCCGACCACCAACGAACGTGGTAGTTCTATGATTAGAACGTCGGTAGTTCTGTCTAGCGGTAGTACCACGCAACACATGCCGGTAGTTCCGATTTTCCTAAGAAGTGCATATACTTCAACAGATTTTGTAAAACACATTTGCAAACTATAGTATCATGCACACAAGGATCAAGCATGATTCTCAACAAGTTACTAAACACATTTGCACACTTTTAGAATCATAACACAAGGATTTAATATGAGTTTCAATCACTTGCAAAACATATTTGCAAATATATGCCCCATATTATAAGGAGTAGGAAACATGGACTTCAAACACCTGCAAAAACATATTTGCAATGTATAGTCCCATGTTACAAGGATTTAACACATGAGCCATAACTATTTGCAAAACACACTCGCAAATATAAGCATCACGCTATGGACAGCTAGAGCAAGTGAGGTTGAACTATCAAACATATGATGAGACTCAAGCTACTAGACATGACCCATCTTAATAGAACGACAACTTATACTAGCAATTCGGTCTTTCAACCAAACACTAAGACCAGTAAAAGACTAGGAACACATCCTTAACCGTAACTAGTCATACATTTGACTTAGGTCATTGTCTTGACATGCATCAACACATGATGCAACCTTCACTTGAACTCCATCAACACATAATGGGTCTTTACTTGACTTGATGATCAACTCATGATCATCTTCTTTTGGGCATATATCAACTCATAATGCATCCTTCACTTGACTTAATGATTTTCAATTCATGAAATCATCCCAAGTCATCATCTTTTGTGAAACATAACATATTCATCCAACTCATGAAAAATATTAGTCCACAAACCAATTGCCATTAATTATCAAAACTTCATCATTAAGTCATAATGGAGGGACTGGATTCAACAATATTCCTCTTTTGGTAATTCATGATAATCTTAATAAATAGTGAGATAAAACTTGATTTGTGAGTAGACAACATATACACAACAATTGTAGACTCTAGAATAAGCTTTCAAAGCAAAGCTTACACATCCGGTTGTCATTAATCATCCAACCATTAACACATAATAGAGGAACTAGATGATAACCCGATTATGAGTGTATATGAACTACACAAGCTATATATACTCAAGAGATATGTTTCAAATAAAGATTCTTAATATGTGTTGAAAGAGAAATATGTATCAATACTTATGAAACCTTAAAATATAGAGTGAACCCTTTAGATGTGTGCATACAAGAATATATAATGAAAGCATATGTACATATTCAAGTTTGATTATTTATGAAGTGCAATCTATATTTTGGATCCAAGGAATGTATTGAGATATAAGAATATGACTGTCAAAAGCATACCTCTATAATTTCACATTTTCATCCTAATGAAACTAAGTAATTACATAATCAATAAACATGTTAGCCTCATAATTTCATTTGTTATTCTATCCAAAAACATTTGTCATTAGTTGCATCCAAATGAGACTATGTAATATTATAAATTTAACAAACGAGTTAGCCTCATATTTGTATTTATCATTATCACCAAAACCAACTTAATGGAGCTTGAACTTACACCAGGGAGGCAGGGAGCTGCTGGCTGCTCGGCCCGCTGGTGTCGTGTGAGGCCGTGTGGGAGGTAGAGAGGGGAGCCTCCAATCCGAGGTGGGAGGCCAAGGCGGGGAGGATCCGTCATCTTGGGAGGGTCGCGCCACCGGAGGAGTGTGCATCATTGAGCCGGAGGAGCCAAGCCTGCTAAGGAGCCGATCTATGGCTGAGTGCCCGAGAGAGACCGGAAGAAAGAAGTGGAAATGAGGATTGTGGACCATGGTTGTGGATGTGGAATTAAATCCACCGGTTATTATGTGGCAAGTGGCTGTGGACTGTGGTGTGGCGGCTGGCTAACTGGCTTGGTTAGATGCCACATGCCAGATGGTCTCCTCCTTTATGTTATTATGTATAATATATTCACTTCAATGCTTCACTATTTAGCAGTATTTATGTATTAATGGTTCTGGACACTTGACAACAATACGAATTCATGGTGTGGACTTAGCTGTGAGGACCTGACCGCCTAAGGGGGGACTGTCGGCTACGGCTTTGCATTAATAGGTATGAAACATAAACATACTTTTCAATTAGCGTAATTATGGTTAATATGGTATTTTAGTTTCATCTGTTGTTATTTATCGATTCGTAGAGTTGTAATTCCTGATTTTATAACTAATTTTGCTAATTTTGGTGTACAAATAACTGCTTATATATATTTACGACCTTTAGGAGGCACATTACCTATTACCGAGTTACAATCTTCCATGTATTTTGTAATTTTACTATGTCGTTGTCGTTCTTCTAATTATGTATGATTTTACATTGCAAAACATGATTTAATTTGTCTAATTTATTTATGGATGAATTGACAATTTATCCTATCTTTTATTGAAATAGCAAGGGATGTCTTACTGATATACAGGTCATAGCCCCACATGTCAGTAAGATATGACATGATATTTTATCAAGTAGCAAAAAAAGATAGGACAAATCATTAAATCTCCCTTTATTTATCTCTTTATTTATCTTATATTAGTCACGTTTCATTAGGGCAAATTTTGTTCTGGTCCACCCGTTATAAAGGCACTTCCTTGTTTCAGCGGCGGCGCGAAGGCAAAGCCCGGAGGAAGGATTTTAGGGTTTATGCCATGGCGGCCGACGACCAGACTCCACGAACCCAACGCAACACCGAGAAGAGTATGAAGCGGAAGAAGCCCAAGAAGGACAAGTGGGGCCAGCCTCTCTCCGCCGCCGCCGCCGAGCCGGCAGTTGAGCCGGAGCAGGAGCAATCGGAGGAGCCCGTCGCGGCGGCTGTCGCGGAGGAGGAGGGGGAGGAGGCGGAGAGCTATGAGTGCGCCAAGGTGGTGGCGAGCGGCTTGCCGTACACGACTACCGAGGCGGAGATCCGGGAGCTGTTCGAGCGGTTTGGCCCCCTCCGCTCGCTCCAGCTCTCCCGATTCCCAGACTCCGGCAACTTTCGCGGCCTTGCCTTCGTCTCCTTCGAGGTCACTATCCAATTACTACTACTCTTATGTTTCATATTGCTTTGATTCTTGATTCTGTAGTGATAATTTCAGCATTCATATAGTCGTCTGTAAGGATTTGCTTTGGGCTGTCCTGGACCTGGTGGTAAGAATGGCTCATTTGGAACAATGCACGTTGTGTCTTTGACCTGAATCAACGTGCTGCGATGACATAATATAGGAAAATGCTTTTATTGGGACTGCATTGCACAACATTTTATATGCCTCAACTGATTATTTCAATTCTTTGAATGGGCTATGTAGATTATATTGGTGTATGATGTTTAGTTCTGTTGCATTTTTTATCCTCATTTTCAGTCCTTGAGTGACTGTGCATGATACATCACTGTATATCATGACCAATTGGAAGACAGAAGACTGCTGAACATTTTCAAAATTTAGAATTTTGGAATTCCTTCCATCCTATCCCTGCTATTTCCTTGTGTTATGGTGCAAATTTGTTATTGCTGCTCTCTCTGAACTTAGTTAGCTACTGAGAAAACTGAAGAAACTTTAGAAGTTGAAATTTGCAACTATATGGCATTTCTAGTTCGATTTGACAAGGCTGATTTTGTTCTACCATGTCATTTCAGTCGGACGAAGTTGCCACGAAGTCTCTTGAACTTGATGGATTCAAAATGTAAGCTTGACTGTGTCTATTCATTTCTCTTGAACTCGTGGCAGCACGCTAGCGAATGCTCCCTTCTTTCTAACGTACACACTGTGTGTGCAGTGGTAACAGGTTTATGAGGGTCGAAAGATGCAGGGTGACTGCTACCTCGAAGAGGAAAAGGAAGACAGAGTTCCAAACTGATCCCGAGAAGGCTGATGGCTGCCTCTCGGCGTATGTTGGCAATCTCTCATGGAATGTTACAGAGAGGGACTTGAGAGATTTCTTCAAATCATCGAAGATTGCATCAATGAGATTTGCCATCGATAAGAGAACAGGAGATTCTCGTGGCTTCTGTCATGTTGATTTTGAGGACGACGAGTCACTTGAGAAAGCTATAGGGATGAATCAATTTGAACTGCGTGGCAGACCTATCAAGATAGCGTATGCTGTCAGTAACAGGGGCTGAAGACTAGTGATAGTCAACTTTTAGCATTAGTGAGCTTCAGTGTTATGGTTTTGGTCGGTGTTTTAATACCGATGTTAAGTATGATTTGTTTGGATTCGGGAGAAACTCTTGTTACTAAGATCTGGTAATGTAGAAGAAAAATGCGATAATTTTTATACAGATTTGAGCCTTCTCCTGGGAGAATAATAATCCTACGTCTCTGTATTGCTATCGCTTGGAGAGGAAAATTACAAAGTGTGTAATGAGAAATGCCTTACACTATCTCTTGCTTAGATCCGCCTCTCTTTTACCTCTCTCCGATATCAACCTTTATATAATCGATGAAGTGGTGGCCGTTGTTTTGCACCAAAAGACATCCCAACAGTTCAGATGATAACCATCCATTGGAAGTTATTGTTAGAGATATGAGGGTGATCGTAGAAAGACTTACGACTAAGGAATAGTCGCAGTAAGACTTACGATTATGTGGTCGTAGAGAGACTTCCGACCAATAAGTAGTCACAGTAAGACTTACGAATATGTAGTCGTAGAGAGATTTACGTCCAATAAATAGTCGTAATAAGACTTACGATTATGAGGTAGAGACAAACGACGAAGGAGTAGTTGCAGTAAGACTTATGACTATACGATCGTAGAGAGACATGCGATCAAGGACCAGCCGTAGTAAAACTTTATGACTAATAAGTGAAGGATTATTATATCCTCGTCAGTTTTGCTCCCTCATTTTTGCTATGCCTTCCGCTGTTTGATTGAAGATTTTAGATACAAATCCCGTAGTGATGTTTCTTTCACTAAATATTTGGCAACATAATTCTTGTGTAACAAATACTTAGTGGCTACACCATATCAACCTTGTCTGCTCACTACCCTTCATTTTGTCAATAGTCTTGGTGTCTTGGTGATACAGCCTACGGCCTGCTCATTACAGTTGTGCTGACTTTGTGAGATTGCTGAATCCTGGCCTAATTCAAGTTGATGTTGAGGACTTAGGCAGTGATAGTAAGAGCTCAGTAAACCTGTCTCTCGTATAGGTTTAGAACCCTTTCTCTGTTAGTTTTCTCTCTGAATTAATATAATTTTCATATGTTCCTGTTTGCAGAAGGACTGTCTGTTTAGTTTCATTTTGACAGTCTTCCTCTGACACGCCTTCTGTCCGCTGCTTGATGTTTTCTGGTTAGCCATCTTTCGTGGTGCTCCGAGAAAGAACCTATGCACATCCCATGATAATACACACGGAGGGAGTTCATCATTACATTGTACTGGAGCTCGGCTTCCTGCAGGTTTGTTCCAGGTTTTGGAAAAAGTAAACTGGAGCTCGGCTTCGTGCAGGTTTGTTCCAGGTTTTGCTTGGCGATGCATTCACCTCCCTCCTGACAAGAGCATGTGGGCAGCAGGCGAGATGCCCGTGATGTTTATTTATGCCTCCGTTCAGTCCCCGGTGCGTGCGAGAGGCCCAGCCGCGGGGCCCTGTTTGATGTTCTGGCCGAACTAATGTTGGAATCTAAGATGGAAAGAAGCCTGTAGCCAAGTTTCGGCCCAATCTACCGCATCCAAGCATGCCTAATTAGACTAAAACTGGGGCCGAAAACCTAGAAATTCCGTGAAAAGAATACAAGAGGACCTGTGATCTGTTCCTGGCTATCGATCAGCGTAAGCCAAGCACGCCATTTTCGTAGATAGCCTGTTTGTCAGGTACGTATGATGCATCAGGGCAGCCGGATGGAATGATGGAAGGAAGAACATGATTGTGCTGCATTTTCAAGAGATGGCTACCTAGGGCCGAAGATGGCGACAGAAGGATAAATGATGTTTTAAAATTTTTTCTAAGTATTCACTAATCTTTCATTTCAATAAGTATAAAGTTATGAAAATTAAGATGAAAAGTCTACACAAAGCCTAGCTAATCAAGAAACAAAAATTCAAAGCAACAAACAGTAATTACAAGAAGATACTACGAGATCGATCTGCTTTGATACAATAATTTTAGGATGAACAGTGAAATCAACATAATTTCAAAGCTAAGAATTTATGTAACTTTTAATCTGTAGATCTAAATGATTTGAAAGTTGGCATGCACATTCTCTAGGATGTCAAGAACATATTTCAACCCACAATTAAGTGAATCATTGACAAAGTTCTAACTTTTTCGTTTGAAGAAAAATTACACCAAAACTAGGTAAAAATAAAAAAACGATGAATACGACTTGCACATCAGTTGATGATGGCTAAGATGGCTCTATATGTATTCCCACATACCACAACAATTTAGAACACTAAAGAAATCAAGTCAAAAACTCTTGGATCACGAAATCACTCATTGAGGCAAAAATCAAGTAAAACGGGTTTTTCATGAACCTGCTATCAAAATACCTAGATAAGTGGAGATTGATTTTTAGAGCTTATCTCTATCTCTTATACGTTCTTGGCATAACAAGATCAAGAAGAGGGAAGAGAAGAGATCAAAACCAACCAAATCAGGAGCAAATTGATCCACATATGAAAGATCAATGGAGGTGAACAAAGATTGATGTATTGCTACTTGAGGAGGAAAGTTTTACAGTCACTTCATCTTGAATGACAGAGAGCATACTAAGCACTCAACTCTCAAACCCTAACCCTAAGCAAGAGAGCACAAGCTTGGATGGATCACCATAAGTCTCCATCCCAATCCCTTAAATAGATGGGCTAGCCAACCATATCTAATCCTTAGTGGATACTATCCACTTAATACAATGGGGGAAACATGCTAACTCTACACATACGGGTTTTACTCACACATGTTCACTTATGTACGCTTTTTAAAGCGTATAATCCAGAATCCTCTAAGTCCTTAGCATTTATCCATCTTGATCAAATCGGCTTTTCTTTGAGGTAAATCACTTTTCCAAGCGCCGCTCAAACACCGCGGTTTTGATCCAAGGTATGTTATGATATTTTAGCTAAACTACCAAAATATCATTTCTTGATTCGATCTTCATCTTCCATTGCAAGTAATCGTCATTTTTACCATATGCAGGTGCACAACTGAATGACGAAGTCGACAAGGGGAGACACGGATTGGGAAGTCCCTTGTCTCGACCATTTCGGTCTCGTCCACAAAAAGGAATCGACCAGATCAAACAAAGGTGGGAAAAGGCCAAATTAAAATGGAAGCGAAGCAGACAAGCGCTAGTTTGGAGTTTGGACCAAGTTCCTGTTCCTCCTCGTGGTGTCTATTTCGCCATGAGTGTGTTTCTTTTTGTGGCGGTGCTACGCTATGCAACATGTCCACGTCCGGCCACACTAATCCAGCTCGGACTCGTCCCCTCCCCTCTCAGGCTCCATCAATCCGCCTGAGTTCTCGCCACCCTGCGGATTGGATTACGGAACGCGAAGACGTGGAGTTTGCACACATGACTCGATTATCCAGACTGTGAAGGCAACCTTCGTCTCTACGGCGACTTTAGATTGACTACAGAACAGAAGAAATCACGTGTGCTTCAGTAACTGAGCAAAGAGCACTACGGCGATCCATATATTGCCTCCCAACCACTCCTGATACTGCCGATGCCACTTTGCTTGCCACCTCCTCCGCCACCTAATTAGGTCAGATTGAGAGGATTAGAAAAAGATAATAGAAAATGAATTATTATCTTAGAGATGTTTGGGCCTATAAGCTGCATATCTCCCCATGTACACTCCGTAGGACATAAGTGAATATTTGTTCGAAAAAGAAATGAGAAAAATAAAGTTGTAAGATATAAAGTAGGCTCGTTGCACAAGATTTCACTCAATGCCCAAGAGTTGATTACGAAGAAACCTATTCTCCGGTCATAGGTGGTATTACCTTTAGATATTTAATCTCGATAACAATGTACTTGAATTTAGAAATGAAATTGATGAATGTGGTAACTGTATACCTTTACGGAAACTCGGATTCGGATATTTATATGCAAGAAAGGTTACATGAACAATGAAGATTGTCCATGTGTATTTATAGGACGATCCTAGAATGGATTTTGTATAATTTTAGTGTATGTAGATGATCTGAATATCATCAGAACCATAGAAGATATAAAGAAAGCGAGCTCTTACCTGGAGTCAAAGTTTGAAATGCAAGATTTGGGCAAAACCAAATATTGCCTAGGTTTGCAGCTTGAGCATGTCTCTAAAGGAATATTAATGCATCAGTCAGCGTACACTCAAAAGGTGTTGGAGAGGTTTGATTTTAAAAAGGCGTATCCATAAAAAATACCAATAGTCGGGAGATCCTTACAGCAAGATAAGGATCTGTACCGACCTAGAGAAGAAGGAGAGGAAGTCGTAGGACTAGAATTCCCGTACTTAAATGCAATAGGAGCACTTATGTATTTAGCAAACTGCACTAGACCGGACATTGTATTTGTCGTAAACCTATTAGCAAGGTATAGTGCAGAATTTACCAAAAGGTATTAGCAGGAATAAAAAATATCTTCCGATACCTCCAAGGAAGTAAAGACATTGAACTATTCTACAGGAAGAACCAAGACCTGAATATGACTGGTTATGTAGATACCAGGTACTTGTTAGACCCGTATATAGTTAAGTCACAAACAAGCTATGTATTTCTGCGTGGTGGAACTGCAATTTCATGAAAATTGTCTAAGCAAAGTCTTGTATCGACTTTGACGAATCACTCGGAAATCATAGCACTGTACGAAGCCACACGAGAATGTGCTTGGCTTCGACGGATGATTCACCACATCTAGCAATCATATGGATTGAATATCGTACAAGCTCTCATAATTATCTATGAAGATAATACAGTTTGCGTTGCACAAGTACATATGGGTTATACGAAGAGTCATATTACAAAGCATATCAACACCAAGTTCCTCTATTATCATGAGTTACAAAAGATGGATGAAATTAAGATACTGCATACTAATTCGTGTGAAAATCTTGCAAATTTATTTACTAAGTCACTCCTAGCATCTAACATTGAAAGATGTATACGTGAAATTGGAATAATGAGACTTAGAGAAGTGCAAAACTTAGAGGGAGATTCTTCTCCAGCTCACTATTAAAACTTGATCTCAAAGATTGAATACTCAAGAATAAATCTAGTAGATTAAATAAAATTGAGTGGATTGTACTCTTTTTCCCTTGACGAGTTTTCTGGAAATTTTTCAGTCAAGGTTTTTAGGTGGTGTTCAGTTCGGCTTATTTTTGGTGGCTTATGGCTGAAAACACTTGTAGTGGTGAAAAAACATCAGAATGGTGTGAGGCTTATTTAACATAATTAAATTTAAAAAAATTAAAAAATATAAAACTTTGTTAGCCCATCACAGACAACGCAAATGAATACGGGAAAAAAGAACCGGCAAAAAAGCTCAAAAAAAGCCAAAAATTCAGAAAAAGACGAATTATGAATAGTGCAAAAATAAGCCAGAAGTCAGAAGCTCAAGCCATATTGAGCGGTGTCTTAATAAGCCAATTCGTGCAACACAGTTTTTATGTACTATTTCTTCAAATTTTTCCCACTAAAATTTTGTGAAGTTTTGATGAAGCATGAACGAGTCGAATGAGTACTCAAGGGGGAGTGTTGGGAAATTTTCAGGTCTTGATTCATAATGGGTACTCTGTTTTTTAGGCTATAAATAGAGTCCTAATAATTATATGATGTATCTTTAGAGGAGAAAAGTAATAAAGAAAGAAAAAAAGCTTTTATCTCTTTATATTCAATCTACTATTTATTTTTGTATTATTCTATATATAATTTTTTTTATCTATGAAGTGATTGTTTGAATTAGACTCGTCAGCGATGTTGCTCAAATTATCTACGTCACCGCAAACTTTCAGCGTGGCAAACAGGTCACAGCCTTACAGGTGGAAGAGAACAAAAACGGACAAGATAACAAAGTAGAGAGAGAGGAGAGAGAGAGCGCGGGGGCTCGGGGGCGCGCAGCGCAACAGCAACAGCAAGCGGCGCACCCATCACCCACCCCACCCCCTCTCCTCCCGATCCCCAAATTCCTCCTCGCCAATGGATCACCACCACCACCACCACCAGCCGCCGTCGCCGATGGAGAACTCCGCGTCCTCCAAGCCGCCCACCCCTGCCTCCACGCCCTCCTCGAGCTTCGCCTCGGCGCCGTCCTCCCGCTTCTCCTCCGCGCCGCCGCCGCACCCCTCCCCGTCCTCCTCCGCGCCCACGCCCGCCTCCCGCACCGTCTACAGCGACCGCTTCATCCCCAGCCGCGCCGGATCCAACCTCTCGCTCTTCGACCTCGCCCCCTCGCCCTCCCCTGACGCCGCCGGCGCCGGCGCCAATGCCCCCGGCGCGTCCTCCGGATCTACACCCGCCTCGTCGCCGTACTGCGCGCTCCTCCGCGTCGCGCTCTTCGGGCCCACCACACCGGACCGGGTGGCGTCGTCGGCCACCGCGTGCTCGTCCACCTCGTTGGCCGGTGCGTCGCCGGTTGGGTCCCCGGCGAGCGGGAACATATTCAGGTTCAAGGCGGAGGTGCCCCGGAACGCCAAGCGGACCCTGTTCGCTGGCGGGGACGACGAGGACATGCTGTTCCCCGGCGTGTTCACAGCGAGGGGCATCGGGCCCAGGAAGATCCCAAGGTCGCCTTATAAGGTGAGAAGGGCGTTTTCCGATTTCATGGTTTCTTCATTTGCTTTCCTGGGTGTCCTCTGTTTCTTGATTGAGCCTCTGGTGCTTATTTGGATGATACAGATTTGATCTTTCTTCTTCGGCTGCCCTGTTCCAAGAGTCTCTATTACTTGTCATGCATAAGGAATTGGATTTTGAAGGCTTTGTACTGAATTCCAAGAGTCTCTATTATTTGTCATGCATAAGGAATTGGATTTTGAAGGCTTTGTACTGAAAATATTTGATCTTACGGGGGTTATCTTGCTGTTGCTTTTAGGTGCTGGATGCGCCCGCATTGCAGGATGACTTCTACCTGAACCTTGTGGATTGGTCGTCGCATAATGTCCTCGCAGTTGGATTGGGGAATTGCGTCTACTTGTGGAATGCATGCAGCAGCAAGGTGAGCAACCACGGCCATCCTTGCACGATTCCTTTTCTGAGACTTGGAAGAGAGATTGTAAACGAGTTTAACACTGCGCAGGTCACCAAGCTCTGTGATTTGGGGGTGGACGACACTGTTTGTTCCGTGGGTTGGGCGCAGCGTGGCACTCACCTAGCTGTAGGGACTAACCAAGGCAAAGTTCAGGTTACACTCTGCCCCCATCTGGAATGATTAAATGACATGTTCTTGATCCATCAAAATTTAGGATCATACTTCAACCCCCGTTTTTTTTTTACTGTAAACGTGCAATGCAAACATCAAGTAGTACAGTTGTACACTGAGTTATGAGAAATTCGCAAATTTTGCAATCCTACCACCAGCTCACCAGCAGGCCTTGTGTTGTGGTATTTTTTTTTAAAAAAAAGTTGAACGAGATTGAGGGGGAAGACGTCCCCCCACCTGTTCATTAAGCAGGATGAGGACTCGAACCCGGGCCAGCTAGGTGCAACCTTTGTGCCCTAGCCAGGAAACCCGTGCGAGTTCTCGAAAATGGGGAATATCTAGGCGGAACTAGGTATTTTTTTTTAATTAAGAAGAAAATATGCACCCAAATTCGCGTCAAAGAGGACTTGAACTTGGGTGGTGGGGGTGTACATCCACACCTCCCACCAACTGAGATAGGCTCAGTTCCTTGTTGTGGTACTTTTATGGATTAGTATGCGCTCATTTTTAAAATAAAACTTCATGGTTGTATCCACCATCTCTCTCTCTGTGTGTATATATATATATATATTAGTGGTAAAATTGATTAATGCTGTTGGCGTTTGGTATTGGTAGGCAAAGTTGGCATTCCAAGAGCGTTTGTGATTCTGATTGTCATCTTGCATTTTATCTTACGTAGATATGGGATGCAACTCGATGTAAAAGAATAAGAACCATGGAATGCCATCGCATGCGAGTAGGTGCTCTTGCATGGAGTTCTTCATTGCTTTCTTCTGGCAGTCGCGACAAGAGCATCCTTCACCATGATATCCGTGCTCAGGACGACTATGTTAGCAAACTTACTGGGCATAAATCTGAGGTAATCTTTTCTTAACTATTCATATAATACGCCATGTTGTGCACATCATTAAGATGGTCTTTTGCTGGTTTGTCCAGTGATGAATTATCCTATTGGTGTTCCATTTTGCGATTTCAATAATGTGTATCTACATATTTCCAAACATCTTTCAGGTCTGTGGACTGAAGTGGTCTTATGATAACCGTCAGCTTGCGTCTGGCGGTAACGACAACAGGGTAAGATGCCTGTCCATACATTTCCATTACAATGGAGTGCATGTCACATGGAATTCACAATCTTATTTTTCCTCTGCTCATACTAATGTTTTTTCCTTTTTCAGCTTTTTGTTTGGAATCAACATTCAGTACAACCAGTACTGAAGTATACTGAGCACACAGCAGCTGTCAAAGCTATTGCCTGGTCACCTCATCTACATGGGTTTCTTGCATCTGGTGGAGGAACTGCAGATAGGTGCATACGATTTTGGAATACGACCACGAATACGCACTTGAGTTGCATGGACACAGGAAGTCAGGTAGTTTCCTACCTATCTAATTTCTCAACTCCTACCTGGAGCCTGTGTTTATGTTTCTGAGCTTTTATCGATTTTTAAAGAAGAAAAAGTAAGGGTGTGCGGACTCCTGGTCCAAAAAAAAGGTTGGTGGACTCCTATTGGAAAGGCTGGTTCGCATCATAAGGTTTCTAACACCCTGTTAGTCAGCAGATTTGAACAAAGCTTTCTGGGCATTTTAGTTGCAATGTTTCTCTGGCTACAGAGAAACTTCTAGTTTTCATGTTTGAGACCTTCACAGACATCCCTTGTCGTGAAGGCAGGGAATTGCCTATATAGAATAGCGGAAGGGGTAGAGTTGAACATGCTGTTTGTTCATATGTACTGACGATGTTAAATAACATGATTTAACAGGTCTGTAATCTTGTGTGGTCAAAGAATGTTAATGAGCTTGTAAGCACCCACGGATACTCTCAGAATCAGATAATTGTTTGGCGATATCCAACAATGTCAAAGGTATGCTGCAAGCTTATTCTGTAGCTCAGTTATACCATACCTTTTCTCAGTTGTATTAAATGTGTCCATTCTCTCTATTTGTAGCTTGCCACATTGACAGGCCATACATACAGAGTATTGTATTTAGCCATCTCCCCTGATGGACAGGTGAAATTCTATCTTGAGTCTTGGTGACTTGTTTCTGAGTTCTGTTTGAGGTACCTAGTATAATTTTTGGCCTCACTGTTTTGCACTGTCTGTATCAACAGACTATAGTTACTGGCGCTGGTGACGAAACACTCCGCTTTTGGAATGTGTTTCCGTCTCCCAAGTCCCAGGTACTTAATCTGGAACGATGATTTCCTTATGTATATAATTCCACTTTACACGCAGTTTCCTTATTGTCTTGGCCCATACTTCTATTGCAGTGTTCTGACAGCTTAAGTAGCATCGGAGCAACGTCATTTGTTAGGAGCTACATCCGGTGACTCAATGAAATGTAGTTTTACCAAAACTCGTAAGGTTATTGCAGCACAATGTTGATGATCATCAACATCATTCCACTCCACTTGTACCACTCGCCCCAGCCCACCAGTTTAGTTCATCAACCATGAAAGCTAGCCGAATTTTAGAGATAGAACGATGCAAAAACGGTGAACTGGCTTGCGGATCTGGATCTGGCTCTTCTGCTGAAAATTGTACATATTTATTCGACCGCGCTGTAGGAGTGAAGATGGCAAATGTTCATGTCGCGGAAACACTGACTATCCGCGCTGTTGCATAGATAAGATTAAGCTGAGTGTTTTTGTTCCAGTTGGATGCCATCTTCGAGCTGTCATTGTTATGTACTGTTCTGGCGATTAACCTATCAAGAACTCTAGCTAGTAATTCATGACGCCCGTTCCATTCATGTTGTGTTAGGAAGGGAGAAATTTTCTGGCGCAAACCCCCATTCCATCTGGTGTCATTTCTTGCACTTCGCTGATAGATGCTCTGTTCATCCAGATCTGTCAGAAATCCAGTATTGAGCCTTTTTTTTTTTAAGAAACTGCAGGACGGAGAACAAAAGCGAGAACATCCAATTACAAGGGGGGTTGAGCTACCGGTGTAGCTAATTTACAAGTAGTTTATTAGTAATTTACATTGCAGGAAGAAGAAGAAGAAAGTAACAAGAACTATCTGTCTCTCGCTCTTACTGTCTCAAAATCTCAATCTATGACTAACCGAATTAGCAAAAGTGCAAAATTGGAATTTGGGGCCTGGCACCGACGCCTTCTTCCGCCGCGGCAGTCTCCCACCCACTCCCGCCTACTTCTTTTTATTTTTGAAGGAAGAACAGTAGAAGAGGCTCCTAGCGCAGTAATATTATATTAACACATAAGCGGATATTTACAAGAAGCAAAGAAACAAAAATTACAGTCTACAAATTAAGAATCTAGCCACCGTAAAATTACATGTTTCAAGTTTTCCTTCACTCTATGCATATGTAGAGTTACTTCCTCAACAAATAGTCTATTCCATTCTGTAATCGAGGGATTTGTTATGATCGAATGTTTTTCCATTTCATTGTTTCCAAATACGCTATGCTGCGATAATAAAGATTTCAATAAAGTAGTCTGCTCCAAAGCTGTGTCGACCCTCCAGAATCAGATGCATTAAATCCATGGAGCTGTTGATGTCCAAAATCGTCTGGTCTCTGGCGCATGCCTGCACAGTAGGCAAACAGTCTAGTTTGCCATCGTCGTGCCGATAGGCGGTTTGCCGTCCAAGGTCTACTTTGGATTGCTAGCCAGGCAAGGCGCCCAAGTTCTCCACATCAACAGGCTCATGAATGACCGCCGTGCCAACGCCTGTGAAGCTGCGACGGAGTTGCGGCGTGCCCCCATTCCGCCGCGCGTGCCTTGACGGTGGCATTGCCTCGGATTTGGCGCTGCGGCGGATAGTGCCCTGGAACGAGATGCACCGGTCGCAGCGTGGCTTCCGCGCACTAGAGTGCTGAACCAACCCTCGCGCGCCATGAGCTCGAACAAACGCCGCTTCGACGGCTCCACCCCATAAACGAGGACGAACTTCAGATAGATGCGTGCGATTTTGGAAAACTACCTCGAACACACTCTCAAACTGCATGGACATCACATAGGGAGGTAGTTTTACCTGCAACCATTGTTTTCTTTCTGAACCTTTTTTTACGAGGATTTCTGAACCTTATTCATTGATTGTTGATTCCTTTTGCAAAATTCGGAGATCAAGATATATACAACTAAACATGAAAATTTTCCTTTGCTCAAAAAACCAGTGAAGCATAGTGGTGGCTTTTTCAATCACATATCTCTACTCTTTAAAAATATGAGTTAGTGATCGTCGATGTGTCCTTTCAAACCTCTTCTTAGCCATCCGATCTAGTTATAAGAAAGAATCTGGACCGTCCATCTCGTAGTTTGTCCGTCGACAGCTTCCTAATCACACAGACCATCGTGCGGTGCCCACCTCAGCACCGAAGAACCATCTCAACAAAAATAAAAACCATCCGACAGTTCCCTTCCCCACAACGCACATTCCCTTCCCCACGTCGTGTCTTGGGGTGGGTTTGGCAGCACTTGTGGCTTATACCATTTGCTACAGTAACTCACCGTTAAAAGGTATATTTTTCAAGACAGGGTCTGCAGGTAAATTATAGTATAAATTATACTGAGTTTAATTATACCGGTCAAAATCACATGCAATTATTTTCTTCTGCGTACTGCCTCTCACGAATAGGCCAGAATTAAAAAATCACAGCCATAAGCCACATCCCAAAAGAATCCACCCTTGCTCTTCCTCTTCAATCTCTTTGTTTCCACAGCTGTCGCTCCCCCCCCCCCCGCCTCGCCGCCTCCCGGTTCAATAGCCACCGCCTCCGAATGTAGCGATCGTCGAGAGGCCGGTCCTCTCGAGGACCCCGGAGAACAAAAGGAGCCGGTCCATCACCACTCAACCACGCATACTGGCTATCTCAAGATGGGTCCAGCAATGTACCATGCTTGTGACCGTCACCAACAACCATTTTTCTACAATACAGAAAACAATATGTATACACACACATACATATATACACACAGATGTCAAATACAACTTAGCATAATACAAAATAATCATGCACATATACATTCCTGAGCTACCAATTATGCCGACAGTCATGTGCTTATTTATATGCATGTATACAGGTACATACATACATACATACATATACTATAACAAACAGTACACAATTATGCAATGTTAACATCATTTTCTATAATTTTTTGAATCACACAAGAGCAATACATATATATGTGTGTGTGCGTACTTACATACATATTTTCTAAATTACGAATGTACCGGGAACACTAATAATAACATTACGTATTTATTTAGCTATTTACAAAAAACTCATCATTATCGCCACTAATACATCCTACATTACCAAATCACCGTTATGCTAATGACATATTAAGCGTATTGCTCGCATGCGAATGAAACACACCTTTTTTTGAAGGTCTTCACTAGCTCTACACTCCTTCTAATTGCGATATCTGCTAAAACACAGCAAAACCACCTCGAAAAACTATTAAAAACTAGCATTCTACTCTCTTTCTCTCTCTCTTCTCTCTTGCCGCTCTCTCGCTCGGCAGGAAAGAAACCGAGGCGTGTGGCTTTGGATGAGATGGCAGAGAGCGACGCAACCGATTTTATGCACGCAGGAAGGCGTTCGCGACCGACATGACCACATGGGTGCATATGTGCATGGAGGGCCACAGATTCCCCAGCCGAATAATATGGGAATCGGGCGTCGTGTCGCGTTGTCGTGGTCGGACACCAAAGGATTCCCCCTGCCGAGCCAGCCCACCTACTGAGCTCTCACTACTTGATAGGAGCTAGCACGCCCTGTTGAGCCAGGGGAGCTTGGCAGGTTGGTGGCCTTGCTAGCTCCCGCGCACGCGTGGCCTGCCGTTGTGGCCTCACCTACTGCGTTGCCCACATCCTACCGAGCTCTGGTTGTGTGACAGGTGATAGGTGTCATCTGTCGCTCTGTTGAGCTCGGAAATGAGGCTATTTTTGCAAAAGTGAGCGTCTATGTCAAATTAAAAAAAGGCTACGCATTTGTGTGAACAGTTCGGATTATGAGAGGAGGTGGAGCAGCAGGCCGACGGCAGCGGCGTGAGTGTGGCCACCGGTGTATATGTCGCTAGCTATGCCAATGGAATGGACGCGCGCGCGTGAGGGATGCGCCGCGGCACCGACAGCCCGCGTGCGGGTTGGGCGCGCGGGGTGGCTGGTGGCGCGCACCGCGTCGCTGTCGCGGAACTCCAAATCCGGCCGTTCCACACATGGGTGGATTCGATTGCGCTAGCCGCGCACGCGCGTGGACCAGCCCCTACCTAGCTTACCTTACCTACTCGCACGCCACCCGCCCGGCTCGGCCTGGGGCTGCGGCTGGCCGGGGCTCCGCTCCACCGGGCACCAAAACAAGAGGAGATACCACGGCAAATAATAATACTCCGACGTTGTTTTGTAGGCCTGTCGAGCTGGCGTAGCTTTGCAAGGAATGTGCCTTTTCCTGCATGCTACTAGCTAGTAGTACAACTTCCGCATTGCGAAGCGAATGGACTGCTTTTGTTTGTCGGACTGGGCTAGATTCTCTTTTCCTCCTTGCCAGATAGTTTGATCAAGGCCTGAACAGTTGAAATGAACATCACCTACCTAAGCTGTTCTGAGTGAATTAACTGGCAGCAAGGCTCCTCGACGTACGGCTTTATATGTTTCACTCGCCGAAACTGTGCTAGTCACTAGCTCCAGACAGGTAAATTGTTAAGCGTCCCTCTCACACCTCGTTTAAAGTTCTGCTTCTGCAACGAACGTGCTAAGCTCTTGTAGCTTATTTGTTGTTGGAGTAGAAAACATGCCTAATTTCTCATTTTTTTAACAAAAATCTAATCGAAAGCTCTAATCAACCTCTGAAATGCAAGCAGATAACGCATTTATGTATGAGAAGTTTTTCTTGGCGGTGGTGATCTCAGGCTAAATTGAAGTGTAGTAGTAATTAACGCGGATGCCATCAGGCTTTGGCCTACCCACTAATCAACATGCCCCAACAACCAGCGAATAATCCCGTGCTAAACGTGTGGGGCTTTTAATCCGATCACAGCCATCGGTCGAGCCGCGCGCGCGACGATTTCTGTGGTCCTCGCGTCGCGTGCTCTCGGCTCAGCTCATCAATCGCTGGCCCATCCTCTCAGCCGACCGGACCCAATGGGCATCGTCAAGGTGACCAGAAGTACACGTACAATCCGATCCACTCGATGGACTTGACTGACCACTGACTCGACAGATCATCAGTTGCCAGCTCGCTGCCCGGCCACCGCCGCCACCGTAGAAACCGTAGCTCGTCCGGTGTGTTTTTTTTAATTACAGCTTAGCTTTCTATATTAACTAATTTTTAAATTAAATATTTTGAAGACATGATCTATAAATCAATTATGGTAGCATTATTTTAACTTTATCTATATCAGTTAAAATCGTATACGGTATCTTTTTTCGTACTCTTTTATGTAGAGACCAAATTCTAAATCAAAAGATATAAAAAAGAGATTTCTCGGCCGCGATGTATGTTGCAGACTGCCAAATACTATATGTACGTGTCGTAAGCCGCCTCTCGGTTCGGTCTGTATATTATTGAGCAATGACCAGACGTACGTCAGCGTGCGATATACACAGTCGATTCGTTCAAAGGTTACCGGTAATTGATAAGGTAAATTACATGCATGTCTGTCGATTTGAAGTTTCAAACTGGAACAAATCAACAGCTGGGTATCTCTGTGTGGCCGGCCGTGCTTACTCCACTAAATTAGACCCATGTCATTTTCTTTCTGTATGTGCATGTTTTTCTTTTGGAAAAAGTCCATATAACACCTTAAACTTTGCTCGAAAGTATGTCCAGCATTCTGAACTATGAAATTGGATTTGGACATCCCGAACTTTACAATCCAGTTCAAATAACATTCTGACCCAGTTTCAAATAGTGGTATTACCGTGTGACGCGATGAGTGAACGGTTTTACCACGTAGAATGATACACTGGTTAAGTTTAGATTAATGACAGGTGGGGCCCACAGGGCATCTCCCTAATCGAAACAGAGAGGGAGGAAACTACAGGGGGCGATGGCCATGGAAGCACGATTGGAAGCTTGGTGGGGGAGAAGCCCTTGTGAGCCCCACATGTCACTAATCCAACTTAGTCAGCATGTCATCTTACGTGGTAAAAACGTCAACTCATCGCCCCATGCGGGCAATATCACCATGCGAAACTAGATCAGGGTGTTATTTAAGCCAGATTGCAAAGTTCGGGGGTCAAATGTATGGTTTTATAGTTCGGGTGTTGAACGGACTTTGAAGCAAATTTTAAGGTGTTATATGGACTTATTCCTTTTCTTTTTCAAGGATTCTGTTTGTGGTGCTTTTTAAAGAGGACGGGAGCTCTGCCATTTAATTAAGAGGAAAAAAGAATGAAAATGTATAGTAAGGTCATGCTACGGCACCGGTTTAGGTACTACATGTTACAAGCTCAAGAGACAAAAGGCAGAAAAGGGCACAAGCCTAACATATTGTGCAAGGAGTGAGCTTTAACAAAAAAACATAAGAGACACAAGGATATCAACTCTAGTGGAAGGTTTTCTTTCTTCTCTGGATGTCCTCAATTGCTATATTTGCCATTTGTTGCGCAAGGTCGAATTAGTTTTCGAACGTTTGTCAGGTCCTTTCTTTCCAAATGTTCCACATGGTGTAAATGACTAGGTTGTTGAAATCTCTTCTCTGTTCTGTTGGAAGAGTGTTTGAAGCTTGCTGCCACAAGTCTAGGATGGATGCGAAATCCGTAGGTTTGACTCGTTGGAGGATGTTACTATTAGTGAAAGCAAGAACTCGATCCCACACCTCGGCTGCAAAGGGGTAGTGGAGGCAAAGATGAACACCGATTTCCTGATGTAAAATGGAACAGTGTGTAAGTTTGTTGGTGGGGAAATCCTCAGAGGGCTAGGTTATCCATCGTAAGGATCTTGTTTTGGACTAATATCCAGGCAAAGAATTTGCATTTGTTCTCCATTTTAGCCTTCCAAATCAAGTTGGTGTTGTATATTTCGAAACAACCATAGAATTGGGCTAGGTAGGCTGATTTGGTGGAGAATTTTCCATCAGTAGTCCAATGCCAAGTGATGGTATCTAGCACGTCCAGCTGTAGATGGACATTGATTAGATGGGTCCAAAGTGACACAAACTCTTATAGCTGATTGGAGGTGGTAATCTTCCTTCAGATTGCGCGAATCTAGTTACTATTTTTGAGCTCCTTTTTGACTGATCTATTCTTCCTTCTTGTTAATCTAAACAAACTTCGAGCTAAGTTATTTGGGGCCTCTCCCTCTAACCGTCTGTTGTTCTAGAAACTAGTCTTCTCTCCATTGCCGATGGTTATTGTCGTGGAAGCATTAAACAAGAGGCGATTTGTAGCATCACAGGGCACTGGCGTGCTGACCCAAGGCTTAAAGTCGCTCGTCCATCCATACCATAGCCATCGTAAGCGAAGATCTCTTCCAAATCTTTCTAGATCGGTGATACCAAGTCCTCCTAGTTTTTTTGACCTACAAGTCTTTTTCCAGTTAACCAAGTAGTGCCCTCCATTCACCTCTTCTTTTCTTTTCTAAAGGAAGGACCTTCTTATTTTATCTAACTTTTTTCTAGCCTAGGCTGGGAGAGGGAAGACCGTTAGGTGATAAGTAAGGATGGATGCCATGACGGAGTTGAGTAAGGTGAGTCTTCCGGCTAGGGATAGGAGCTTTCCTTTTCATCCAGTCAACCTCATGCCGATCTTAGAAGGCAAGATGTGGAGCTTCTTCAGACAACGGATGTGAAGCTGCAAGCCCAAATAGCGACATGGGAAGTCCATACGGACTCCTGGGAAGGATTGGAAGAGGGCGTCAAAGGCCCTCACTTAGAGGAGCAAGTTACTAAAGTTGAAACTGTCTTGGTTGCCAGCCCAACCCCGATGGTGATGATGCTTGAACTGGATGAGGTAGTCTTCTGGGTAGTGGTGGACCACAATGATGTCCTCCTCATGGACACCATAGTGCGAGCAAAAAACCTCCTCAATGAAGTCAAGGCCAATGCCAGGTCGTGCACGGCCGGGCCAGGCAACCATGGCATAGGTGGATAGGTTGGTGAGTTCTCTCTCCATGTCCTTACTGATGCAGGACACGGAGTGGTCAATGTTTGGCCGATAGGTTGCATCTCCTAGCCTTGGCATGGTGCGGGATGGAAGGCTGGGGAAGTCTGCTGCCGAGGAGACGATTGCGGGGGAGGGTAGATGCAGTAGATGCTGCTTGCAGTGCTTGGTGCGGTGACCATTACGACAGCAAAGGGCAAAGCAGGTGGGCTCTCTGCACGAGGCTGCCCAGTGGTCTGAAGCGTAGCAGTTGAAGCAGCGCCCCCTCAGCTTTCTTAAGGAACTTGATCTCGGCATTGGGTCGTTGAGAAGTAGTGACTCAGGTGGATCGATGCAGTGAATGCGCCTGTCTCTTGCGCCACCAAAGGTGGAGCTTAACGCATTGCCATCCCACAAGATGGTGCTGAGGATCTTCCTCACGCCCTTTAAGCGCTCTGGTAGGTGTTTGGTGGAGCTAGTATAATACTTTGTACTTACTCCTGTCTTGCACCGTTTACCGGTAATTGAACCTTATGCGTCTATAATTACTATACTGCTTTAGGTTGCACAATTTAGTTTTTAAGAGAGTATAAACACTGCTATTGTACTAGTCTGATCAAGTTTAACAGTATTATATGGAGCATATATGTGTGTAATTCAATCTAATCTATATGGTTGGTTTTTTTTTGGCTTAAAGTTGAATTATGCTTATACTGTCTACAGTGACTAATTTTTAAACGGTTCATTTTTCCAAGGAGGGGTCAATAGGAAAATTATCGTAAAAAGTGTACTGAGTTTAGTTTACCGGCCAAAATCACATGCGACTATTTCCCTCTGCGTACTGCCTCTCGCAAACAGCCAAAATTTAAATATTTAAACTATAAGCCATCATACCGATATATAATTAAAGTTGCAGTAACCCTAAACAGCAGGCAGAATGTATATCATTATCCGTTTGTTAAGATACGATATAGACAATAAAGCTACAGAAGCTGGCCCTACCATGGACCACTGTACGAACAGCTGTCAAAAGCACGGCCAACCAATACCATTATTATACTGCTACAATAATCAGATACGATTAGGGCCGTTGATCTCTTTACTAATACGCTGCTGCTTAAGTACTAACAAGCGTTCACCCGCATGCTGTACGTGTTTACCCAATAATGAAGACGACCAGCAGCAGAAGCCCATTCCCGACGCCAACCGCAAGGTTGGTAGAGGCAGCCGAAACTCCCGAACACTGCCAAAAGTATTTCCTTTCTTGAAACCAACTCCTAATTATTCACGTACCAAATTAGACGAACAAGGCCGTCGGGATCGATTAGATTATTTTAGATGGATGCGTGATTGAAACTTCAGTTGTATTCAACAAAACCCATATATACTTGAATGATACTATGACCACCAGAAAGCACGCAAACCTCTTCGTTAGACGCTTGAATACTCCTAGGAGTACATATACTCACTTATCGTATACCGCTTAAATAATATTGTTATATATCTTTATCTTTTTTACTATACTCTAATAATAATTATAAAATACTACAAAATAAGTTCCAAAAATTTTTCATCACAATTCACTTTTTATACTATAATTTATATATATAATCCTTTTATATATAAAAAAAGGGTATAGCAAAAATAAAAAATTTCGATAAAATTTTTCAACAAAGTCGCATTAAAGTATCTTAGAATTAGCACTTAAATATATTGAAAGTGATAAAAAAGTATAACACGTTGTACTCCCACTTTCAATATACCGCTTAAACGAACATGTTATACATCTTTATCACTTTTGGTATACTTAAATACTAATTATAAGATACTCCAATGTGATATGGTTGAAAATTTTCATCGGTGCTCTTTATTTTTGTTATATACATTTTCCATATGTAAAAGGAGTATATACATAAATTATGCTATAAAAAGTGGATTTTCATGAAATATTTCATGTAACTCATTTTGAGTATCTTATCATCATTATTATAGTATACTCAAAAAGATAAAAATATATAATTTGTTCATTTAAGCGGTATATGAGAAGTGTGAGCATACTCTAATAATGCTTATAAGATACTCCAAAGTGAGTCCCATGAAAAATTTCATTAAAATCCACCTTTTATAGTATAATTTATGTATATACTTCTTTTACATATAGAAAAAGGTATATAGTAAAAATAAAGGTTTTTGATGAAAATTATTCAATCATGTCATATTGGAATATCTTTCAATTAGTATTTAAGCATACCGAAAATGATAAAGATGTATAACATGTTTGTTTAAGTGATATATTGAAAGTGAGAGTATGTACTCCCGGGAGTACGAAAAAGGCTATATATATACAGGAAAATGGTTCTATACTTCTGGGAGTACATACTCTCACTTATTATATACCACTTAAATGATGTTGTTATACATCTTTATCTTTTTTTAGTATACACTAATAATAATTATAAGATACTCCAAAGTTAGTTCTATGAAAAATTTCATCAAAATCCACTCTTTTGTTAGTATAAATAGTGTATATACTTCTTTTATGTATGAAAAGGGGTATATAGCAAAAATAAAGTACTCTGATGAACTTTTTCAACCAAATCGCATTAGAATGTCTTAGAATTAGTATTAAGTATGCCGAAAGTGATAAAATGGTATAACATGTTTGTTTAAGTGGTATATTAAAAGTGGCAGTATGCATTCTTGGGAGTACGAAAAAGGCTTCACACACACACACACACACACACATATATATTCATGCACTATGGTGACTAAGCACCCAAATCAATACCCGTTGATATGCTTTGAGATTCACGATGTTTGACGTCGGTATCTTCACATACCCATAAAAAATATATTTGAGATATCAAACTCCAAAAAAATGAATTCAACTTCGGTTTAATTAGTTTGATTTAATTTCTTGGTATATACTCACTATAGTCACGTTAAATTCAAAAGTAGTTCAAACTAGTTTAAACTGAGTTCAAAACTCACTTACTATAAATATATCATGTGAATAAAAAAGTTTCATACCCAGACTCCAAAAATTTTATCGATCATACAAATATATCGGACGGTTCTTGATGTGGGTGCCTAGGCACCCAATGCCTCATATAATATAATATAATATAGGAATAATACTTTCTACTTCCGGGTGTAGTTACTCACACCTCTGATATAGAATTTTTAAATGATTCTTTTTTATTCAGAAATACAAAATTATACTGTATTCTTATTTTTTTAGAAGTAACCTCCTGTCATCCAACCGTTAGGTGACTGGCCCCCTGTCGCCCATTGACCGAGCGACACGCAGCCATTCGCCAACTGTTGAGCCATAAATGTTGTCGCCCAACCATTCAGCGACAAAACCCTCCAGTTGCCCAACCATTCGGCGACAGTACCCTCCAATTGCCAAACAGTTGGGCGACTGGATGGGCTATATAAGTCAGCGACGGCGGCCAAGTGATTGCCGACCAAGCGCAAGAAAAGAGAGAAGAGAAGAAAAGAGAGGAGAGGAAAGAAAGAAAAAAGAGGAGAAGAGGAGAGGGAGAGGGAGAAGAGGAGGTTCAACTTTTTTTGTGAGGAGCGATTTGGCCGTAAGGTAAAATTTTTACCTTTTAGTCAATATTTTTGTAGTAAATAAATGGTTTATTTGGTGTAAAGAATAGTATAACTAGCATCTGCAGAAAATTATACTTAGAGAAAGAATAGTATAATTTCGGTTAGATGGTTGGAAAGAAAAGCAAGAAGAGAGAAGAAAGAAAATATAAGGGAGGAGAAGCGTGCGTATAATTAATTTATTTAGTTGTGAATATTTAACTATGAGGATCCCGTGGTATGTTAGAGTACTGTGAAAAAATTTGGTAGTGATGTTAAAATGCAAAATATTAGTAGACAACATTTATGATTAATTAGGAATGTTGTAAGTACATTGAAAATTCACACGTACCATTAAAGCTAGTATATTTCAATTTAAATTAGTTGTCGTGTACTTAGATACTTAATTAATTTTGTTAGTGTCATGTAAATTCTCCAAACGTATTAGGAATTATTTAGCATAGGATAGAGATCGAGCGGAGAGAGAAGAGTGGCATCGCTTTGCATGGGAGCATATAGAGAGTTGATGCGTATTTGGGCAAAGGAAAAAAGAGTGGTGTCGGTGTGAATGAGGAGGGGTTGAGATAGGTAAAGGGGAAGAGATAGAGTGGGCCGGTAGTGGGCCAAGACTAATGGATCGGCCAGGGGATAAAATCAATATGTTACATATTTAGTGAGGTATCATAAGGTTTTTGTATTGGATTCATGAAGTTGAAAAAATATTTGTAGTGAATTCATGAAGTTGAATTCTAAATTTTATGAGGTTTCATAAAGTTTCAAAAAGTTTAATGACTAAGTTTCATGAAGTTTCACGAGGTTTCATGACTAAGTTTTATGGTGTTTCGTTAAGTTTCATACCTAAGTTAACTAAGTTTTATAAGGTTTTATATCTAATGCCATGTTCATATTGGCTTCTAAAATCTGCTTTTTACAGTAAATAGCTTTCTACAGTACCTAACTTTTAAACGGGGTGCCTTTTTAAGTCAGTGTTTACTAGTTGATTGTAGTACATATTGTAGTGATTGTAGTGCACGCTATGGTAACTTCATTTGTATTGGTCAAAATCACACGTGAGTTTCTCTCTCCGTACGACTCTTTACAAGCTATTACTATTCGTAAGTTAAAGCCAAAAGCCATCAGCACAAACCAATATGAATAGACCCTAAGTTTTGTAGTATTTCATGGGATTTCGTAAAGTTTTAGGATGTTTCATGTCTAAGTTGACTAAATTTCATGAAGCACATTCGAAACTCTTAGAAACCTTGTGAAACTCATGAAACTTAGATGAAACCCGGTGAAACTTGCTTATACCGTCAGAATAATTTCTAATGATATATCGTACGCTAACATGACTCTTTGCCAATACCTTCATATACGCGCATAAAAAATGGTATGTCTAACAAATATACATACCACCTAGATGGTCTTATGTATTCGTATACTACATGTATATGTTTTCTCTTACACGAGATACTCCCTATGTTATAAGATATAACGTAGAGAGTAACATTTTCGGAAGTAGAAAAGAGACTTTCTATGTATATATGGTTTGAGCTAAATTTTTAAAAGAAAGGAACACATGATCCATGCGAAAAGCTCCTACGTACGGCGGTTCTGCCCCCTTTGAAACACAGTGGTGCAATTCGGTAGGCGCCTTTCTTTAGCTTGAAGACATGCTTAGATTCCCAGACCTCACCATCCTCCCCAACCTTCTCTCTTACCTGTGTTTTAATTTCCCCATCCTCTCATACCTTAAGCCCCAAACTCTCTCTCTCTCTCTCTCTCTCTCTCTCTCTCTCTGTCTTCTCTCTCATCGTGCTATATTCTTCTCCATCCTTTTAGCTAGCTAGCTAGCTAGCCAGTTCGCCCTAGCAAGCTCTTCTCTGCTAGCTGATGGGATCCTCAGCTCGGTCGCCTTTCTTTTCTGGCCTGTTACCCCCCACCTTCGGAACCCTCGAAAAGACCCCTCACCATCTGCTTTGTGTCCTTGCTAACCAACTCCCCATTAAATCCCCCTTCCTCACCGGCCTCTCGCTGGCCATCTAGCTGCTGCTGCCTACTAGCTAGCTTAATTAGTTCGCTTGTTCGCTATACATACCCAACACCGCACCCGCGCACGCAAACGCAGCACATACACCAACCGAGAGCCAAGAAAGCTCTGGATGCGTCAAGGTCGGTCGATATATGCAAGGTGGTGATCAAGGAGGAGGGAGTCTAGGCATGGACATGGGCGTCGGCTTCACCGGCAGCGTCGGTGGCGGCGAGTGCTCGTCCTCGTCGGCGACGGCGGCCGCCGCGGCGGCGGAGGCGGAGGAGCGGCAGCTGCTCAAGGGGGAGATCGCGGTGCACCCGCTGTGCGAGCAGCTGGTGGCGGCGCACGTGGGTTGCCTGCGCGTGGCGACGCCCATCGACCACCTCCCCCTCATCGACGCGCAGCTCGCGCAGTCCAGCGGCCTCCTCCACTCCTACGCCGCCCACCACCGCCCCTTCCTCTCCCCGCACGACAAGCAGGAGCTCGACTCCTTCCTCGTACGTACTAGCTAGTAGCTACTTAGCTAGTCTAATAAATTCTGAATTATTCCTAGTATCCTACTCCCTTTGTTCAATTCTCATGTAGTATTAGCAGTTGTGCGTGCGTGCATGTGTTGTAGATTGCACCGCGCCCTAGCTAGCTAGCTAGTTCGTTCTTTCTTTGCATGAAGCGCGCGCGCGCGCGATGTGTGTATTGATTTGCAGGTGCAGTACCTGATGTTGCTGTGCTCGTTCCGCGAGCAGCTGCAGCAGCACGTCCGGGTGCACGCCGTGGAGGCCGTCATGGCATGCCGCGAGATCGAGCAGTCTTTGCAGGACCTAACTGGTAAATATGCTTGTGTGCATTATATATATATTTCTCTCTATTCTCCCCTTCTTCTTCTTCTTCTTCTTCTTCTTCTTCTTCTTCTTCTTCTTCTTCTTCTTCTTCTTCTTCTTCTTCTTCTTCTTCTTCTTCTTCTTCTTAAGGTGTTAGTTTCTCGTCGTGGTTTGGTGCAATTTTATTCTCCCTGTTAGTTAATTACTAGCTAGTTTGAATCGTACGCTACGGGTTTATCTAGTTTGCTGCCGCTTACAGTTGCAATTTTGAAACGCACAAAAGGTAAAATTAGCTGTAGTGTCTTCTTCCAAGGTTTCTCAACTCCCCATGGGCCATGGTGTGCATGCTATGCGCCTATGCCTTGCCTTCTAAGGCTTCCTAGCTCTCTACGGGTGCGTCCGCTGAGCGTAAAGAAATATACAACCTCGCACTCTATCAAACAGCACGCAAATTTATATTACTCGAAACAAATCGATAGAATAAGTACGCAAAATTAACAAGAGAATACATTTGGGGTGCTGTTGGAGGCCCACACGGTAAAGCCCAACGGACCAACCCTAGATGGCAACTCTAGTGTCCAATCAGCATGTCTTTTATGGGAGTGACTATTGCTAAGACGACTGAAATTTTTTTATCTCTCAGTCACTTGAAGTTGCACTCTCAATCAACTAAAATTGCAGTTATTTTTTTGAAGGGGAACTGCAATTTTAGTTGATTGAGAGTGCAATTTTAAATGACTGAGAGATAAAAAAATTTCAGTCGCCTTTGACAATAGCAAAACCGGTCTTTTATTTGGGTGGCTTTCAAGTTTCAAGTGGCCATGCGCATAGCTGGTACAATTGTCCAGCTCGATCTCATGCACGTTTCAATTCATGTCTCGCCGACGTCGACAACGCCCTCGTGCATGCCTCCGTACTGCCCTAGCTCTAGCCTGTAGTAAATTCGGATACCAGCTAGTTGCATGTTCTCTTCTTCTCCTTTAACCTTCTCTCTCTGCGAGAAATCTTAAAACTTTTTCGTATAGACTCGTAAGTCTAAACTAATTTGAGATAAATAATAACCTGAAAAGATAGATTAACAAGGCAATAATGTTGTTGGTTTTAACTGGATCGATCGATGGATCAGGGGCGACGCTGGAGGAAGGGACAGGGGAGACGATGTCGGAGGACGAGGAAGAGCCGCAGATAATGGAGGGGGCGATGGATATGGGCTCGGATGGGCACGACATGATGGGCTTCGGCCCGCTCCTACCGACGGACTCGGAGCGCTCCCTCATGGAGAGGGTCAGGCAGGAGCTTAAGATTGAACTCAAGCAGGTAAATATATACCTACGTAATGCATGCAAGTATTCTTTCTCAGCTCCCAATCATTCATGTGTACGTGTTTTGTGTGCAATGATCTCTCTAGCTAGTACACTACAATTACCGGTAACATCATATCACCCCTTTAGCTCTTATACCATCATACTATTCTTTATATAAAAGTTTAGAATACTAGTCTTGGCTTGTTGAACCTTGCTGCCAAATAAAAAAGAACGCTGCTGATATAGCTCCTTTGATCAAGACAAATACAAGGTAATTTATCAAACAACCGAATATTGTGCTTAACTAATGGAGACTAAATCATTTCATTGGTTGTAAGATAGTTTAAGCGCATGTACAATAGTTTGTTTCTTAAGATTGTCTCTAAGATTTTCATCTCACCTAAAGACAGCACTAGAAAAAACCTCTCCAACAATAAATCATTCCTCTAACTATTTTATGCTATTTTTATCGTAACTTCCTGCCTCACACCCTCTAGTACTACTACAAAAGAGGCTATACTGGACAGCTACATTACAAACGATTTATACTAGCAACCGTCTGTGATATTTTCACAGACGGTTATTAACACGAACCGTCTGTGATAATTGAAACATCACAGACTGTTCGTGTTAATAACCGTCTGTGAAAGTTGCGGACATCACAGACGGTTCATGTAAAAAACCATCTCTGATATTATGGACATCACAGACGATTTATATGAATAACCGTCTGTGAATTATCACAGACGGTTATTAATACGAACATTTTGTGATATTGCAGACATCACAGACGGTTCGTATAATAAACCGCCTCTGATAATGACACATCACCAATCCATGACGTATCCCCTAGGATTTCGATCTCACCCGCCCATTTTCTCCACATCAAATGGTAGACACCGGTTCCTCCCACCACTCGGCCCTTATTAATTACTCCCAATCTATCTTTCCACCGGCAGTCACGCGTGAGTTCATCCACTAGCTAGCTTCCTGCATCCTCCCCTCGACGAAGTCGACTACCACAGTGAGCTACGGCCTCCGTTGTGACACTACGGTCGACTGCATAACACATTCTTGTCGTAAGAGTATCTTACGCAGTCTTACTATCGTGCCACAAAGGTGGCGCTACTGCCATCCGATGCATCCAGCTTGTTCCTCGACGACGCCGACTACCCCGTGAGCTAGCGCCTCCGTTGTGACACCACGGTCGACTGCACAACACACTATTGTCGTAAATGTCGTAAGAGTGACTTGTGTAGTCTCACTGTCGTACCACAAAGGTGGCGCTACAGCTGCCTCTCCATTACCGGTGATATCTGGCCACCATCCGATGCATCGAGTTTCTATTGTCTGCTAGAATCTCTGCTTCTTATATATTCTTGCCGTGTTAAAGAGTTGGATTCGTTATCTTCTTATGCTATAATGGTGGAATCTAATCTTAATAGAAATGGAATGTGTTGTTGTGTTTGCCACTGTACTTGCTTGTTTTCAAAGGGCATATGTAACATTATTTCTTGATGCTAGCCAAAAAACAGAAAAAAAATTTAGGTATAGAATGAACTGTCACAGATGATTTATGCTATAAACCGTCTATGAAGGATTACCACAGACGGTTCTACATACCAACCATCTGTGATACTCGCTAATCACAGACGGTTGGTAACTACAACCGTCTGTGATGTGTGAGTATCACAGACGATTTTTGGTTCGAGCCGTCTGTGATAGTGTTATTCACAGACGGTTCTAATTACAAACCGTCTGTGTTATCTTTATCACAGACGGCTCACAAACCGTCTATGATAACTTACGATTATCACTGACACATAAATACATGTGGTTCAAAAATCGTCTGTGATGACAGTTTCGAACCGTCTGTGATGACCCTTTTTGTAGTAGTGATATCACTATTTACGTTGGTTTGCGGGTTCAAATTGTCCCTCCTCTCCATATATAATTTTACTTATTTAATATACATAAGAGATAGCTAAGATAACGGTATTGTAGATGCCCGAACTTATGTGGCACCTCAATTTTCTAACAAACACGGCTAGAGAACGATTCCACTGACAACATGTTAGCTAGGGCTAGCCGTAGGTATTCCTATGTTATCTCTGGGATTTGATCACGGCTTTCTGGTTGATATCAAAGTTCGACTCACACGAAGTATAGTTAGGTGTGCTCCTTGTTAGTGGATTTAATTTCCAATGTGCACTAGCCAACTGTTGCCGGTCTAAAAAAAAGTCTGTATTAGAAATTGAACACACTACCTACGTGGGCTTTTGCATGTGCGCGCACTAGCCAATAATTACCACTCTAAGAAAACTATGAATTAGGAACCGAAAAAATAAAGTTACTATATTGTACTACATTAGAAGCTTGATTACATACATATTCATCTTGGACTACACTAGCTACTAATTAATAATTAGATCATCTTCTTTGTTCTTAGCATGATCATCTTGGACTACACTGCTAATTAATTATATCATCTTCTTCGTTCTTAACATGCATGCACGCATGCATATATACTAGTTTTTCATTCTTACCACCAAATCTGTATGCTGTAAATTAAGGTTCACTACGAAATTAATTCAAATGTTACTTTACAAATTAAGCTGAAGTAATGTTAAATCCGTTACAGGGTTTCAAGTCGAGAATTGAGGATGTGAGAGAAGAGATATTGAGGAAGAGGAGGGCCGGGAAGTTGCCTGGGGACACCACCAGCATACTGAAGCAATGGTGGCAGCAACACTCCAAGTGGCCATACCCCACGGTAAGTGTATTGTGCCTATCAGGCATGCATGCAAGAATGCAACTAGCTATCTACTAATCTCTCCCTTCTTAGGGCCTGTTTGGCAACAGTTACGGTTTATGGCTTTTGGTTAAAATTTTTGAATTTTAGCTATTTATGGTATAGATTACGGAGAGATAGATACTCACTTGCGATTTTAGATGGTACAGATGTTGGGCTTTTAACGTGTACATCGTTTAACTTGTAAATCCCGTCTTGAGAAAATACTCTGTTTAAAAGTTAGGTACTGTAACAAAAGCCACAAGCCGCCAGCTTCGAAGGAAAACAACAAACCCTAAGTTCTCCAACTTGTTGGTTAAGCTTGCACGAAAAATGCTTCCATGGGATAGATAGCTTGGTGCTTCACAATACTACCTTGTGTGATATAAATTATCGTATATATCCGAAAGAGATACTTTATTAGTAGTAAGTTGATTTTTTTTTCATTTCTTTTTAGTTATATATATGAATGGGAAAGTCAATAATAGTTGGTGACATTTTCTTGGTACAGGAAGATGATAAAGCAAAGCTTGTTGAAGAGACTGGCCTGCAGCTGAAACAAATCAACAACTGGTTCATCAATCAGAGGAAGCGCAATTGGCACAACAACTCCCAGGCATCAACCCTTAACTCAAAGCGTAAAAGGTGAGCTAACTAATATCCAATGATTAATTCGTTTCTGTAGCTTACTGATCAATAATCTTAATTAATTTATCCTGTGTCAGTTAGGATATAAGTACAGCTTCTAACACGTACGATGTTTTTTTTTTTGACTTGATATATGCAGGTGAGAGCTGCAAAGTATATACCTGACGTACCAACTCGCTAATCAAACGAAGACCATGGTGACACACAAATAAGAATATCGATTCAACTGCATATCTAGTTATTAGTCAGAGGTGAATAGTTAATGACATATATACTAGTCTGACCACTGGCATATGCGTTGTAAATTTTTTAGCTGATATACTCGAAGCAAATTCTTGTTATTGGTATAGTTTTTGTCGTGGGTGTACGTACGTACATAATCCGAAGATTTATTTCCTGTGCATATATATATATATATATTGATCATTCTATGATCTTTTACGAGTCAAATGGCCAAAAAAAAAAAGGCATACCTTTGCATATGCATATTTGTATATATATCGTCTACAATTCGTTTAAGAAAATAGTTACTGTTTAAGCTAGCATTCAACGACGGGTAATGCATGGAAGGAATGGAATCTCTGTTAGCAATGTGGGCCTTGTATCAATTAGGTGTACCAAGCTAGAATTGGACTAATTGGGAGATTAATTGGACAATTAGGCCTGACCAACGTACCACAAGACAAATTAAGGCTGGCACTAGCCTCTCGTGACAATCCCAAAGTTTTCCAGCGTATGTAACAAAGCCTTCTCGCAGCAAGGAGACCAACCATATATATATATATATATATATATATATATATATATATATATATATATATATATATATATATATATATATGCATGCTAGCTTCTGATTAGTTTCTGGTTAGTTTCGCATCATCGTCATCTATACTACTGTATGATTTAAGTCTTGCAGATAATTATCGTTATGCAAATTGTCAAATATTCCAATCAATTTATGATGGAGCTAGCGCACAGCTAGCTACGTCTCAACTAGCAAGGACAGCTCCGTTGAGACCTCATCAGAATGATGCTCGTTGGTTCCCTGGAACTGGGTGCAACAGCAAAAATTAACACCGATAAGCACAACTTGAGTATTAGAAATAATCTTGACTTAAAGTTAAAGACGTAATAAAGTCTGTCTCCATATGTAACTGAAGTTGAAGTTGTGTCTAACTTGAAGTCCGAATGCGTATGCTAGTAGAAGAGTGTTAGCATATATATTGAGGAGCCTTGTAACCAGTTTTGTAAGAAGAGAAAAAAGATAGCAAAGTTGTAACAAGTGGTATCAGAGCCGTGCAGCGCTCCTGAGATATCACACGCAGTCTTAGCGCCCTGTTCCGGCGTGTTTTCCCATCGTGTTTCGCCGTCTACGAAGTGTACAGGACAACAAGTACGTCTTCGCTTGGTCCTTGGGTTCTGGTGCGTTCCGAAGCAGCAAAAGGCAGGCGCCAGGCGTTTTGTCCTCCGGTTCTTCCGTCCGTGCGACGACAGTGGAAAAGCTAAGTCTCCGTCCGTCCGTCCATCTCCGAGACGATGAAGCGCTCAGCGATGATGAATCAATGGTGCTCTGATGATGAGTTGAGTCAAGAACGTTGAGAAGATGTATGTCATCCAAACTCAAGTAAGGTGCAAAGAAATCGGAACGTATAGGAGATGTGTCACCGTTCTGTGTCAAGTATTAGTTTAGTAAGTCGTAATTGAGCCCGACTACCTCAATATTTTAGATTCTTTGCATCTGGATGGACCCCGTACCAGTTGTGTTGAGTTCCTACATGTAGACTGCATGTAGAACGCTTCATGTGGAGGCGTGCTGGTAGTTCATAATGCATTGAGACTAAAAATAGAGTGTGTCAAGTCAAGATTAAGGAGGGATTGTTAGAAATAATCTTGATTTAGAGTTAAAGACATAGTAGAGTCCGTCTCCGTATGTAACTCAAGTTGAAGTTATGTCCAACTTGAAGTCCGAATATGTATGCTAGTATGAGAGTATTAGCATATATATTGAGGAAGCTTGTACCTAATTTTGTAAGCAAGACAAAAGCAAGAAAAAAGGGAGCAAATAAGATAATAAAGAAATTCAGAAATTTCTTCCGTATTCTCTCAGTTTATTTACGATGTGTGCGTTTTCTCCTGAAATAAAGTTAACATTAAGGTTGCTGTCTATCCATTCATGTCATCCCATGGTGATGTGCTTGAAAGCAACTAGTTGGTTGGGTTTTTTCTTTTGAAATCTAAAGTGGCAATTTGTGCGAAAATGTACAGAGGTAACTTCATTCATCTACTCCATTCGTCTACATATGGCCGTTTACAAAAGCACTGTTACCCGTTTAAGATTGTCGTTTTGATCACCAAACATCTTCCGTTATGTAATAAAAAGCTAATTTTCTCGCCCTTTCAAGTTTAAAGTTGTTGTGAAGAAAGCGAAAGACTGGTGTGACAGGATCGCCCACAGCTGCAATATTCAGGTCTAAGCCTGACATGACTCGCATTCACGTTCCACTTGCTGATCGTTTGCTAAAAACAAGCGAAAATCTCCGCTTTTCGAATTTTGTGGGTGACTTTTAATTTTTGCTACAGTACATAACTTTTAAATATAGTTTTTTTTAAGACGAGATCTATAAATTAATTGTAATACAGTTAAAAGCCTATTACTTGTACCGACCAAAATAGTATGTGACTATCTCTCTTTTAGTAATCTCTGTCACGAACAGTTGAAATTCAAAATTCTCAGTCAAAATTCAAAAACTACAGAAAAAAGAGTAGACCCTCAGTTGCGTCGAGGTGGTGGCAAGTTGTACGTAGCTAGCTTGTATGCGTCTTTCGTCCATGAACACCCCGTTTCGTCGTATCAATAGTGATTTATTTGTGAGGGCTAGCAGCCTACCTAGTACCGGCAGATCGAGACCAAACTTTCCAACTCTTGAGTTGCACACTTCACTGCCTCCAAGCAGAGTTCACATTTTACCACCCGGAGGGAATCCAAATGTAGCTCAGAGTTTGCCACCCAGACCAAACACAGATCGATGAGTACCTTAACATCATCTGTAAGACTATAACACTACCACAATCCTACTGTTTACATGTTCACACTACAAGGGAAGCGGATCCTCTGACTTGCAGCAAGAGCAAAGTCAGAGGCAAAGCAGAGTGAAAGAACCGCAAGAGTACTGTGGCTAAACGCCATGTAACAGACACCGTTCGCTACTGTAGCAGGACCCCTGAGCTCGGTTTTGCTGTTTTGCATGTGTGGCACTAGATCTGCACCGTCCTTTTTTCCAATCGAACGGCCAGGAACCGCCCAATGCCATGGCACTGTGGGTCTCTGCCTTTGCGCTTGCGAGTCAGAGGATACCAATCCCTCGCTAAGGCATCTCTCCAATTGCTGCACCTTCTCTACTTGCCATAGCCACCATAAGGCTGCCCATATGCTGGTTGTGGTGCGTATCCAATTGGAGGCAGGATGGGCTGATCGATGCGTGACATTTGCTGCACCGAGGCACTGCCATGGGCTGTGGGCCGAACTTCCCATCCATCCTCAATTTTGTGTTGTGTCTGCACTTGCATTTTAATTCTCGGCCAATTTGGACCCCGCGAGACGGTAATGTCGTTTTCGGCCTCCTTTCACACGTATTATCCAATCTGTGCCCCTCGCGCGACCGAAGAGCGCGCGAGGAGAGGTGGCGCGGTCGAGGAGCACGCGAGAAAGATGGCGTGACCGCTGACCTTTTACCTAAGAATAGAAAAAGTAAGTGTGAGATTTAGAAATCTCAGCAAGTACCCAACAACGGTCACAAGTAAGGTGTGTAAAGAACAAATAATGCAAGTAAGTAATTGACACGGGTTAAGTGCAATGAAATTAGGTTACCGGGATCACTGATAAAAGTCAGAGATAGAAGTAACAGGAACAGTGAAATTAAGAATAACCCTTATTTAGCAAGTTATGACAATAGCACCGGTGATTACTTCCACATATCCGATTATATGAGAGTAGTCAGGCACAACACTGTCCTCGACTATATAACCATAGATGAGGTGTAATATCCTAAATAACGAAAGTGTACGACCCCTGGTATGTTACCAGGTGGGTGGAAATATCTCCTATACGTGGATAACCCTAGGCCAGGTAACTATTATATTGTTAACATAATATGATATTATAACATAATATTATGATAAGTGAAAGGATTTACTAAGGCTGAAAATGGAAAAACATAATTCCTAATATGAAGGCAATGTGGAATGATAATATGGTGATAGTGATATAAGAATTATTCTAAAAGAGCTATTATAACATAACTCACACAAGGGTTGGCAACCATCCAAATTTTATTACGTGATGAGTGATTATTGGCCAGATTATCAGGTATTAGATACATATTATCATTAGGTTTATTAGATACATCAGTCATGACTCACATACGAAATCATACGAGTAATGGATCATGGTATCAGGAAAAATAAACATAGCAGCCATAATGTTAAAAGATTGCTAGTGGTTTAACTATAAATTTGAAACATGTTCATATGCTAGATCCATTAATGATTTAAACATGAATCCTTAAACACTAATTAAAAGCATAAATTCTAGAACATTATTAACTGAGTATTCTAATAAACACAAAAGTATGTGAAATGAGATAACCTAGAACATCATTGTATGAATACAATATTAGAAGCCTATAACCAGGCAAGCATTAGTAATATGATAACAACCAGGCACGCTTTAGTGATATGATAATAACCAGATAAGTTTTAGTGATATAATAATAACCAGGCAAGCATTAGTAATATGATAATTGTACATAGTGGCAGTGATGATATAATCATGACAGATGTGATATACGAAACAGAGAGGTTAGGGCTGTAAGGTACTTGCCTTGAGCACTCTCGGCGGACATACTACATGAAGAATCTGGATGGCGCAACTGTCCGAATGCTCCCTTAACAACCACATGCAAACCTACACGATGGAACGAAGTGCATTAGATACGGCTCAGTTAGAATTGACGAAAGACAACAAAATATTCACTTAATCGAAAAGAAACGAGTTCGCTAACCCCTTATGTCGTGCGAATCGTTGTTCGACTGAGTGACCCAATGGCCGAACCTCGTCGGCACCGTGCGTCAGCCGCACCACCATCGGCCCATTGCCGGTCATCACCACCACTTGGCCTGCATTGCCCCTAGCTGTCGCTCGGCCCTGCCGCCTTGGCGATGTCCGTCGGCCACTATCGCCTCTATGCGCTGCCATCGGCCAGCCGTGCTGGCTCCCGGCCTCGACGTCCAGCCTACGCACCACCACCAGCCAGCCGCACCACCTCACGGTTCGCGCGCCACCTCACGGTTCGCGCGCCACCAAGCCATGCGCCGCTTGGTCCACGCCCCCATCGGCCAACCGCCACCTAGCCTGTGCATCGCTACCGGCCAACTGTGCCACCCGGCTGCGCGCCACCGACCAGCCGCGCCCCGCCAAGCAGCCACGCCGTTTCCGGCCAGACGTCCCTCTGGCCTACTGCTGCGCCGAGCGATGCGCAAGGAAGGAAAAGGAGAGACGTACGAGAGAGAGAGGAAACACACCTATATAGATGGGAAAAGAGGCCTGCGCAAGGAGTTTGCCCCTCTATTTAACCTCCTTGAGTCCAGTTAAGGAAGGCTGTCAATCCGCTTAATTAGTTACAATGCCTCTTCATTTTTTGGGTTCTACAAATACATGCCTTGATTAGCTGACGCGTACAAGCGAGTAAAGATGCGTGCTGCCTAGACGATTAGGCCTCGTCTGTATGTACGAGTATCCGTGGTGATGTTTCCAAACTAGCCATTAGATGACTCTGGCTGTATTTTTATTCTATAGTTTTTGAATTCTTTATGTTCGTGAAAGGCAGTACGTATATTTTACTATAATTAAGCTATAGACTACGTTTTAAAAAGATACATCGTCTAGAAGATAGTTACTATAGCAGAAATTAATAAGGAGAGACTGATCTCGGCCGAACCCTGCCAATATTATCTGCCGAACTGATCTGGTCAACTCACCCGGCAAGCCGTCCAAATCGTCAGGTCCTAGAACTCAAAACCTTTCAAAATCCTAGTCAATGACTGAAAAAAGGGGGGGCGGTCGCTTAATAATCCACGATGCGTGCAGCGCGCCAGGGAAGACCCGAGCTTTTAAGGATTTGGACGCGCGATTAGCAGCCAAAGACGACCGGTAACGGTTACTGCATGCGCGCGCGCCGCGACTCCACATGGCGGGACAGCGCAAATCATCACGGCATGTTAGCTGAGCGAGGGAGTGGTGCCTTTGCTTATTATCATTTTCGTTGGTTTCGTTAGGCCTCATGTGATTTCAGGCCTATTCTTTTTTGCTACGTTTTATAGTTTTTAGACTATTTATATTAGAAATTATAGAATAACAGAAGCTCACGTGTAATTTTTACAGATATAAATAAAGTTGATACAGTATGTATTGCAATTAACTAGTAGATCCTACCTTACAAAATATTTTATTTAAAAATTAGTTACTGTAAAAAACCAAAAACCAGCTTTCACAAGCTAAAAAGAAGGGACGCCTTCAATCTGAGATTTTGGCTGAAGGATGTCGTATCGTACCACATGGCGTCCATGTGTTCCGCTCGAAAAGCACGGGTTTTCTCATGCGTCCTGCCTGTCCTTTTCGGGCTATTATGGCCGTTTGATCTGCATTATGCTTAGTATGACATCGGGAAAGACAGGTGGATAGGTGGGATTACGATGACAGATAAGCTTCTAGAATCATTCTGCTTGTTTTGGTGGAATTTAAATGACCGGTGGAAGATCCGAAATTCAACTCAAAATGTACTAGTGACGCTGGTAACTTTGATGCTAAACTATGCAGGCCAAGCACACCCTCCTTATTTGCGAAAACCTTAGTTGGTTCGACCGCTCAAAAACCTCGACGTTTCGTGCGCTTTAGTTAAAGAAGCTCAAAAGTAAATACACAACGTAAGTCCAACGTACGATTCTAGTAAATCATGTTTCCTCTCTCCCTCTCTAAAAAAAAGAACAGACTCTAAATCACCTCGCGAATAGCAACTAGTGCTCGTGTTTGAACGATAGTAGCTTTTCTTGTTTCAAAAGGTACACAGCTCGTTCAATTTTTTTGTAATAAAACTCTCTTGTCGATGTTTGAGATTAGATTCGAACGGCACGGAACCATCTTTGGATAAGGTGGTGGAGTTGTGAGTGTATTTAAGTAAGAATTTTGTGGAGTAAGTTGGTAATTTATCATCGGTCTTCGTCTTTGTAAACGTACACTGAAGACGTATGTGCCATGTAATCGTGGCTGCGCGGGTAACTGACTGTAAGCAAACCCAGGCGGGCGGAAGCTTCTGAACGCGCGCCCACGCAGCGGCAGCCTGGGCATGATGTTGTTGCCGTGGGGGCCATCCGGTCAAACCCCCTCCTCTCCTCAACCATCGCCTCTGACCCGCGGCGCATAAAAACTATGAATTTTTAGAACTTTTGGTATATTTTAATTCTGTATTTATAAAAATAGCCGTAGTGGCGTGGAAATGGCAAAGATAGCATTTTTATCGTTCGGTCACCGAATGCAGCGGTGTGAAGCTGACACGTGGGTCTACCACCCGGCCACCGTGTGGCTCTTTACCTGCCACACTGTCACCAAACGATAGGTAATTAAGCTGGCTAATTAGCCTGCTTAATTACCTATCTTAATTAGTCAATAGCCGAAGTGGTCGAGTAGCTGTAGTCGGACGTGGTCAATGGCTGGAGTGGTCGAATGGCTAAGGTGGTCGAATGGTCATGATCGGACGGCTGAAGTGGTCGAATGGCGGTGGTCATCGAATGGACAAGGTGGTCGAATCTACAGTAGTCGAAGATACAGTAGTTAGTCAATAGGCTTTAGGTGGTCAAAAGCTACAGAGTGCAAAGAGCGGTCGGGACATGAGAGTGTTCGGGACCGGTCGGAGTGGTTGTGGTCGTGAACGACCGTGGTCAAATACTGCAATGGTTAGGATAATGTGGTTAGTGATCGAAGGTTGGGAAAGCGGCTACGACCGAAACTACTAATTAAGGCAGATAATTGTCGGCTTAATTACCGTCGTTGGTGACGGGACGGTGACGAGGAGCCACGGTGGCGGATAGCGAGACCACGTGTTAGCTCTACGCTGCTGCCGCTAGGTGATGGAATGATAGAAATACCATTTTTATTATTTCTGTATAACTACGACTATTTTTATAAATACATATTCAAAATATACCAAAAGTTTAATAACTCCTTTGCCCTGCCGTCCCAACTCCCCCGACTCAGCCTCGCCTCGCCTCCGCGACTTGAAAGCTTAGCTCCGACCAAATCCACTCCTCCCCAAACCCGCAGCCGAATTCACCAAGACCACTAAACACCGTGCATATATGCAAGTAGTTGTTAACTAGGCGGATTCGATCTAGTAGTGACTCGGCGACGCACTGACGCAACGTGACGCGCTGTGATCGATCGATCAGCTGCCTGCTCATGATGGAGAAGAAGCTGCCGCTGGTGCACAACGAGCGGCTGTGGGCGCGGCCGTGGCGGTGGGCCAAGACGGCCTTCTTCCTCGTCTCCATGCTCGCCTCGCTGCTCCTCGTCTGCGCGCCGCCGCTCCTCGTCGTCCTCCTCGACCTCCTCCTCCCGCCCGCGCTCCTCTCCAACTTCCTCCGCGCCGCCCACCACGCGCAGCACCTCTCCCCCTCCCTTCTCGACCAGGCCAGGGCCTTCCACTTCCGCTCCACGCTCGTCGACCTGCCCGCCGTCTCCGCCGCACGCTCCCTTCTCATCCTCTGTGAGTAGTGTATGATAATTCTGTATCTGTATGTGCAATCCAAGTTTACTTTTTATTTTTCTTTGATTCGCTTTAATGGTTTGGGTGATGAGTGTTGCTGTTTGGGGTGTGCAGGCGCGTACACGGCGTGCGGCGGAGGCGCGGCCTACTTGTGGGTGGCAGTCGCGTGCAGCGTGGCCTCCCTCTGCTACGTCCTCGCCAAGGCCGTCGCGGTGTTCGGCGTGGCGGCCGACGGCAGCGGGCTGGAGCTGCAGGGCAAGGGCCAGCTCGTGGCCGTCGAGGCCATGTTTCTCATGTCGCTCGCGCTCGCCGCCGCGCACCTCGCCATGGCGTACCGAGCGAGCTGCCGCGAGCGGCGCCGGCTGCTCGTCTACAGAATCGACGTCGAAGCTGTGAGTCACCCTGCTTTACTCATACTTCATAGCAATTCAACTTCATGGCGTGTCTGCACAACCGCCATGAGGGCAATTCGTGCTTGTAGGAGCGCCAAGAGGGCAGGATTCTGGCGAACAATCCAGGCACTTGTTGGGTGTCTCGTCCCCACGCTTTCGGCCAAAAAGAGGGGGGATCAAAATGCCCTGTAGTTAACGCGTCGACGTAGTATAATCTTTCCTAGGTGCGGCATGGAATCTGCTTTCGCCAACCGTATCAAGTATCAGCAATAGCTTGTGCAAAGGAAGGGGGAATGGAAACACCGTGCAATTCCTGCTTGGGGATTCCTGATTCGTCACACAACACAAAGTAGCCCAACCAAACTTCTACATCGACCTGAACTCGTCCAGTTGTAGCTTGGGCATGGATTAGCTGCTCGGTGCTGCACTAAAAGCTAAACCTGCATTACGACTAGCTAATTCTGATTGGTTTGGCCGCTTCTTGTCCTCCCAAGAACAGAGAGTCAAATTCAGAGGGCACCAACCCTCTTAAATTTTGCAAGGGAAACCGCATGGAGAAAGAAGTAGTCCAATTACTGGGCACATATTTTCCACGCGTTGGGCAGCATACGGGCTATTGATCAGGACAGAACAAGATGACGCCCCTCTCTAGAATTATCTGGAAAACTGCAGCCATCCGTGAACATTGAGCTCAATTGACATCACAACTGCAATTTTTGGCTTGTCGCTGTCACTCGATGCCTTGATGGCTCCTTTATCGTGATGTTCATAGCAGGAGGGAATCTCCGAAAGTGAACAAAGAATCAACTGTTTTACTCTTACAATTCCTAACACATGGTTGAGGAAAACTGCATTAATTTTGCACGATTGTCAGAAAAGAATTCTCCATTGGCTTTTCTTACTAAACTCTGATTGGTGTATGCAGGTAAGGCTGAAGGGAGGCCAGACACCCAAGGCATTGAAGCAATGCACTGTATGACAATCATCTGATCCTCACAGTTGGATGGAATCTGAATACACGGCAGGCTTCAGTTCAGGGCTCGCTCCTCCGGCCTCAAATTTTGGCTCGAGTAGCTGTGCACACTCCGATCGACGCGTCCATGTACCTGCACTGTCTCTCAAGTGAACATAATGTAAAAGCTGTAAATACGAAACATTTATGCTTCGGCCTCCTGCAGTCGGTGCATATTAGGATGAGCCGTGCGGCAGATGCTTGCTTTTCTTGCTGTTTTGGGTTCCCTGTATGTCAAGAGGTGAATTCCGTGTGCATACCTGCCTGGAATTGTGAATTGTCACGGGGCGGACAGAGGTGGCAATGAACATGGTTCGATTCTATTATTGTGGATACGGGGTCAACCAGTAAAGTTAGGGGCTTCGGGATCTCAAAGAGGCTGGTCTAAGGACATCAGAAGTGTATAAAAGTCATAATAGGTCTTAAGGTAAGTTCTATCCAATTATTAATATCGACTCGTTATATTTGAGGCCACCGTTCGGCTGTAACAAGGGTTCTATTTGGCAGTAAAAAAATTGTATTTTAATGCTTGTGGTTATTGGTAGTTGGCTGGTAGGGGTAGAGAGAACAACAGGATTAAAAGAAAATTGTATTTTAATACTTATGGCTAGGTCTTTAGCTTAAGGACCGGCCTTAAGCCTTTTTTGCTTATGACTTACTTAAGATCAATTCTATAATGTATAAGGTGGATCTTAAGGTGACTTATGATCTCCTATTTTTATATACTACAGATGCTCTAATAAGTATGTAGAATAAATAAAAGATAACTCACTTATATAGATATATGTAAAATATAAGTATGCCAACCACTCGCATGGAGGCCACGGGTCTCTATTTACAGTGCCTACGGGGTTGGCAGTTTATATTGACGCCCTCCTAAAGTGCAACAGTTAGGCTCATCACCCCTACGGAGCCAGGGAGAGCACCGTGGGCACGGTCCATGGACCAGGCCAGATCCCATGGTCATGGGCGTCAGCAGGGCTGGACCCAACAACTGTCATCCATTGTGCCCATGTGGCCGAAGTAGCGGATGGTGAGGGCACTAACACATCAATTTTCTTTTTCTTTTCTTTTTTTTAAAAAACTGCCACACTCAATCTGATTTCGTTTCAAATAATATAGATATTCTAGACAATCAGTTTCTTGCTACCTAATCCTCAGAACAACGTCTTATCTCGTTAGAAACAACAAGGCAAATAACGAAGATAATTAAAAGATCAGAAGACAGATTTTTAACGTGAAAAACCTCGGGCAATCAATTTCTTGTGAACTGAGGCAGGAGTTTTTAATCCAAAGACCCAGCTTGCAAAAAAAAAAAAACCCGGCGATATCCACGGCAAAGCAGGGGATCTTACAATAAGTAGTCAGCTCCATCAAACAAGAATTCAGATCACATATTCAACATATCATCCATATAAAATCCGAATTCATGCTCACTTAAAAGAGAAAAACGTCACGACATTTCAAAATCACAAATTTCACCAAATTTAAAGGAAATCGCCCCTCTCTCCAACCATGAAAATGGTCATAAAATGGCTAGCCCTGGTTAAGTGGCAACATGTTAGGTGGGCAAGCCCTGTTTGGTGAACGTATGCACAAATCCAATCATAGCCATCCGAGCGAATTTGAGCGGGCGAGATCGAATGCGTGGACGCCCACCTCCCACATGCATTTTTGCTACCCCGTGCGCATGATCAAATTCGTCGAGGACGCGCGGTGCGCCGCCGCCGATGGGCGGGCAGCGGCGCTGGTGGAGGAGGGCGAGGCGCCGCCGATGGACGTCACCGGAAGCAGAGGTACAGGAGGAAGGGATCGAGTCATCGAAGCCCTGTTAGGTGTGTGTCTGCGTTGTATATATAAAAAAAACTTTGGTGTAGTCTCGACAAGATTATAACGCTGAAAGAAAGCTGCATGTTTCGCCTAACAGTCGGAAACATTTTCCCTTCCGCAGAAATTTCAGAACCAACGTAACGAGTCAACGACGCACCGGATCTGATAACAAAAAAGTAACCTTTCCCAAGAGTAGGGTCAACCGAAGGGAGCAAGTTTTCCAATTGCCCAATAAACTTCACGATCTAGAGCCTTGACCAAGGGGAAAAGAAGACTTTGATTTGTTGCTTCTAGATTCTACAAGTTTGGGGCTCTGGGCTACTCCCTCCTGCAAAAATTATACAGCATAGTTTTTTAATGGTTTTGTCACAAATATAGAACATATTTTATATTCTAATACAAAATAAATGTGTTGTCATAAATATAGGCCCAATGTGTGGTGCATTGCAAAACAAAAAAAAACCCGGCCCAAGCCAAGTTCGCTTGCATAGCCCAACAAGATATCCCGAATGCTTGTCATATATGGGATCCAAGTAAGCGGAGTTGCGCCATGGAAGATTGGGAGTCAATAATAATTTGATAAAGAACACCAGACAAGCTAGCTGAAATCAGGGGCGTAGGCAGCAGTAGGCTTCATTAAGCTCGAGCCTACACTTCGACACCTGTAATCTTTATCTCTCTAGCTAGTCCTTTGTTGTTCTGATTTCAATATCACGTTTGAGGTCACATTTTATAAGAGAGAACGAGTGAGAGAGAATTATATGTTAATTTGAGAGAATAATATTGTGAAATTTTATATGTCAATTTTCATTGCGGAATGACGTCTCTGTGTACAAAATTTGGTTATTTGCGGATGAATGGATAAATGAGAGGAACATCTAACTAAGAAACAACGAGTCTAATTGAGAGAATGAAGTTGCTTTCTTTGTCTATCTAATTTCAAGATTGATGTTAGTCTAAAATTACGGTGATTGTGAACTTTATATGCATGATGCATAAATCAATCAAATTAGCCATATTTAGATTTATCCTAGATAAAATTTTGCCATGCACCCACCACTGCCAGTACATACGGAATATGAGTTTGTGCGTGAGGCCAATAGTGCCAGTGTAGGCCGTAACGGCGTTGATCATGCGTGTGTCAATCTACAGTGTCGACGTGGATAGCTAGGGAAACTTTGGTCTATGAGCTCTTTTTTTTTATTTTTATCTTAGTTTCGTCACTGACTGAAATGAAATACTACTATCGTTGGAAAAAGGAGCCACCAAGGTGACGTCAAACAACATCAACGTTCTATCCTGAAGCTAAGTTGTACGTACCTCTTGTCTGAAGATCATTTGCTTTCGCCTTTTTCTCTACGTGCCATGAGCCATCAAAGAAGTATTGGAGATGACTTATACTGGTTGTCATGTCTAGGACTACAAAATCTGATAGGAAAGCGAGGGGTCTCGGACGCTGTATAGTAAAATGGCAGACAGGGAGCGTTGGCCGTGTGATCAACGAGACAACGACCAAAATAATATAACTAGAACTGGCAGCGCTCCTACCTTGTTTCCAAAAAAAAAACCTTGAACTAAAAGATGAATCAAACATGATGGTTTTTCAGTGGAGTGCGTAGTACTGCAGTAATTTTCAGTGGAGTCCATTATTTTTGATTTTTTATAGTTTTTGACTTTGGCTTCTCTGAAAATCGAAACAAACATAATGGTTTATTCAAGCGATTTCTTAAATCCGCTTTTCCGAATGGTTTTCGGAGCTCAAGTCCATATTGGTATCTCCATCCTCTATCATTGTATCGAAAAAATGTATATAAAAGTTATTAGCTGCAGTCTAAAAAAACATAGCTTTGCTTCCAAACCTGATTTCAACCCTGATTTGAGTTTAAACGAGCTAGATACAAAAGTCTAACTGAAACCCAGATTGGACATGCAGTAAAAGAGATCGAGGAGGTGCATGTACATATCGTATGTCGGGCGGCGAGAAACGTGACCAAATGCAGCGGCACCAACAACCGCTCGGTACTAGCCACAGGTTTAGCTTGTGGTTGAAGCGGATGGTCAACATGCTAGAGGCGGCTAGCCCACTCGATCTCCAATGCAAAGCAAAGCAGAGCAGAGCTGATCTCGCGCGTGTAGATTGTAGCACGATAGGTGCGTCCGGGCTAGTGCTCCCCGGGCACGGCGCATACATCACGGCGACATGAATCGGGGCATGTGAGGCCGCTTTCGTGCTCCCACGGCGCGCGAATGGGGCGTTGCTGTAGCACTCTAGAAAAATAGTTATTTCAAAAATCTATCTTTATCCCTATCTTTCTCTCTCTCTCTCATCCCTATCTCTCTCCTATCTACATATATATCTTTATCTCCTTCCTATCTCCATATTCATCTCTCTCTTCATATCGAGAGCCGGCACCGGCAGGCGGCGTGCCAGTCGGAGGGGTCGGCGACGGGCGACGCACAGGTCGGGCGGCCTGGCGGCGTGGCCGCAGTGCAGATGGCGGCGGTGGGGAGGCGGCCGGCTGGCTGGCGGCTAGGGCGGCGGCCGTGAGGCGCGGCACAGCGCAGCGGCCGTAAGGGTGGCGGCGGCGGCGGTGGTGGCGGGGCCGGCGGAGGTAGCGGTCGGTGGTGGCCGTGGCGACGCGATGGCGGCGTTGGCGGTGGTGGTTGCGGTCTGGCCGAGGCGGCGAAAAGCGGCGCGGCTGCACGCAACGGAGGTCGGCAGCGCAGCACGGCAAAGCGCGGGCATGGTAGCCGATGGCGGTGCAGATGGGCGCCGTGACCAGCGGCGACGCGAGCTTAAGACGGTCGCAGCGCGCAAAGACGCAGGCGACCGGCGGCGGTTGGCTGACCCACGGTGACGGTGGTGGCCTGGGCAGCCGTGGCTGTTTATTTTCACGGTCACGTGATCGGCCGATCAGTTGTGTGGCCAAACCACGCATTCGCATGGTAGTTTTATTAGGTCGTGCAGTGGGGCGTGGATGGACGTGGTTCGCTTGGTCGAATGGCGTTTCGCACAGCTGTGGGGCTAGCGAACCCATTTCCTCTCCGATCAAGTTTACCTCCTATCGTTCCTTTATCGAATTCACTGTGCCTGATCGGTTGCCTTCCATTCCACCCTGTAGGTTCGCACGCGGCTGTTGAGGGAGCAGTTGGACAATTGCGCACCTTTGATCTTTCGAGTAGTGTGTCCGCCGAGCGTGCTGAAGGCAAGTACCTCGCAGCCGCACACTTTCGTTACATAGGATATTGCACCCCGTCTGCGGTTATACAGTCGAGGACAAGGATGTGCCTGACTATTATCGTATAGCCGGGTATGTGGGAGGCAATCGTCGGGGCCATTTCCATAACTTGCTAAATAACAACTACCTTGGTTCCACCTTTCTGTTATGTCCATCCCCGATAGGTATCAATGTCCCTGATAAGCTAGTTTCATTGCAATTAACCTGTGACAATTACTTGCTTGCATTACTTGTCATTTAATCACCGTGTTGCGACCGTTGTTGGATACTTGCTGAGATTTCCAAATCTCATGCTTGCTCTTTTTATTCTTAGGTAAAAGGCCAGTGAAGTGATAGCATCATGCATGGGTGGGAGCAAGGAGTTTTCAACACCGTGGCTTGCCACTGTTGGTTATTTTATTTATTCCTTTTTTGGTTAGAAGTGGACCGATCCCATGTTTCATATCTCTATTTCAGTTTCCGTTGGTTCTCTATTAAAATACTTTTAAAAGTTTTAAATTCTCATGATTTCCAATGTTGCTTTTATTTATTGCTTACTTTGGCAATGACGTTCCATGGTAGTATCCTAAATTGGTTGTATATGGGGTGCTATAGTGGCCACCGCTATGCTCCGGCCCTGCCGACAGCGACGCCTCACTAATACAAAAGAGGCTAAACTGGACGCTTATATCACAGACGGTTCCTAAAAACCGTCTGTGCTGCAAGTATCACAGACGGTTCATACGAATAACCGTCTATAGTATTTTCACATACGGTTTTTAATACAAACCGTTTGTGATAAAATCATTGTCACAGACGGTTTTTAATAAGAACCGTCCATGATACTTCACAGACGGTTCTAGATAAGAACCGCTTGTGATAATGATAGACATCACAGACGGTTCTTATCAAGAACCGTCAGGAGTATCCTGACGGTTCTTATTAAAACCGTCAGTGAGAATGAGTTTATCACAGACGGTTTGTATTAAAAACCGTCTGTGATATATTTCCCGCCTTGCAATCCCTTAAAATTTTATATTTCCCGCTTGAGTCCGTCTGTGATGTTTTGCCATGTCACCGATCCGCAGCATATCCCCCAAGATCCCGATCTCACCCGTCCATTCTCTCCACATCGAATGGCAGGCACCGTTCTCCTCTCCACCTCGCCCCTTATTAACCCCCTCTCCTACTCGAAAGACCAATACTACCAGTATTAATCCAACTCATTTGTGCGCGGCAAGGGTAGAAAGGGTTTACAAGAGCGACTGTAATTTCACTTGAAGCAAGATGGAAAGGAAGAAGGCAATGGCAAGATGGAAAGGAAGAATGCCGTTATGGAAATGAAGAAGGCCGTCATGGAAAGGAAGAAGGCAATGACAATGTCAAGATGTCCGCATAGAAGAAGGCTGGGACAGAAGCTAAAAATGGTGTTCGTTGCCCTTTTGTTTCTGCTACTTGAAAAAATTTTCGCACCACTTGTTTTAGATTGTAGTTTAATGTAGTATAAGCATTTTTCTGAATTTGTAGCCATGAAGTTTATCTTTGTAAAATTGTAAGTGTCCTCTTATGTATACAGTGCTATGGGTAACCTAATCGATATCTTGTAATGGTGGATTCTAACTCAATGGAAATATAATGTGTTGTTGTCATTGTTGCTGTATTTGCTTATTTTCAGATGATATAGTTAACATTTATTGAGTCTAGCCGAAAATAAAAAAAATTAGGTATAGAATGAACTATCACAGACGGTTTTGGTATAAACCGTCTGTGAAGAATTATCACAGACGGCTCAAACCAGAAACCGTTTGTGATGGGAAAGTATCACAGACGGTTCTATATACCAACCGTCTCATGATACTCACATATCGGTTGGTAGCGACGGTTGGTAGCTAGAGCTAGAACCGTCGTGATAGTGTTTTCACTGACGGCTCATAAACCGTCTGTGATAACTTCTGATTATCACTGACACATAAACTCAGACGGTTCAAAAACCGCTCGTAATGATTTTGAACCGTCGTGATAACCCTTTTTGTAGTAGTGCCTTATCCATCGAAACATGCATCTCTCACACAAAGATTCGGGTTTGCGCCCTATTCTTTTCGGATTTTGTGGGTGACTTTTAACTTTTGATACAGTACATAACTTTTAAATATAGTTTTTTTTAAGATGGGATCTATAAGTTAATTGTAATACAGTTAAAAATCTATTACCTGTACCGGCCAAAATAATATGCCACTATCTGTCTTTTAGTAATCTCTGTCACGAACGGCTGAAATTCAAAATTTTTAGTCAAAATTCAAAACTACAGAAAAAAGAGTAGACCCTCAGTTGCGTCGAGGTGGTGGCAAGTTGTACGTAGCTAGCTTGTATGCGTCTTTCGTCCATGATCACCCCGTTTCGTCGTATCAATAGTGATTTATTTGTGAGGGCTAGCAGCCTACCTAGTACCGGCAGATCGAGACAAAAGCTAGCTGGCCAGAGCGTGCGTGCCTAGCTACATAGAGCTCTTCATGTTCACGGGAACCTGGCTCGCTGCTAATATTGTTCTGAGTTGCAATCTAGCTTGTCATGAACGCCTCGCGATCACCCATCTTAACCGTCGGTGCCGACGTGGACATATATAGTCACCTTGAGCTTTTATAAAGGTACGTCACCTGCAGTTCATACCATCATGCGGCCGATCGCGAATTCTAGCGACGGATCGCAAGAACTCATGATCTGATCTGATCTGATGGACAGTGATCTAGTATAGTCGGACAGTCCGAAAGAGCAAAACAGATTTTTTTTTTGCAGCAAATAACTTGGCTCCGTTTGGTTGGTTGAAAAATAGTGGATTATGGTTGAAATTGTATTGTAGTTGACTGAAATTATGCTGTAACTGAAGGTGGTTTATTTGACATAATTAAATTTAAAAATAGAAAAAATATGTTAGCTCATCACGGATAATACAAATAAATATGTGAAAAAAACCGATAAAAATCTCAAAAAACCAAAAATTTAAAAAAAAGATCAAATTTATAGATAATAAAAATAAGTTAAAACCCAGAAGCTCAACCCAGATTCGCACGCCGCACGTACTTGCTACTAATTGGCATGGGGTGACGTACGACTAGCTAATCGCCACGGTAGCAGGTACCAGCCAAGCGACGGTCCTTGCACTGCGACGACGGCGTCCAGCTTAACAACTTCTCAACAGCATCCGTGCATAAATTTCAGCCGAGACTGCCGCCTTCGCGCGACAAAAAATGATTCGATCTCGGCACCGTTCCACCGGGCAACACGACGAGTCAACAAGCCAGTGCGTTCGTGCCTTCACAAGTCGCGGATTCCTCACCCAGTTGCAGTTGGCCAGAGAAAAACACGTCTAAACGCGCGACTCCGGCGCGCTCTCCCGTTCGCGACGCGGGCCCCGCCGGCCGGCGGCAGGCGGCGTCTTGAACAGCAAGCTAGATAGCTTCGACAATCATGAGCTCACAGCACCCCTCGATCGTGATCTCCTTGGAAATTTCTGCTCGCGCTGCTGCTCTCCCATCTTGTTGGGGTTGTGCGTACGTACGCAGTGGTGTTGTTGATCAGTGTGTAGACCGGCGCTACTGTCGGCGACAATAACGCCGGTTGAAAGTTCAGCGATGCGAGTGATTTTTTTTTTGGAGGAGAAAAAAAGGGCGCCTCTTTAATTACCTACAGCCTGCTATGCCTACGCACGCTGGATGAACTGACAAGTACTCTGCAGTTGGTGTGTTGATGAAGCTAGAGCGGTGGAGCTACGGAAGAATGGAAGGACAGTCTTTCGTCCTGCCAGCATGATATATAGTACAGTCGAGCGCACTGTTTTCTTAATTTTGGCTGTTTACGATACAGATTACGGAGAGATACTCACTTATGATTTTGAATGTTACAGATATTAGGCTTTTAGAATAATGTAGCAGCATTCAGAGACGATCGGTGTGGTCGAGGCAACGTGCCCATACCCACATCCATGAGTACCGTACCTTTCCTAACGTCAAAGTACATGTACAGTACTTGAGGTCGTCTACTTGGCAGTCGTTCGGACTGTTTGGGGGCCCACAGGCCAGTGACAACAAGGGAGTACGTGTCGCATGGGAGTATATATGGGATGCAGCTGCTAGCTAGCGCATCAGTGCGTGCAAAGCATTACAAGCGACAGGAGACATGTAAAGCAAACACCACCAATCAAATCCAATCCAAGATGGCCTAACGGTAAGAATTCCTTGGGGTTATTGTTCTTTCTTCTTCCACTGCATATACTATGTCTCAGGCAGCGAGACAGAAAAGGAAATGGGCGACGTAACCATGACGTGAATCCGATGGAAGAGCAGGGGATCGAGCTCACGTGAGTGCAGAGTTTTTTCTATGATACAGGACGGGTGAGAAGTTTTGGAGAAAGTGACGGGTAGATCGATTAAATTAAAGGTTGAGAATACTGGAGGTGAACCTTATAATCAATTTATAAGGCCAGTAGCTGCCATGAATTTCATTAGTACAGTTCTTCCCGATGAGTTTTACGATGATCGATGAAGATGCAGGGGATCTTACTGTAGAGTTGATGGGAGGTGTTAGCGTAGGACCAAGAATGCGACTATCATGGGTATTGAATAGGAGCCACATAAATAATAACTTTTTCTCAAGATTCCTAGAATCTTTCACTTCAATGTATGTATATGTATATATATATATATATATATATATATATATATATATATATATATATATATATATATATGGACGAAATAAGACACCAGGGTGTCTAGGCACCAAGCCTCCTTACCTTTAGATTGTTTTTAGATGTGTGCAAGTGCAATAGTATATAATATCAGGATGGAAAGTTTTAATTATGAATGGAAAGTCTCAATTATAGATGTAAATTTTAATATATATATATATATATATATTGCACAATTTTCCAATATTGTTTCAAATATGCAACAAAACTCGTCAATATTAAATTATATCTAATCAATCTCCCAATATAAGATTGTTGTACTGATAATACAATGATTAGTGAGCGGGAGTAGTATCCAGTAAGAACATGGAAAAAAAGCGTAAAACAAAAGAAGGAAAAGCAAGCAAAGGGAGATGTTGATGGTCCCACAAATAGGCATGGTCCCACCATTCTTTTTTGTGGGCTGTTTTAATTGCAATTAGTTGTAAACTGTGGACCACTCTTTCCCCACTTGGCGCCAGGCCCTACTTCCGGAATATTTTGTGGGGGAGTTAACTATTGTAGGCTTGGAGCACATATATTCCTTTTTAAGTGTTTTTGCCAAAGTCTTTCTATAGATTTTGAAGTGACTATTATACAGACGACTGAATTTTTTTAATCTTTTAGTCACCTGAAATTGCATTCTCAATCATCTAAAGTTACATGTGATTTTTTAGAGGGGGCTGCAACTTCAGTTAATTGAGAGTGCAACTAAGTGCAACTTTAGTTGCACTCTGAATCACTTGAAGTTACAGTTGTTTTTTTAGGGGGGCTGTAATTTCAGTTGATTGAGGGTGCAATTTCAAGTGACTGAGAGATAAAAAAATTTCAATCGCCTTTACAATAGCAAAACCGATAGATTTTTAGTTCAACAAAATGATTGTACTACATTGTACAAACATTCATTCGTTTTTGTACAATTTATAAACATTTCAGCGACCGTCTATTACTCCTCCAAATAGGAGGCAGGCGGAGATGAAAAAGGAGAGTGATGGCAAATTGATAATTTTAAACCCCCCACAAAATTAAATTCTAGGTAAAATCAATTTTATCAGACCCCTCTGTATAAACTGAGATATATTGAACTTTGCAATGATTGCATATTCAGGGTAAGCCATCCGATCAAATGATCAACGGCGTACTATGATCAATCCAGGCGTTAAACACAGAATCAGATGTGTTTAGACTTTACACCTTATAAAATCAATTTGCTGAGTTTTATCCAAAATCAATATAAAAAACGAATAATACCTAGAACAATTGCATCCTAGTGAAGACAATGATGAACTTCAACAAAATGTCTCGTATCCTAGAGCTAGCATTGTGTGTCGTATCCTAGAGCTAGCATTAGTCCATCGGGAAAAACAAGTTGGAGTGACACGACCTAGCAGCTAGCTAGAGAGAAAACCAGCTTCCCCTAGCAAAAAAGAAGGCAACAATTACCCCCCAACCCACACACAATAAACCTTCGCAAATAAATCAGGGAGTAGCTATTGTACAAGCGATTGAAATTTTTTATCACTTAACCATCTGAAGTTATAGGTGTTTTTTTAGAAGGCTACAACTTAATTGATTGAGAGTGCAATTTTAGATGACTGAGAAATAAAAAAATTTTAATCGTCTATGTAATAGCAAAACCGAATAAATTAATACAAAGAGGACGACTGGTAGTTCTCGAGATAGTTGGATGGGATATGGCAGTGGCAGAGAAGCGCTCCTAGCAGCTGCAGGCAGGGCGAGGCGAAAGCTTGACGCGGCAACACGCCTCGCAAGCTCCCATGTATGCTTTCTGTGCCAATAGCCCACCTTCTTTTTTTTTTTTTCTGTTTCCTGCTTGCTTTCCTGATGAGATCTTTGGTTCAGTTGGTTTCGTGCGTCCAAATCGCCATGGCTTTTGATCTTGTTTTCCTTCTTTTCCCTGCCCTCCCAAGCCAAAGCAAGATTCTTGCGTGAGGTAAAGGGCGGCCGGGCTAGCTACCCAGCTGCTCACCTTGACCTTCTCATCAGTGGTGATTAGCTCGATGGATCGGTGTGGTACTGCTGCTAGCAGCCTCGCATATCTTCAGATCTTCTAGTTTCCCGGAAAGATTCGGTCGTCCAAGCTCTCTCTGGCTACTTTGCACGAAAGTGAGTTTTCTCTCTCGTTGTTCCTAGCCTTTTTTTTCGCTGTCTGCTTTGCTTTGCTAATTGTGTCGTGGTGTTTGCTTTGCGCTGGCCTTTTGGTAGTCTAAGGAAGATGGCGCATGATCCGAGCCTGGGGTTCGCGGACTACTTCTCGGCGGCAGATGCCACGGCGGCGTCGGTCGCGACGCTCATGCCGGCGATGGACGAGGGGGCGCCGGAGCTGTTCGGGTTGCAGGCCCGGATGATGGAGCTGCTCGGCATGCGAGGCCTGGCCGCGATGACCGGCACGACGTCGCCCGCTGCTTCTGCTGCTCACAGCAACAGCAAGGCTGTGCTCATGGACGCGGGAGGAAATGACTCCACCATGCGCTTCCTCAGCGAGCAGCAGCACCAGCCGAGCCAGGCGCCGCTATCCCTGTCGCTGTGCCGGCCGGAGGGCGTGTTGCACCAGCACCTCGGCGACTCATCTCGGCAGCAACCGGCAGCCGCGGCGTGGATGCGCGACTCGTCGGCGCAGCACGGGCACGGCGCGTGGCACCTGCGCAGATCCAGGTTCCTCCTCCCGGCGCAGCAGCTCCTGCAAGAATTCTGCAGCCTCCCCGTGGACAGCACCAAGAGCACGAAGGTTCCGAAGCCACCGCAGCAAGAAGAGGGCGGCGACGGCACCGGCGGGTCGTCGTCGTCGACCTCTTGGACTCCGTCGCGGCAGATCCAGACCATGGACGCGCTGGAGCTGCAGAGGCTCAAGGACAAGCTCTACATCCTGCTTGAAGAGGTGAGCGAGCTAATCCACACAAGCACTTAATCAGGCACTGCGCAAAGACAAAGGGAATCTGAAAGAGAAAAAAGCTACAGCAAAGTACTATGAGTTCAATTATGGTCGCCCGAAGAGTGCATCTGGGACTAGGGCAGGGAAGCGAGGCTATTCTGGGGCCTCACCATTTGCTTTTGGAAACCTCTATTCCCTTGCCTTTCTAAGCTATCTACGAGAGGGTCCCCTACCATGCCGGCCGGTCATACATGCAAACTCGCACACACAGACACAGGCGCAGGCCTGCCATGACTCTTGCGGGTGCAAGCTTCTAGCTTTCTGCATACTGCTCCGCCACTATCCCTTGTTGGAATAGTTTCACGTGAAAAAAAAACACAACTTATAAATATGAGAAAGATCTTACTATTAGACTAATTTTTTAGAGAAAAGACATAATAACACTTATAAGGTTATTACTTTAGAGCTTACATACAGCAGTCCGTGGGCTTAGGTGTTCATCTCACTTGGACTTGTGGTCAGATGAGTAAAACCTGATTGGATCTAGGTATACGACCAAGACCCGAATCTCACAAGTGGTATAAGAAGTCAGGCGCCTAACATCTTCTTGGTTGCAGAAGTGCAAAACAAGGAAGAGAATGTTCGGGATAGTTTCATATCGGTTGTGAAAAAAAGAGCACAACATATAAATGTGAGAGAGATCTCACTCATTGGGTTAATTAGTCTTTTGAGGGAAAAAACCCTATAACATTTATAAGGTTGTTGTTTTAGAGTTTGTATATAGCAGTCTGTGAGTTTAGATGCTCAACCCACTTAGATCTGTGACCCGGTGAGCAAAATCCAATTGGATCTAGGTATACAGTCAGATCCAACCTGACGCCTCTTCGCCCATACCTCGCTATGCAATGCCTCAGCTCATACGAACAATTTTTACTACTGCACTAGCCACTGGAAGTGTTTGCAGAGCTGTATCTAGCTAGGGTTCGCAAAAAGGCCAAGGCAGCAGGCGCGCACAAGCACTAGCCACTGCAAGTTGCAGCACGGAGTCACTGTTACATTGCCCACGCACGCATCTCCATCTTCACCGCGTCTCTCTACGTACGTACGTACGCTCGGTGTCTGTTCTCTGTAGTCTGTACTAGCTAGCAGTTGCACCCTAGCTAGAGAGTAGAGCAGGGAGCGAAAAGTACGCGTGTCTTAATTTGAGCTTGCTTAATTACTGTGTCTGAAAATATGCATGGCGCGTGCACGCGCAGGTGGACAGGCGATACAGGAGGTACTGCGAGCAGATGAGGGGGCTGGCGGGCGGGTTCGAGGCGGCGGCGGGGGAGCGTGCGGCGGCGGTGTACACGGCGGTGGCGTCGCGGACGATATCGAGGCACTTCCGGAACCTGAGGGACGGGATCGTGGGCCAGCTGCAGGCGGTGCGGAAGGCGCTCGGGCGGAAGGGCGTGGCGGTGCCCGGGACGACGCGAGGGGAGACGCCGCGTCTGAGGGTGCTCGACCAGTCCATCAGGCAGCAGAAGGCGCTGCACCAGGCCGGCGTGATGGACAGCCAGCCGTGGCGGCCGCAGCACGGGCTGCCGGAGCGCGCCGTCACCATCCTCCGGGCATGGATGTTCGAGCACTTCCTGCACCCGTAAGTACTCCTATATATATACGTGCCATGCATCCAACGACTCACCTAGTTAATAAAAGCTTAACTCCGTATTCTGATCTAGTGCTCCGTCGTGAGAATTATTTAAGCGAACAAGCTAGCTGTAAAACAATGCAGGACTACACTGTGCAACAACAAGTTCAAGTGCTACCTGGCCGGTAGAATACTAAGCTAGATTCGCTAGTAATCTCATAACCAAGCATGTCAGTGTTAGCAGTATAAGGTTTCGCGTGACACTTAATTGCGATGGTTGTTCTTAATGAACTTTCTTCATTTGTTTTATTCTATAGCATTGTTCTTTCCGGACCACATTTGTCTCGGCATCAAATGGTCCAATGGCCATTTTGCCACGGTTGGTGCTCAAGCATAAACGTAATGTCATGTGTCTTTACTCTTTAAGTAGTCGGTTTAATCCTATGTTAGCCATTAATTGGCTGATTATAATAATGTAATATAAGTATCTAAGCTCGTGAATGTGGTGTATGTATGTACAACTCGTCCTAGAAAAGGGTAGCTAATTAACTAGCTTAATAGTGTGTAGATATGTCACGCATCTTTCTTTAGCTTGATATATGCCAATTAATTAGGGTGGTGTGTTTGAGCCTAAATGTTGTTTTTAATAAATATTTTGAAATTTTTTTGCTTGCAGCTTATTTAATTTGAGGTCAATAACAAATTGAATTCGTAGTTCGTTGCTTTATCAATAACATGCGTACATACAAACTAACATCTCTGTTCACATGACCCGTTCAATTCAGGTATCCAAGCGACGTGGATAAGCACATTCTGGCTCGCCAGACGGGCCTCTCACGGAGCCAGGTACGATTCGATCTCCGTCGTGTAGATGATACATCAATTCATTGGTTGCCATGTCAAGGTCGTACCATGTCCTCCTCTTGTGCTCGCACATGCTTCGGACAAATAATCTTGTTTAGACATATATGCATGCACCTCTCTTTACAGCGACGTATGCTGCGCGTTTTTAACGGGGATTCGCACGTACCGCAGGTGTCCAACTGGTTCATCAATGCGAGGGTGCGGCTGTGGAAGCCAATGGTGGAGGAGATGTACCTGGAGGAGATGAAGGACCAGGATGGCGGCGGCGGCGGTGGACAGGGAAGCCTAAACCCTAACCCTAGCAGCCACGCTTCCAGCGGCCAGCTGCAGGTTGATGGAGGTGATCGGGACGGCGGTGACCAAAAGCCGACGCGGGCGCAGCTCCTCCACGACGCGGGCTCGCTGGCCTCCGTCGTGAACATCGGCAGCGTCGCGCGCGCGGGCGCTCGGATGGAGAACTTCGGCATCGTGGACCACCTCGACTTCGACGCGTACGAGAGCCAGGGGGGATTCGGCACTGGCGGCGGCGGCGGCGTGTCTCTGACGCTAGGGCTGCAGCAGCACGACTCACACGACGGCGGCGTGAACATCGCGTTCGCCGCGCCGTGCGAGCAGATGGATGGCGTGCATTCGGGACACGGTCACCACGTCCAGTTCGGGGCCGGCATGGAAGGCGAGGCGACCCATGGGCAGGAGCATTACAGGGGGCTAAACGCCGGGTTTCACCTGCTCCATGATTTGGCCGGGTGATCCATCGCCGGCCGGTGGAAGCAGTTGGGTTGCACGCATGCGTAGGGTTCGTGCTTGGAGGTTGGGGTAGGTGATGGGAATGTCGTAAAGGCGCCTGCTGGGGATCGATTGCACGCGCGCGTTTGTACGTGCACTGTCACGAGAATGCATGGCAAGATATGAAAAACAACGAAGAATAATCAGGATCATGAGACAAATATTTAATATAAAAAATCACTTTAGAAAAAAATGTAGATGCACAATCGATAAAATTACCATATAAAGAAGTTACAGAACAATCTTGACGGATTACATGTATAGATAACTTATAGGTGTTGCACTATCTATCATGATATATACAGGAGGTATAAATAGCTTTGAGAATAAGAGTCTCAGATGAGAAAGGAATACAATCCAATTCCTCAATGAAATAGAGATCTACTCGAAAACTGGAATAATAACCTGCTCGAAAATGAAAACAACACCCTGCTCAAAGACGAAACAGAGTCTCAGAAGATAACAATGAAGAGTTGTAGTCGGAAATACTTCGAGTAACCACGTCTGACTCAGTCAATGCAAATACCTTTGAATACCATGATGGTGCAAGTCAGTGCAGTGTACATCAGGAACACGAAGATGATTCCAATCATAACCTCTGACCAATTGTTTTACCGACCAATCTACTGGTTGGAATATATCTTTTGAGCAAAACCTGATTGGATTCTTCAAGTGGTTAGACCCGACCAAATTCGGACCATAAAATACGACAATCTTCATCTTGAGTTGAATTCCTCCTATAGTGAAAAAATTAAGAACTTATAGAATAACTTGTAAAACACTTCTTGTGCATCAATCGCCCGAAAAGGACTAATGAGTAATACTGATCAAATCTAAGCAGAACACAAATTTAGTAGTAGGAACTGGCTTTGTCACTATATCAGCTAGATTATCATGAGTACTGACCATGCAAACTTTAACATCACCTTAAAAAATAATTCCTCGAATGAAGTGATATCTGATATTAATGTATTTTGTTCTCTCATAGAATATTTGATCTTTTATAAGATAAATAACACTCTGACTATCACAGAAGATATCAGTATAAGATGTACTTTCACAAAGCTCAATGTATAGAACTCTTAGCCAAAAAACTTCTTTACATACTTCTGAAATAGCCATATACTTAGTGTTAGTGATTGAAAGAGTAACAATAATTTGCAGAGAAGCTTTCTAGCTTACGGTACAGCCTCCAACAACGAATATATCACCATTAAGAGATTGCTTGTTTAAATCTCCAGCAAAATCAGAATCCACATATTCAACCAGTCCATCATTGGTCCTTCCAAACTGCAAACAAGAATTAGAAGTGCCTCTCTGAAGGACCATGTGAGAAGATATAGGATAATATTGTGATGAACCATTGCAAGGTTTGTGGAGTGCTCAAATGGTTTTGCAAAGAGTGCATTTGATTTCCACTAATTTCTAGGAGTTTCAGAAAGCAGTAGTACCGCAGTGCGGTAATACCGGCATTGTAGGTGCGGTACTACCGATCTTTCCAGAAAAACATGTTTTTAGTATTTGAGCCATAGATTGATTTCAGATTTGCATTGTGGGTGCATTATGTATGTCTTGGCTAATGTAGGTCAAGTTTAGAAGAACTTGTGTCTGGAAACGATTTCTTTGTCTTTGGTTATGCAGGGTCGTTTAGAGTCAACCACGGTCAACGGCGAGGATCGGGGCTAGGCACATGGAGGAGTTGAGGCCTAGAGCGATCGAGGATATCGGGTGAGACGGTGAGCTCAAACATGACACGAGAAAGGCGGAAAATGTTGAAGATGAGTTCGAACAGCGGGATGGCATCATGTAGCTTGGATGGGCCAAGTGAGCTGTGGTTTGAGGGAACCGGGACGGGAGAGACTTAGCGGCGCGTGGCAAGCTAGTTGTGCACCTACACGTGGCAAGCATGGCGATTGCTTGCAGTGGTTGGTAATGACCGGGTAAAGAAAGAGTATTTTGGTAGTTTGACAAAAATACCGAAAACCATCTTAGATCAAAACTGCGGTGCATGACTGATACGTTGGAGAGTGGTTCAGGTCAAGGTGGAGCTGGTTGGATCAAGGTTAAGGATTTAGGGGATGCGCACTTATGCGCTTTGAAAAACGTACATAAGTGAACTTGTGAGAGTAAAACCCGTGAGTGTGGGGTTAACAGGTTCCTCCATTGTAATAGTGGTTAGGACCCATTAAGTACATCCAGGAATCATACACTCGATTCGCTCGTGAACGCACACTACACGGGTACGACAATGAACAGTAGAGTAATTTTTTAACGCGGCCTCAACTTATGTGTTTTTTCGCTTTTCTCTATTATTCACATCTCACTTAACAGACTGATTACAAATATATAAATAGACACTATGTGATCCGGTTTTACCAACTACGACTCCATGACTTGCCCACACCGTGCACTACCCGAAAGACTCGCTCAACATATTGACTCTATCGTTACTCGATACCCGAAACACATGCAACGCTCTTACTATGCCATATACACAAATGACTCAAAATGCAATCGTGCACTAATACTGGTACACAGACTCAACTACAAACAACACAACACTTTGACATGCCGCCGCCGCTTTAGACATCGCCGTGTTCGTGACACCTTACACCATGACGTTGCTAATTGTGGAAGAATGTCGTTCGTCGCCGATGCCGCTCACGCCTTGCAGCCCACCTATGCCTCTCGTCGTCGCCACACCACGGCAATCATGTCGCCGCCGCTGGTGTGCATGTCACGTGCGATTCTAGCACATTGCGCTATCCTCATCATGGCCGCGCGGACCTTCACTGCCATGCTCCTGAGCGCATGGTGTTGCAGCCGACTTATCGCCAGCACCTGTGCACCTCCACCGGACGCGCGCCGCTGCGCACGCCATCATGCCGACCAGCTGAGGAAGCTTCTCCTCGCACCTCGTTCTGATACCAAATGTTATAAATACACATAGGAATCACACACTTAATTCGTCCATGGACGCACACTACACGGAGAAGATGATGAACAATAGAGTAATTTTCTGACACGAACTCGACTTGCGTCGTTTTTTCACTTTTTTCTATTATTCACATCTCACTTAACAGACTGATTACAAAGATATAGTATACACTCTGTGATCCAGTTTTACTGGCCACGACTCCACGACTTGTGCACACCGCGCACTATCCGAAAGACTCGCTCAACTTATTGACTCAGTCATTACTTGGATGCTCAGCCTTGATCACGGCTTCTCGGTTACACCCCTTCGACCACAACTTCCAAGTACTCTTTCGAGTATGACCGAATCACTCAATAGCTATAGTACGTACGACTGTTATAGTTTGACACCTATGACCACTTAAAAAATATCAATGTTACAGTCTTACAACCACTCGCAGGAGTCGTACGACCACGTTGCAGCCGCTACGACCACACTGGCAGTCATTACGACCACTCTGTTGCTTCTCCGATCACTTTGGAAGTCGTTATGACCACGTTGTGACCGCTCCAATCACGTCTCCCAGCTCCGACTGTGTACTCGTAACTTTAGCTGAAGTTACGACCACGTTCATCACCGCTGCGCTGCACTTCCTTCGACCACGTAGTAGACTCGATCACCGTAATCGTAATCGAGACACAGTGATTCTGTCGACCACGCTGAATGCTTTATCGACTGTCGTTGTCGTAACCCTTACGACCACAGCTTCTACTCCACGACTGTGGTCATAACTACTTTTGACCACATCTTTAGCACCTGTGGACACCTTCGTTCGTCGCCGTGGTCATAACTCCGTTTACGACCACGTTTGTGAACTCGATGTACTCGATAGATTTTTCAGAGCCAAACCGTTCTTCTCTTTTTTATTTCTTTCTCTCGATCATACCGATCGCTACGATCACCCTGATCGCTCTCTCTATTTTCCTTTCCTTGCTATCTCTCGATACAATGCTCTGTCATTTATACCATGCTCTACGACTACGGGGTGGACTCGTCTACGACTACTACTCCTACCACTCCGATACGGATTTAATAGACTGACTCGTACTTGTACACGATCACGATGACTCATATACGACTTTGACTTTCAACTTGTACACGACTTCAACTTCTAAACTGAAAATAAGATTACAAACTCTACCAATCAAGATTAATTCTAACCGAAAAGGCTGTTTGAGGGGCCCGTGAGGCTGCACTCGGCGGCCGTGGCGCAGCAGTCGGTGTGCTAGGACAGAGAGAAGTAGTGGACGGTGTCGGTGTGGTGGGGGTTCGCGGTGGTGGTGCTGTCGCCACGGCAGATGTGGACGCCGATGCGGACCTTCCTCAACCGGTACAAGCGGGCAGACTACACGGCGTACGCGTTCAACACGCGGCCGGTGGCGCGGCTGCCGTGCCAGAAGCCGCAGGTGTACTACATGCGGCAGTCGCGAATGGACCGGCGGCGGAGCACGACCGTGACCGAGTACGAGCGCTACCGCGCGGCACCCATCGTATGCCGGTGGCGCATCCCTGACCCTGCCGAATCGATGGATCGCATCGTCGTGTTGAAGAAGCCCGACCCCAACCTCTGGAAACGGGTACATATGTCCTCCGTTGATTTCTCAAAAAACTTCGTTGATTGGAGCGCGACTCGTCTGCTGCGTGTGCAGTCTCCGAGGAGGAATTGCTGCAGGGTGTGGCATCGTCGCCCATCAGGGGGAAGGACCGGACGATGACCATCGACGTGGGTGTCTGCAGGGATGGCGAGTTCGCCGGTGGATTTTCCGGTATGGTACTTTTCATGCGCGTTAATTTGTAACTTTCCCTGCCTCCAACATAGTATCCTTTGTTTGCGCAGGGGAGCTAGCTAGGAGTCACTAGGAGAGCAAAACAGCGCAAGGAATAGCTGTAACTTTAGGTGTAACATGCATGTAACTTTGTCCGTGCTGATGATATGCGGCACACGTATGGGCGTTACTACTCATGGTTGTCTACAGAAAAAAGTGGATTATAGAGAGTGATCGTGGAAGCTTAATTGTGGACCCAAAAAGATGGGATATATAGTTATGTACAATGATTTTACCTCAGCATGCTAAATCCTTCGTTGTTCTTTCATTTTCTGGTCCTGAGAGAAGCACTACCGATGCTCTCTTGCATAGATTTGCTGATATAAGATTTTTCTGAAACCTGACCCACGAGGAATAGTACCAACCCAATACTGTTCACCTAACCTTTTATTATTCATCTGAAACCGTTAATCTCGTTTATACTTGTTTTGACCATCTCGAGCCTGTCCATTCTATTTTTAACTCCGTTCAATCCAACCAAGCACTGCTTATACCATAACCACCCAAACCCTCCTATACTTAAACTCTTTTCCAGATTTTCTCTTTTATTTTATTTTCAGCCCACTTTCTTTCGAGCTCGGACTTATTTAATTCTTTTTTCTTTGCGATAGTACCTGGATTCATTGAGCAGACCATCAAAGGAGATGATTAAGACGCGGAAGAAGTAGGCTTGATCGAAAACTACAAGCAGAAGGGCAAGTCACATTTTTTTATCATGTTGATCCCATATTACTTAAGTAATTTTATTTTCATTTACATTAATTATGCACTTCTATTTATATAAAATAATAGCTTGGAATGACATGATGAATAGTTAGATCCTACCACCGAAAAACACAATTATATGCTTGAAGGCCATATTCACCTTGACAACCTTGATATAACATATAATGGTATTTATTCACCATATAGATAGCTAGTAATTAGGTTGGACAACTAAAATGATTTACTTATACTATTAAGGACTATTCGGCTCGGTAGACTTTGAAATGAATGTTAAGGGTCAAGGCTACTTGGTGGGTAGACACTAGATAGTTGGAGCCCATGATCTCAAATGAGAATTGAGGCTTTAGTATGATTTTGGTGATATTGTTCTATGATACACGTGATATGTGAATGATAGCCTCATCTCTGACAAGTAAGGACTAGACTCTTATGCCAAATAAAGAACACATATCTCGTTTAACCACAAGTTTGATTTGTCAACCTATTCTAGTACACTGCTCGATCCGATCAAATATCAACAGGATGAACCACTATCCTCTCATAACAAGAGGTGAGATGAAAGTTGGGCTTTTTATGCCACTCGCCATTCTTCACATCAATAGATCCATTAAATGCAGGGCTGCGATTTTCGCACTGGCTAGTGGATACCCGATTATTATTGAATGACCCAGACCTATTGAGTAGTGACTAGAAAGGAAAGAGCAGTAAAACAACCTTGTTATCTCAGCTCAATTGCACGTTATCATGTTATGTGTCTATTGCATGATATTATGATTTTGGAATATCTTATGAGTAAACCTAGACAACTTTGCAGAGTATAGCATATATTATGCTGATGAGAATTAAATAATCTATTAAATATGACTTTAATACTTAATTTAAGGCCCTAAGACCCACGTAGTCGCAAGCTTTCCAAAGCCATTTCTCGAATACCACTGGTCGGAGAGCTACTGTACACTTTTTCAACCAGTAGACCACTCAAAGTTCCATAAACTGGTATGAGGGCCCACTCACGTTGGAAAGTGATTGAATATAGTCAACTTCTCTAGTGGATTATTTTGAAACCGGGTTGAATTACAGGTATGCTAGTAAAATTATAAAAACATGTGAGCTTGGCGAAGTAAAATAGCGGCCCAACTAAGCCCACTATAGATTCATGCCCTGTTCTTTTCAGCTTCTAAAAAGTGCTTTTCGACTTTTATACAGTAACTAGCTTTTAAACGAAGTATTTTTTTAAGATAGGGTCTACTAGTTAATTGTAGTATATACTTTATTGACTTTATTTATATTGAAAAAAACCGCATGTAAGTTTCTGTTACTCTGTAATCTCTCGTACAAATAGCCCAAAAAACACAAGCCGTAGCCAAAGCCACAGCTAAAAAAAACAGGCCCACGATGAATGCTTATTTTGTACGGAGGGTGTGTCAAGCTACCTTTACTGCAGGAAGAAAAGATTTTTAACTTAGTAGCACAGCCGGTCACTAGGTCTTGTTCGCTGTCTCTCAAAACTGTTTTTAGTCGTAAATAGTTTTTTATGATACTTATTTTTTTAAATAGAATGTCTTTTTAAGATAAGATCTACTAATTAATTATAGTAAATACTATAATAACTTTATTTGTATCAACCAAAATTATACATAAATATCTCTCTACAAACTATTACTATTTATAAATCAAAACCAAAAGTCATAAACAAGAACCTCCTAAGTCCCCACTCGTTTCGGTTTCAGCTTCTGACTTCTGGCTTATTTTTTATTATTTATAGATTTCGTCTTTTTCCGAACTTTTGATTTTTTTGAGTTTTTTTGCCGGTTCTTTTTTTCATATTCGTTTACGTTGTCCATGATGAGTTAGCATATTTTTTCTATTTTTAATTTTTTTAAATTTAATTACGTTAAATAAGTCACCTTCAATTTTAGTAGAATTTTTAACCACTATAATATAATTTTAACCATAAATTTTTTAGCACAACCAAGCGTGGCCAAATCTTAGTCGCAACATAAACCCGGCAGGAGCAATACTCCACAGCATGGTCTCTTTTCCTCTGTTTTCAGCCGAACACATCGGTGGGCAGTGGACAGCTGCGCGAGTTGGGAAATGTGACGACCGAATCAGTGTCCGCTCCAGTCGGTTTACCAGGCGCTGCGTACCATGGCCACCATGCTATCGCACCTTCCCCGTGTCCGAGTCCACACGCCACCTCGCACTCTTCGTTCCCTCCTCCCTCCGTCACCACTACCCGCTCTTATCCCTACCACCGCGCACGCGGCACGGACGGGCACAACTCCGCTACCGCCGTAATGGCTGCCCTCGTCATTCTCCTCCTCTCTCCCTTCCTCCCGTCCGCCACCCTAGCCGCCTTCTCCCCAGCCTTCTCCTTCTTCCTCGCCTGCGGCGACGGCTCCAACGTCTCCTTCCCGAACGATGCACCCGCCCGCACCTTCATCCCGGACGCCCCTTTTCTCTCATCCAGCTCATCCCAAGCCTTGGCAGTGACAAACTCCAACCGCCAGGTACCGGCTAGCCCTGGTTCGACCTCCAACGCCACCGCTTTATACGCCACCGCGCGGGCCTCCAGCTCCGCGTTCTCCTACCGCCTAACCTACACCGCCTCCGCCGCAGAGGACGCGTCTCTCGTCCTCCGCCTCCACTTCTTCCCCTTCCCAACGCCGGCAGCCCACGTGAACCTCTCCACTGCACGCTTCACCGTCTCGGTTCTTGACGCGTACAACTTACTGTCCTTCTCGCCACCGAGCGCCGGTGTCGTCAAGGAGTTTTTCGTCCCGCCTGGCAGCACCGGCGATTTCCGCGTCACGTTCACCCCGGACGCCGGCTCCTCCGCATTCGTCAACGCCGTCGAGCTGTTCCCAGCTCCGCCTGAGCTGCTGTGGAACCGCTCGGTGACGCCGGTGGGCGCCGCGGTGGGCGACAGCATGGTCCTGTGGCGGCAGCAGGCGGTGGAGACGGTGCACCGCCTCAACGTGGGGGGCCCCAAGGTGACCAAGGAGAACGACACGCTGTGGCGGACGTGGCTCCCCGACGACCCCTACCTCTACGGCGTCGAGCTCTCCGTGTTGAACAGTACTTCCAGCCCGATAGTCTACGATCAGTCGGCGGGATACACCAAGGAGGTGGCGCCGGACATCGTATACAAGACGCAGCGCGCGATGCACGTGACGGAATATCTAGTGTTGAACAACCCGGGTCTAAATTTCAACGTCACGTGGACCTTCCCGGCGGAACCGGGGTCCGACTACCTCGTCCGCCTACACTTCTGCGACTACGAGGTGCTCAGCCCCGTCGTGGGAGTTGGCCTCATGTTCAACGTCTACGTCGCGCAAGCCATTGCTAGCAAAGACCTCGCGCCAAGAGCCTATGTGAGTGAAAACATGCAGAACCAGGCTTTCTATGTAGACTACGCGGCCAGGGCGCCGACCGCCGGGAACCTCACGGTCACCATCGGCAAGTCGGTGAAAGGCAACCCGATCGAAGGCGGCATACTGAACGGGCTGGAGATCATGAAGCTACGACCCGCCGATTTGAGCTCGCGCGGTAGGAAGAAGAAAATCCTCATCGTCACGCTCTCGGCCGTGCTCGGCTTCACTGTTCTTGCTTGCGGGGTGCTCTGCTTGTTCTTCGTGCTGCGGAGGCGAAGGCAGGTGCCGCGGCCTGCGCTGGAGAAGGAGAGCACGCAACTGCCGTGGTCTCCGTACACGCAGGACGGGTCCGGCTGGGTTGACCTTGATCTGTCGAGCCGGTCAGGCGAGGGCAAGGCCGGCGGGCTGCAGAGGATGAGCCCGCAGCAGCACATCTCGTTGGCGGAGATCAAGGCGGCCACGGACAACTTCCACGAGAGCAACCTCATCGGCGTCGGTGGGTTCGGGAACGTGTACAGGGGCGTCCTGCGCGACGGCACGCGCGTGGCGGTGAAGCGCGCCATGGGCGCCTCGAAGCAGGGGTTGCCGGAGTTCCAGACGGAGATCGTCGTGCTGTCCCGCATCCGGCACCGCCACCTCGTGTCGCTCATCGACCACTGCAACGAGCAGGCGGAGATGATACTCGTGTACGAATACATGGAGAAGGGCACGCTTCGGAGCCACCTGTACGGCTCCGAGGAGCCGCCGCTGTCGTGGAAGCAGCGGCTGGAGATCTGCATCGGCGCGGCGAGGGGCCTGCACTACCTGCACACCGGCTACTCGGAGAACATCATCCACCGCGACGTCAAGTCGACCAACATCCTACTCGGCGACGGCTTCATCGCCAAGGTGGCCGACTTCGGGCTGTCGCGTATCGGCCCGTCGATCGGGGAGACTCACGTGAGCACGGCGGTGAAGGGCAGCTTCGGGTACCTGGACCCTGAGTACTTCAAGACGCAGCAGCTGACGAACCGGTCGGACGTGTACTCCTTCGGCGTGGTGCTGTTCGAGGTGCTGTGCGCGCGGCCGGTGATCGACCAGAGCCTGGACCACGACCAGATCAACCTCGCCGAGTGGGCCGTCAGGTGGCTGCAGAAAGGGCAGCTCAGCAAGATCACCGACCCGAGGATCATCGGGCAGGTGAACGAGAACTCGCTGCGCAAGTTCGCCGAGACCGCGGAGAAGTGCCTGGCGGACTACTGCCTGGACCGGCCGTCCATGGGCGACGTGCTGTGGAACCTGGAGTACTGCCTGCAGCTGCAGGAGACGCACGTCAAGAGGGACGCGTTCGAGGACAGCGGCGCCGTGGCCACGCAGTTCCCCGCGGACGTGGTCGTGCCGCGGTGGATGCCGGAGTCGAACAGCTTCTTGATGGATGACGCGGACGAGACAGGCGTGACCGAGGTGGGCGTCGCCAACAGCAAGGTGTTCTCCAAGCTGAGCGGTGGCGAGGGACGATGAGCGGTCAAATTCTCCTAAGTATATATGCTCCATAGTTCTGCCACAAATCTTCAGTTAGATAACGATTAGCTTATTAGTTGAACATTCTTAATGTGATCATAAACTACTCGCTTTAGGCTTCAGAGTTCAGAGTATGATTCACACAATTGCTGGCCTAGATAGACTGAGGAGGCCAGAGAAACGTGTTTCAAAAGTGGACTTTGGTTTTCATATTCTTGCTACGACAAGGCGCGCGCCAACCACGTAGTAGCTACAATATAAGCTCTGCCAAGCTGGGTCATCTTGTCGAATGCATTCTTTTCAAAATCTTGGCCTGCTGCTCTCTTGTCAATATTCTACCTGGACAGAGGTTAACCACGACCGACAAAAGAGGACAGGAAGGGTAACAAGGCAAACCCTGTATGAGTATATGTACAATAGTTTATCTTTTAGGGTTGATTATAAGGTTTTTATCTTACAAAAAGATAGCATTAGAGATAACATCTCTATCAGTAAATCAGTCATCTAACTATTTTATATTATTTCACCATAACTTCCTGTCTTACATCATCTCACTATTTACGTTGGTTTGCGGGTTCAAATCATCTCTTGCATAAGAGACAATATATTATCTCTCCTCACCTCCTCTCTCCTCCACATTATATTTTACTCATTTAATATACCTAAGAGTGGTATTATTGAAGATACCCTAAGCTGAAAGACAAACCTGATGAGGACATCACTTCTTTGGATATACACAACACTCCTCCACTTGATATTCAAGGACCAATCACTAGAGCTCGCGCCCGACAATTGAATTTACATGTGAGCTCGTTCCTAAGTACTTCTTTTTGTTCATTTGAGAATCGATTACTACCTAATGATTTAATTATGATTAGGAACCATGGAGAGGATCAAGAAGTACTTGGAGAAGGGCTACGAGGCGCACGAGTCCAGCAAGGGTGGTCGAATCATGTTGGATGTCCAACTCAAGCCGACTTCGAATCCAATTCGAGTCCAGGACCAACCGCACTAAAACGGACACCCAGATCGCATCCGGACTCCGTTTTGGACGTTCCACATATGTATGGAAAGCTGAGAAGATAACCTTTCCAATGGCTCTGGTCTCATATCAAAATTCCTTCTGAGTCAACGGGAATCGTCGAAACAAGTGGACGTCCAGAATCTGTCAGGGTGCTGCGACACCGTCTTTTGGGCCGTTCGGCTTTGTATCGTGTTGGAGTCCATTAAGGACGCGTCCAGGGGTTTTGCACGCCCCTTACTCCTTTATATACAGCCGCCACCCCCACCATTAGGGGGGTTTTGCTTAGATTAAATCTGTCTTTGAACAGTTTCGCCGTTCATCGGTTTGTGAGACCCCTACTTTCGAGTGCTAAATCAATACATCTGCAATTCAGTTGTGATCTTCCTTGTTCTTGCTTGTGTTCTTCGATTCGCAGGCGAGGATTAGCCTTCTTGGCGAGGTCAACCGGGCTGCGCGCGGTTGATAACCTGAGAAGACGTGGTGCTACGATTGCGGGGTTCGGGACGTGATTGTTCGGAAGCCGGATCGATTTGTGTCGCGACTCCACCAAATCGAACTTATCCAGAACCTGTTGGAAGATCGGGACCCCGTTTCCATCAAAACCGTGGACTATTTCATTAAATTCCCGGTGCTGGATTTACCACACAGTCACACTGCCCTGAGAACTAGTAAATCAATCATGTTTTATGGCCTCGAGCCTGTCAAATCATGCTTAGGCCATATAAAATAGTGTGACATCAGTTGTATATAAAATTTTACATAGGACACGAGATTATGTAGAGGAGAAAGAGCAAGCATAGAAATTGGACCGCCGCTTATGTAGTAGTCGACTGTAACACGATAAACAAGACACATTGTGTCATGAAAAAGGTCTATAGAGACATGTAAAATGACAATCTATTATATGAACTGTCTTTAATACCATCTATAGATAATATGAAAGATATTATCGATAGCAATTGCATATACCATCGTACATACTCTTATTATTTTACTCTTATTATTTTGACTAATAAGTAATTATTCCCACCCTGCTCAGGTGGCAATCCAGTGTTCCAACCCGAACAGTGTCGCATCACCCCATGGCACAATGGCACATCAAGGTGATGTCACTTTCGTCAATTTGAATGCAGCAAGCTTAGCAGCCCTGAGGCTTGCAGGATGGCTAAAACCACGTGGTACCATATGGATTACGGAGTACATCCAACAAACAAAAAATTTATATGGAGAGTGAAGTTACATAGATATCTTTATTACTTAAAAAAGAGTTAATAATGGTGTTTCGTTTGCCTCTTTCAACTTCTTATATCTCTTCAAAAAATATCTAAAAAAAAGACATAACTCTATCGGATAAGTAGGCCGAACCAAGGGCAGGAAGACGGCAGAACTGACGGCGTGAGCCAAGAAGAACAACCCCGCCTTGACATGCTAGGACAACATAGTTTTTTATTGGTGACTAGTTATGTACCCGTACGTTGTAACAAAACTCATTAAATATACAGAGAATTGTACTATAGAAGATAGTTACTCTGATCGGTTGGAAAGTGGAGAATGGTAAGAAGTTAAGAGAACAGAGCGGTTGGAGGAGAAAGAATGTACGATCATCAACTCGTTTTTTTTATAATAGTAATGATAAAGCACGGAACTCTATGTTATTACGCGGGAGTTAGCCGGGCCGGACTGCGTGCGTAACCCATGACGGGAGGGAAAAGAGTTGGCTAGGAATGCAAAGGAAACCATCAAAGAACGGATAACTGGCGCGCACTTTGGGCCAAACCGTGCACGGATACCTTGCACCCACCAAGCCCAACCTAACCCGCAGGGCGACGACCAAAAACGGCCAAAAGGCCCGCGCTGACCAGTTCTCCCCCCTCTTCCACCGGCACGGCCACGACGCGTGGGTCCCGCCACCGGTCCTCCTGTTCCACGCGCTGGCTGCATTCAATCGATTCCTTCCCCTCCCGACCCGCCGATCTCCAGCTGGTCACGCTCGCCATTTCATCCCCACCAAATTCGCCTCCACCGCCATGGCTTCCTCGCCGAACCCTAACCCTCTCGCCCTCCTCCTGCTCTGCCTCCTCGTCTCCGCGACTGCCGACGCCCGCTTCGCTCCGGTGGACAACCACCTCCTCGCCTGCGGCGCGGCCGCCCCAACCGTCCTCCCCGACGGCCGCCGCTTCGTCCCGGACTCTGGCTGCGCCTCCACGCGCCTCCGCTCCCCGTCCCCACCCTCCCTCCGCCGCCCCAACGCGCCCCGCCACCTTCCCTCTCCACGCCGCCGCGCGCGTCTTCTCCTGCCAAGCGTCCTACGACCTCGCCGTCCGCCGCCGTGGGCACCACATCCTGCGCCTCCACTTCTACCCCTTCGACCCCGCCCTGGCCTCCTCGCGCTTCCACGTCGGCGCCGCGGGCTTCCTCCTCCTCCACAACTTCACCGCCTCGTCCCCCATCGTGAAGGAGTTCATCCTCCCCGTGGACTCTGACGTCCTCGTCCTCACCTTCGTCCCCGATTCCGGATCTACCGCCTTCGTCAACGCCATCGAGCTCGTCTCGGCGCCTGAGGAGCTCGTCGGCGACATCGGCACCCTCGTTGCACGCGGCGGCACCGACCGGACCGACGGGCTGTCGTCTCAGGTCTTTGAGACGCTCTACCGGATCAACGTCGCCGGGCGCAAGGTCACGCCGTTCAACGACACGCTGTGGCGGACATGGGTCAACGACGAGCGCTTCCTCGTCAACGCAGAATCGTCCAGCAGTAGGGTATGGTCATTCGGTGGCCGGATTGCTTATCCCAAGGATAGCAAGTTGATGAGCCGAGAGGTGGCTCCTGACAACGTGTACAACTCAGCGAGGTCGGTGAGGTCAGAGGGCAATGTGACATGGGATTTTCCCGTGCCTGCTGGCAGCAGATACCTAGTGCGCATGCACTTCTGTGATATTGTGAGCAAGGCGCTGTATGAGCTCTACTTCAATATCTATGTCAATGGCCATCTTGTAGTGAAGGATTTTGATATTTCCAGTGCCACTGGGTTCTTAGCCTATCCGTATTACATTGACTTTGTTGTGGATGTTGAGGATGAACGGATGCTGAAATTGGCCATTGGTGGCTCGAAGAAGAGTCGGCCTGAGGAAGTGAGCGGCATCCTTAATGCGATGGAGATAATGAGAATGAACAGAACGGGTCGCGGTATGGATGGGGACTTCCCAGTTGCTCTGGACATGGAGTATGTGGTGAGTAAGGGGATTGGGGAATTTGCCCGCTCACTGCTTTGTGGTTTAATCTTCGCGGGGTTGTTGTTGGTTTTGGTCATGCTGGTGCTGACGTTGAGGGCCAAGCTGAGGAATAATGGTACAGCTTGGTCTTGGCAGCCGATGGATTCTGATGATGGGAAGTTGGCTAAAGCATATCAGCTTGTGCCCACCAAGACGGACTATTGAGTGACATGAGATGAGCATCTTTGATGAGCTTCAGACTGTGGCTGTTGTATGTATCTATTGACATAATGCTATGCTTCAGTTGTAAGTATTCTAGTTTCACACCCTTTTCTCCTTCCACGGTTGAAGTTTCAATTGTTTGAGCTTGGTTAATGGAGAACAGTCGAACACGGTCATTGTGTTATATTTTACTCTAGATATATGTTTGTACTACTACTACTACTACTTTACACCCTTCTATCCAGTTCATGAAATATGCTTGAATGAATGCCTTCAATATCTCTAGTTTTAATTATGGTATCAATGTGTCATAGTACTATAATTTCATGATGCCATTAGGAGAAGAACCCATTCTCATGAAATTAATTACTTGACACGAAGACATTGATAGAGTTGCAGAAACAAAGGCTATCTCATGGTTGCAGCATACTTTAGTTATTGCAAGGGGGAAACTTTTGTTCAAGCTTCAAACCAATTAAGAAATATCACTAGGCGCAATCTGTAGTTTGGACTGGTTTTACCCATCTGCCGCAAAATTCATGAGATGAATTGTATGTTTGACTGCTTGGTGGATTCAATCCCACCAGCTTTACCATGTGTACCAAGGAATGGTATTGCATAGTTCCTTTTGAAGTCCAACTTCTACAGAATCTTTGCTTGCCTATTCGTATATGCTTTCTATATTCAATTATTGATGATATACATATTCCCTCCATCTATGTTTAAAAAAATTCTACAACGAACTTATCTCCCTATGAATTTCACCAACCTACTCTACTCCACATATTGATGTTTTGATTTCAGTGTATTTCTGTAGTACAGAGTTAGCTTATAGTATCTTGATATATCTGGCCGCTGGTAACAGCACAGGAAAGTCTATCTATCATTCTATCCTATCAATTATTGTTAGTCCAGCTGATGATTTTTTTTTTTGCATTTGCAATGTTGCGCATGCTTTTTTCTGTTAGAGTTCTAAAATATTTTCCATTCAAAACTTTTCTGAGAGAGAGGTGTAATTTTTATTGGGTTTGGATGACTAATTTGTTTATCATGTTAATCAAATAAGAACCTTGAACATATTAATGTTAAGGAAAGAAGGATAGAATAGGAAATAGATTATTTGTGTCCTTATATGCCTTACATTCCATATATGTATATCCCCTATGTACTCTATATATTCCCCCTTTGGGTCTCATGAATAGATTGACAATATTTCCAACATGGTATCAGAGCAAGTTTTCTAAACTTGCTTTTCTTCATTCTGCTGCCATGCCGCCGTCCATTTGTTGTTGCCCGGACGCCGCCGCCTCTCTTCTATTCTTGCCGCCGCCACGGGTTATTGTCGCCGAGCATTGCCGCCGCAGATCCATGCGTCTTGGGTTCTTGTGCCGCAGTCGCCGCCGCCACTGGCCGCCTCCTGCCGCCCGACGCCGCCGACGGATCGCCCGTCTTAGGGACATCGCGCGCCACCGCACCGCGCCCCCGCCGGCCCGAGCCGCCGCTCGCCAGCGCCGGGTTCCACGGCCGAGCCCGCCGCAGTCCCGCCGGGTCGAGCCGCCGCTAGATCCGACGGATCTGGAGAGCCGTCGCCGGTTGCCGCCATTGCCGCCGCCGCCGCCGCTCCACCGATCGCCGCCGCCGGCCGCCGCCAATCTCACGGTTTTCTCTTTTCTTTTCTCTCTCGCGTGAGTTGTGTGCGTATCGGCCGTTTTGGCCAGATAGAGTTGTAACCAGATATAGTTGTAAAAAACAAAAACGTTGTTCTAACCGCCTGGCTAGTCTGCGCGCTTTGTTGAACTTCGTTGCCTTGCAGTCGTCGCCGCCGCCGGCCGGCCGCCTCCGATGGCTTCCGTTCCATCAACTGCGATCCCATTTTCGGGAACAAAGCTTCATGGAACGAACTACCTGTTATGGTCTTCCTCATGGAGATCACGCTTGATGGTCTCCGTCTTTGGGGACATGTTTACGTGCACGTCCTTCTCCGTCATCACGGTTCGACCTCCTCCTCGGCGGTCTACTGTACCTCCCGGAGCGGATGAGGTCGCTAAAGAGAAAGCGAGGCAGCCGCCATCGCCGCCGTCTTTGCGATGAGGCTTATCAGTATGCCATTGATGCTTTTGCGCGCTGGTGTGCTGATGAAGCCCGTGTTCGTGCTATCCTTGTGGTCAGCGTCGATGACTCCATTCAGCCAGATATCGTTGGTCTGCGGTCTACTCGGCAGATCTGGGACTACTTACGTGAGCGATATCAGCAGAGCAGTGATGCTCAGTTCTTTTCGCTTCAGCGTGAGTTGGAGATGCTTCGCCAGGGAGATTCTTCCGTTGACGACTTCTTCCGAGCTTTGGCTAGTCTCCGGCGACAGCTGGATGAGCTGGCTTCTCCACTATGCCAGGATTGCCACAGAGTTCAAAAGGCAGATCATGATCGTCTTCGTCTTTATGATTTCGTCTGCCGTCTTCGCCCGGAGTTTGAGCCTGTCAGAGCTCAACTGCTGAGTCGATCGCCACGACCGACTGTCACCGAGGCTCTTTCGACACTTCGGGCTGAGGAGCTTCGTCTTGGGTTAGCAACGATCTGTCCAAGCGTGCTTTGCCGCTCCTTCTTCGACTACATCGACCTTTCCTGCTACGACTACGGTTCATTCCCAGATGCCTGCTTCCGCTCCTGCTTTTGCACCAACTGGAGTTCAATGCAACTCGCAAGAACCGGGCATGACTACGAGTTGTGCGGTGCGAAAAGCGGTATAAAACGTGGGGTGGGCGACCCAAGGGGGGAGGCTCTTCCTTCACAGTGGGCAGACCGGCTCGCCGGGATCTCGGCGAGGTGACTCTGCTCGGCGGCTACGCCAAGCTCTACTTGCCAGTTTTCTCACGCACTCGCGAGTTACGCGATCTAGCTCGACGTCTTCCCTGTGTACCTCTTGGGTTCTAGATTCTGGTGCCTCTTTTCACATGACACCGGATTCCACATCTCTCATTTCAGTGGGACCTCCTGCCCTTCCTATCTCTGTACAGACTGCGGATGGTACTTCCTTGTCTGTTAGCTGTCGAGGCACTCTTTTGACTACCGATTTTTCATTCATTGTTTCTCATGTTCCCCAACTAACCATGCGACTTCTTTCGGTGGGACACTCACCGACCTTGGTTGTAGGGTTGGTTTTGACTCTCATACTGCTTTCGTTCGGGATCGGCAGACGAGGGACGATACTTGGGACCTGGCCTACCGTAGGGATCGTCGTGGTCTCTACATTCTTGACCGTCTTCATCTTCCGTCCACTTGCTTGCTCCTACCACGTCTTGGTTGCTCCACCTACTTCTACCGCCCTGTTGCTACCACTCACGGAGTCTTTCTTGCATGGCATCACCGTTAGGTCACCTATGTGGGTCCCATCTTCGTCATTAGTTCGTCAGGGTGTACTTGGACGTGTTTCTGTTGACACGTCCATGTTTTGTCAAGGTTGTAAGCTAGGTAGCGGCTACAACTTCCTTATCATTCTAGTGAGTCATTGTCTTCTCGTCCTTTTGATTTAGTTCATTCGGATGTATGGGGACTGCTACCGATTATCTCCAAGGCGGGCATAAATTCTATGTTATTTTCATTGATGATTATTCCCGTTTTACTTGGCTTTTTCCTATGTCTAACCGTGGTCAGTTTCTTGCGATCTATCGTAGCTTTGCCATGATGGTTCGTACTCAGTTTGAGTCCTCTATTCGCACTTTTCGTTGTGATTCTGCTGGTGAGTATTGTTCTCATGTGTTCAGACAATTTCTTTCCGAGCAGGGAACTCTTTATCAGTCTTCTTGTCCTGGTGCCCATGCTCAGAATGGTGTTGCTGAACGCAAGCATCGTCATCTGATTGAGACTGCTCGCACACTTCTTCTTGCTTCTCACGTTCCACCACGCCTGGTCGAGGTCGTTTTCTGTTGCATATCTCATTAATATGCGACCCTCCACCGCTCTTAAGGATGTCAGTCCCATAGAGCGTCTCTACTCTAGAGTCCCCCAGTACAATCATCTTCGTGTTTTTGGCTGCACCTGTTTTGTCCTGTTGCAGCCTCGTGAGCGCACTAAACTGACAGCCCAGTCAGTTGAGTGTGTGTTTCTTGGGTACAGTTCTGAGCACAAGGGTTATCGTTGTTATGATCCTTCTACTCGACGGATCAGGATCTCACGAGATGTTGTCTTTGACGAATCTCGACATTTCTTCTATCGAGATTCGGCTCCTTCCACTGCTTCCACCATCGAGACGATCTCCTGGTTGTCTCTTCCTGATTCCCCACCCATTTCACCCATTTCCCCCCTTTCCCAGCCTTCTATACCGTTACCTCCTGTGTTGCCTCCTGCAGCACCACCTCTTGCTCCTACGGCGCCACCGTCTCGTTTCTCTGGGGTACACTACTCCAGACGTCCTCGTACTTCACCAGATCCCTCTCCTGGTCTTTTGCCGACACCGACGTCTGATTCTTCTGATGATGCTCCTCGTTACGGCCTTCGTGACCGAGCAACCATTCGGCCTCCTAATCGTCTTGTCTTTGCTTCGACAGCTCATGCTCTCTCTGTCACTGAGCCTAGTTCTTATCGTGAGGCTGCTTCTCATTCTGAGTGGCAACTCGCTATGGCAGAGGAGCTTGATGCGCTTCGTCGTACGGAGACTTGGGATATTGTACCGACGCCTGTGCATGCTCGTCCTATCATGTGCAAATGGGTGTACAAGATTAAGACCAGGTCTGACGGTACTATTGAGCGCTACAAAGCTCGTCTTGTGGCCCGTGGTTTTCAGCAGGAGTATGGTCGTGATTACGACGAGACGTTTGCTCCTGTAGCTCATATGACCACTGTTCGCACACTTGTTGCGGTTGCTTCTGTTCGCCGGTGGTCTATCTCTCAGCTGGATGTTAAGAATGCCTTTCTTAATGGCGTCTTGCATGAGGAGGTTTACATGCAGCCACCACCTGGGTATTCTGTTCCAGATGGTCATGTCTGTCGTCTTCGTCGTGCTCTTTATGGCCTCAAACAGGCCCCTCGTGCCTGGTTTGCGCGTTTTACCTCATTGATCACATTGTTGGTTTCCTTTGTCGGTGCCCATGATCCTGCTCTATTTATCCATGTCTCACCTCGAGGTAGGACACTGCTTCTTCTATATGTGGATGATATGCTCATTCGGTGACGATCCTCATTCATCGTGATATGTGAAGAAGCATCTCAGTGAGGAGTTTTTGATGACTGATCTTGGCTTGCTTACATACTTTCTTGGGATTGAGATTTCTTTCACGTCTGAGGGTTACTACCTCTCCCAGCAGAAGTATGTCCAGGATCTTCTTGATCGGTCTGGTTTGACTGATACTCGCACTGCTGAGACTCCTATGGAGCTCTCTCTTCAGCTTCGAGCTACTGATGGTGATCTTCTTGAGGATCCTACTCTGTGATCGACATCTTGTTGGGAGTCGGTATATCTTGTGAGCACTCGTCCCGATATTGCTCATCTTGTTCATATCTTGAGTCGGTTCATGGCTCGTCCTACTCATATTCACTACGGTCATCTTCTTCGTGTTCTTCGCTACTTGCGTGGGACCATCTCTCGTCGCTTGTTTTCCCTAGCTCCACCTCCTCCGGCTTCAGCGCACTCTGATGCGACCTGGGCTAGTGATCCTTCTGATCGTCGTTCTCTTTCTGCTTACTGTGTTTTTCTTGGCTCTTCTCTGATTGCCTGGAAGACAAAGAAGCGCATGCAGATTCCTTTCGAGTGCAGAGGTCGAGTTGAGAGCTATGGCGGTGTGACAACAGAGATTACTTTGTTGAGATGGCTACTTGCAGATTTTGGTGTACCTATGAGGGGACCTACAACTCTTCTGACTGACAGTACAGGAGCTATCAGCATTGCCCGTGATCCAGTGAAGCATGAGCTCATCAAGCATATTGGTGTAGATGCTTCATACACTCGCTCCCAGGTGCAGGAGGGTGTACTTGCTCTTCAGTTTGTGCCCTCAGAGTTACAGATTGCTGACTTCTTCACGAAGCCACAGACTAGGGCACAACATTTGTATTTTCTCTCCAAACTCAGCGTGTGTGATCCACCATGAGTTTGAGGGGGGTGTTAAGGAAAGAAGGATAGAATAGGAAATAGATTATTTGTGTCCTTATATGCCTTACATTCCATATATGTATATCCCCCATGTACTCTATATATTCCCCCTTTGGGTCTCATGAATAGATTGACAATATTTCCAACAATTAACACTAGTAGATCTTAACTCCCCAATTTGAACAATACTTGGTCATTGTTGTGTCAAAACTGTATTAGTGGAACTTTCTGATCCCATCACTTGGGAGCGCACTTTTTTAAAGTTTCATTGGAATCTTCAGCAATTCTGTGTTGCTCTACTGTTGTTGGTGGCTCTTATTGTGAGATTGCTTTCATGAAACTGTACTGCGTATATGGTTTGCTGTCATCTTCTGCTTCGTTTGTTAAGCATGATATAATATGTGCCTTCTCTAATTCTTGAAAATCATAATAATCCATAGTGATAGAGTAGATCTAAATTCTTCAGTTCAGGGAGAGAGAGAGGAGACTATAGATGAGTATGACTTTGTTATTTCTCTGTTTAGTTCCAATAGCATACGGCACCCCCTTATATAGATGGGCTCCTCCTAATAGATAGAATCTAATCTCAATCATATCTCTAACAAATATAAAAACTAATATCATATCCCTAATCATATCTCTAACAAAAGGAAACTAATCTCTAATTCAAATAGAAACTAATCTCTACTTTCTAATAATGAACCGGCTGGGCTCAAGGCCCACGCCCATAACATTACACCCCTCCCGGACATGCAGCTCGTCCTCGAGCTACTAGGTGGTGACCATGGTTGCAGTTCCACATCGACAAAGCGCTACGCTAGGCGGTGACCATAGTTGCAGTTCCACATCGACGAAGTATAGCGCTTTCAGCTGCACGGTGCCTGCAAAAGAAGTTTTTTTTCCTTTTCGTTTCTTTTTTTACTTCGGTCGGTCAACCGTTTACAAAAGCCATCAACCTTTCACTTCTCCACACACGAACCGACCGAACACACGCGAACCAATCACGACGTCTGGCCTCACTGACGGCGGCTGACCTCACTGGCGTTGGCAACGAGTAGCGGCGGCTGGCGGAAGCTGAAGTAGGACGACTCTGGCGGCCTCGGGAGCTCGGCGACCAGGAACGGCAACGTCGGCTGCGACCTGCATGGATCCGGGCGGCTGATGGTGACCAGGGACGGTGACGTCGGCAGCAACCTGCATGGATCTGGGCGGCGGATGGCGATAGGCGACCGAGGACGGCGACGGCCGTGGATCCAGGTGGCATCGGCTGCGTAGATTGGCGGAACAGAGCAGGCGGCGGACGAGCACAGTGGCATTGATCTCGACGAAGGGGACGAGCTCCCGTAGGCAGACGGCGACCCTGGTACGCACGACGTCAAGGTCACCAGGAGCAGCGCTGCCGTCGGCGGCAGCCGAGCAGGATCTCGGCAAGGTCTTGCGGCGGGTGGAGCGGCCCAAGTCGGGGAGAGCGTGGCGGTGGGGGACCAGGTCCGAGACGAGGCGTTGGAGGGAGTTTGTCGGAGGAGGCGGAGGCGAGGGGCTAGCCGTCGAGGGAGTAGGAGAGGTTGGACGCGTCCTCACCGTGGCCGGCGATCTCGGCGACGGGGGCGAGGTCGGCCTCCTCGTCATTAGAGGGAGGCAAGTCGATGTTGGGCGTTTTTGAAGGCTTGGGTTCGGACGTGGTGTTGGAGGGTTTGGCCTTGGACGTCGGCGATATGGCTCCAAGCACCCTTGGTGCTGTATCAGGATGCGCTTCTGCTCTAAGAGTGCGTTCTTATTGCGCCTTCTCCTCATTCGTGACCATCTTCTCCAAGATGGCATGCATGTTGAGGAAGACGTCCGCTATCTCCTTGTTGATGCTGGGCATCTTGTTGGCGTTAGCCTTTATCATGGCCAACGACTCGGCAACAGGAACCATAGTAGCAGAAGTCGTGGGAAGATATCGACTGCTCTGATACTAAGTTGTCATGAATCTTAGTTCATAGGGAGTAAACACCATTGAGAGGATGGCTGGATGGTATCGGCGTAGAGGGAGAGAGAGAGGAGACTATAGATGAGAATGACTTTATTATTTCTCTGCTTAGTTCCAATAGCATGCAGTAGCTCCCTTATATAGATGGACTCCCTCTAACAGATAGAATTTAATCTCAATCATATTTCTAACAAATATAGAAACTAATATCATATCCCTAATCATATCTCTAATAAAAGGAAACTAATCTCTAACTCAAATAGAAACTAATCTCTACTTTCTAATAATGAACCGGCTGAGCACAAGGCCCACGCCCATGACACTGATTCTCTTGCATTGTGAGTTTGCATTGTTAACATTTTGTGGTCACACCAACACCACTATTTCAATGTTTCTTTTTTTTTCAAATAGCAACCATTTCTAAATGATTTTTGCATACTCCAAATTGTAGCGCATTCCCTTGTTGACATTTCCAGTGCTTGGCTCTGCTGAGTTATCTACATCTTTGATATTTATGAGGAGCACCCTCTATTGCCTGCTTTGATGGGTTGCCCTCATATCTGAACCCAAATAACAAGATTTGTAGATTGATCTATTTATCTAAACATGAATGGCCAGTCACGCCCAACTGGCCCTGCCCATCATTCCCCATTAGACACGGTTCTTGTAGTAGTAGATTACATTAATGTTGTATATGCCACAATTTTAATGTTATGCAGAAAGGAACAACTTAAGGAAGAAACTTTTCACAGTAAGTATTGCCAATACTTCACTTTCAGCTGAACCAAGCTTATGTAACATGGATGTTAAAGACTAGACACTGGCTGTAACCTACTTGGGATATTGGTTTATTGCAGAAACAGTATATCCTGGCTCTGTCTGATAATAAACTAGCCATTTTTGCAGTGGGTTCAAATTTGAATTTTGGAAATGAATTTTCATACATTTCAGAAAGGGAAAGTGTCTATGAAGAATCTATTTTTTTCTTTTATCAGAATATTATGAATATTATTTGGCTGTAGTAATCTTAATCTTGTAGTTAGCACTGTAGGTTCCTGGTTCCATATTAAATAGTTAAAAGTATTATGTTTGACAGGATTTTTTAGAGTACTATTTCACTGGATTTTGCAAGCTACTAGGCTAGCATATGACTGGAATCGCTTATTTCAAAGGGAACACGCAAAGCATGCTTGACACTTGCATGACCCATAGGAATGTACAGTTGTACCAGTTAACAACCATTAGTTGACAAAGCGAGCAGATTACTGCCAAATGTCAACTGCAAACATTTCTTTTTGGAAATTACGTGGAAACTGAAGAGCAACTATGCCAATATGCCATTACCTTTTACCATTTTCAAACACCTCAGTATTAAATTATCAAATTAATCAAAACCATGATAGCCATCCTGTTACCTGCTGGTAGCCTGCTAGAGACGGTATGGATATATATGTTGTGGTTTCAGTTTCACCTGTCTGCTTTGTCTGGTTTGTACAGAGAAATTTATTTGGTGACAAGTAATTTGGTTTGAATTCAATTTATAATCTCTACTCTCATACCATGATTTACCTGTCTCGCTCCAATACCTCAACTATGCAATTAATCTTGTAAAAAAAATGCAATTTCCAACTCAACAACAAACCCACATACCCCTTATTCTGTCTAGCTCTACATTCTACAATAATTGTTTAATTTCTTAATTTGGAGATAATATGTTGGTAATGGTTCAGTCTTTAAAAAGGAATGTCGGCATCAATTCGATGTATGTGCATTCTTCAGGGCCATATATATTCCCAAAATTATGATGCGAAGTGCTTTGAGTAAAAGAGACGGCATATCACAAGACAACTCGTAGAAAGCTATATACCTGGTGGGGACAAACTGTACTCCAATGTTCCACAAATGGATTACCAGAATGTGTCATGTTAAAAGGTATGGTCGGCGATTACTGATGTGTAGTTGCTGTGTCTAATGTGATGTTTAGTGTTGGAAACAAGATCTGTGGTAAAATCCAGTGTAGGGCACAACTGTTGGTTCTCCTCTCTTTTTTCTTTTTACCACTTGTGTCATCAAGATTTGGTAAAATCCAGTGTAGGGCACAACTGTTGGTTCTCCTCTCTTTTTTTCTTTTTACCACTTGTGTCTCCAAGATTTGCGAAGTTGTTCTTCCTTTTTTTAAAAAGGAAATCCCTGAACCTTTTGCTGTTCATGTATCAATTGTATGTTGTGAGCATCACATTTTTGGGGCTCATGATCTTACACAAAAAAGCCTCTGTTGTGCTGGAGCACAAAATGGCATTATTGTTGAATCATTCCACGCTTTCGTCTTTTCAGATGCTCTTCTACAGAAATTGCTTTTTAAAATTTCCGTGAAAATGTGTTTGTTTTGCAGATAGAAGAACGGGAATAGATTTTTCATATCTCCTTTTCTATTTGTAATCACAATCCCCGACCGTTGGTAAAAAAGAGAAACTCCACTCCAAAAGTTTTGAGCGATTCTCTTTCACCTGCGCGCCAAAGCTGAGGTTCTTTATCTAGTGGCCATGGCCCATAGAGTGCCTCAATTTTCTTTTTTTTAACAGATGATATGGTTAACAGCGACTAATTCCTTGCGTCGGACAAAATAAAACAAACACGGCAATTTGCCTTCCCGAACATGAAACGTCAAGTAATGTGTTCATCTATAGCTTCAAGACGTAATGTACGTCGGTACATGGTCAGCCCACATCACATACACTTTTATCTTTTTTTATATATTTTTGAAGTACCTCTCTTGATCTTTGTCTTCGTTTCTCTTCCTGTCTGCTGCTGTCTTTCTGAACAAGGTTTTTCTAGGAAGCTTTCTTCACACTGTAATTTTTGGGGTTGTTCTTTTTTGCTGCGGTTTATGGCTTTTAGCCGAAATTTTTGAATTTTGGCTGTTTACGGTACAGATTACGGAGAGATTGATACTCACTTACGATTTTGGCTGGTACAGATGTTAGTCTATTAACGTGTATTACGTTTAACTTATAGACTCCGTTTTGAAAAAAAATACTCCTTTTAAAAGTTAGATACTGTAGCAAAAGTTAAAAGCCGTCCGACTTCTCACCAGCCGCTCATGCCATCAGTATGTATGGGCTTTTGCCCATAAATTGGATGGCAGCAGCTCTCCTACTACCACTTAAAAAGAAACCCCCATAGGTATCTAAACTACTAACACCTAACCTCGATCGATAACAATGTTGTCTAGGATTTGTACCGCCATGTATACTGCCATCAATACTGAACCTGTCTCTCGCGGCAAAACCCATACCGAGACAGAAGCGCACGAATGGAGCCTGAGCCTAGAACAGAGAACTAGTATGTCTGGGTGTCCCTACCGCTGTTCCTGCATCACGCACGCGGACAACCGTCCCTTGTTTAAAGGGCCTCGAAACTTTCTCTGCCAGGACAAGGTTCTCAATTCTAGAACTGTATTTTATTACCATCGATAATCCAAGCCTGCTTCCCCAATTGCATGACACATTTCCTGCTCCATGATTTGAATATCGCATAATGCATAGTACTGATGCTGCTTGGCTCCGATCCAAGATTGTGCAATGCGACATGACGAGACGATAGCTCGTAGATGCTTTGTTCGCAGCAGCAGCAGCTTGTGAAGAGACTTCACGACGTGAGGACCACGTGAATTTGCCATGGGCTAGGGTTTAGCTCAGCCTCTTCTCCCAGAATCCAGGTTCATTATTGATTTCCCTTGTGTCCATTTGATACAGCAGCAGCAGCATGCATTCTGATTCTGGAGTTGCGAACTGTAAGAACTGGGTGGATATTACGCGTTGATCCAACTGGAATTCGCTGCGTGGCATGGCCAGTCCGTCGGACGGAAAGATGCCGTGCGGCAACGCTGTCGCTGGTTTTTGTCAGGATTATCTCAACCACCGGACTAGCCCCCTCCGTGTAGTTTTCAGTCTTCTCTTGGCAACATAAGTCTTGTCTTTGACAGAGTCCGGGCCTTAGTTTGGGATGTTCGCATGTTTGCCATTTTCCTTGACTCGTTACGAGATGCCTAACTACCGTTTAGACCGTACATTCCTGGCGGTAGCTTAGGTGCCTGCTTAATGCAGGCTCGCTCGCTACGATACTGCCTGTTTCTACTCCAGAAATGAAGATAATTGAACCATCTGAGCATTTTGCTTCCTTGCCTGAACTGAAGCGTGCAGCTGACAAGTCACATATCTCACAAGTGTATCTTGTGTAAACATTGTGCGTATTTGTGGAGACATGTTATTTTGAGTTTTTGGGGTGGCTTTTGGCTTTGGTTTCTTTGAAATCTGAAACAAATAAAGCGATTTCTCTAAATAACTTCTCGAAGTCGTTTTTCCAAACAGGAGTGTAACCGGAAGGAGCTAGGCTGAGGACTAATCCATGGATAGCCCAAAAAAATCATAGTTTAGCCTCTTAACTACAATAAAACATAGTGAAGATTTTCTACTGGGTCTCGGGCCATTGCCCCAGCGGTCTAAGGCCCAACTCCGCCACTGTTTCCAAACAACTTCCCAGCCAACTGATGCGTAGTCTTAACGTCTTCATCGTTCGTCATCATCTCAAAAAATACAGCTAACAATTATATATTGTAATTAAAAGCTATCAAACATAACTAAAAGGTGATCGAGCATAGCGACCCGATCATTAGAGCCGGTACGTTGATGTTTATCATGGGAAAAGGCTCGATTCCACCTGACGTTATGATAGCGAGAAGCGGGAAAAAAAAACAGGGGAAGACGGTTGCACACAGACAGAGAGAGGGCAAAGCAGGGGGGGCAACATGGACATTGCACCAAACGAAAGGGCACAAGGCGAGGAGGAGGCGCCTATATGATCTGTGCCATGCCCTCCTCCTCACCGCACTGCACACCACACCACACCACACCGCACCACCGATCCAACACTAGCTCCTCCTCAAGCTCGTACGCCCACTCTGCTCATGGAGGTTGCTTCGCTACAGCATCTCAACGACAGCTTCTCCTACGGGTGGCTCAAGTGTGGCGCGCAGCCGTCGCTAGAGCGCCTCGTCGGCGCCGACCTCGGTCATTCCTTCGGAAGCTCCAGGTCCTTCATCGACATGGACCCCGCCGAGCTCTTCTCCATGCGGTGGACCACGACGGCGGCGACTCCAGCGAGCGACTTTGACTTCTGCTTGCCCGCCAGTGGCGGCGGTCCCCCGTCTCCGGTGCTGGTCAGCGCGAGCCAGATCTTCCGCAACGGCCGCCTCCTCCCCTGCGAGCCCGACGGCCGCTACGGTGTCCAAGAAGACGGGGACGTCGACGACTCGGCCCGTCGCGCCGTGGACGTGCCGAGCGAGCCGCGGTCGTCGGCCTCGTCGCCGCTGTTCCAGTTCCACTCCGCGCAGAGCACGCCGGCCTCGCTGAGCTCGTGCTCCAGCGCGAGGAACGGCGACGGCAAGAAGGCCAGGCCGAGGCCGCTGTTCGCCGGGAGGCGCGGCGGATCATCGCCATGGAAGGTTCTACTCAGGTACCTGCGGTTCCTCATGCCGCTGTACCGGAAGGTCAGGGCGCTGCGCGTGTTCGCGCCGAGGCCCAGGCTCTCGCCGGGGAGCCCGGCGCGCGGGTCCACGTCGAGCTTGTCGTCTGGCATCGAGTGGTGCCACGGCAATGCCGACACGGCCGTCCACGACGCCATCCTGTACTGCAAGATGTCCAGTACGTGTTAGTGCAATGAAACAATCAATTAATCAAGCAAGTTTGCATGCACAAAGATCGATGTTGATTAGTACTAGCATATACTCCATATCCATATGTTTCTAAAACCATTTCTTTCTTATTAATTTGTTTCAGGGACAAGCATATGATTAGTACTAGCATATACTCCATATCCATATCCACATGAAGGAGACCGCAAGATCATATACATGAGTTGATATATATCTTGTGTTGTGCCATTTCTTTCATTGTATATATAGGTGGACGAATGATTAAGAAATCGTGGCGATTAAAAGCATCTCATTTGTTGGCTCAAATTACGTGCTTTTCTGAACATAATTGCATCACGTTCTAATTAACCTAATCCACGGGAGTATTATTGTGTACTAGCTCCCGGCAAAGAAATATGTCTATAATATTGACCTAGTACTCGTTTAGCACGTTGTGTTTGGTGCTTCATAATTAATTAAGCTGGAAATGGTTACGATTTTGTGCTTATTAGTTGGAGGTATGTGGTCAGTTAACAAAATTCGAGTTGAGCAGAGACCATCTGAGCACGTCGGAACAGGATACAGAGACATACAAATACAGCAGTACCAATTCAGACACTAAAAACATTGAACTTGATGCGTGTCTCCATCTGTAGTACTAATGTATTCTAAGCAGAAGGTGGGTAGGGGTGCAAAGGGAGCAAATAATTTTTATCCGTCCGACCGACCGAAGGTATACAGAACGGATACGGAGGGGGCAGATGGGTATCCGGTATTATTCGTGTCTGACTCCGACTCCGAGGAAAAATACGAAATAGAATATGGGATAAGTGATATCCATCCGTATATATCTGTATGTCAAATGATATGAAGAAGTATGTTGTGACTTCACCTAGGAACAAAATAACATATAAGCAGTTTGTCATATCTAAATAAGCGGAAGTACTGAGTGTTCTTCTTTCAACATCTCAGTAATTAGTCTCTCTATGTTCGCTCTGATTGTACTATACTGTCCAATGACCTGCGTAAAGAAGCGGATAATTTTCGTCCGACCGACCGTCCGAAAGATTATGGAACGGATACGGAATGCAGAAATAGATATCCAACAATATCCGTGTCCGACTTTGACTCCAATGAAAAAAATATAAAATAAGATATAGGATAAACGATATCCATTCATATCCGCTTCGATTACACCTCTAAAGGTGAGCCTTACCTTTTTCTTCTAAAGCTCGATCTCAAATTTGACCAGGAACCATGAATGTATAAATCGATCCATACCATCTGCACACGGAAAATATCAGCAAAATTAATTAAGGTTCCGTGCACACGATCGACATTATTAGGCAAAGATAAGCTATCCTAAATGCGCGTCAATTTGCATCTCGTAATGTACGATTAGTGCCATTGATCGGCCGGGGGTTGTTCATTTTCTCACCAACCAAAGAGAAACGGAAATGTTCAATACAATTATTTACATCTTGTCCTTGTCGAATTCCACAAGAATGTCTCAAAGGAGATCTAGTATACGAGCCAGCGTCAGCAGCATGATCTGTGCAAGAAAGCAACTCTACGCGCGGATACAGTCCAGACTGCCAAATGATAGTTACACTAACATAATTAATTAACTTTGCGCTAGCTAATTAACATAATTAGCTCATGCACGCACGCATGCATGGAAATCTTAACAAGAAGGATCGGAGACCGTTTCTGAAAGAAACCGATCGATCGAATTCATGCGTAAACGAAAGGAACTGCGAATCGCATACGAAACACAGCAAATTGGATTGCGACGCATGATTATTCATGCATCGTAGATGATCAGTAGACAAACAAGAGACCGGCCGTTAATTGCATGGCAAATCATTGCGTTCCGATGAATCGTAGTACGGTCTTGTGTTTTAAAATTCGAACGTACTGGTCCCCTGCGATCAGTCCTGTACATGGATTCGATCGATCGATCGGTCGGTCGATCGATCTCTGCGTCGATCGATCGGCTGGGACCAGCTCAGCTGGCAATTAAGTGCTCGAGCTCGGGTCGATTTGTCGTGCTGTCGCGACAATAAGTACTTTTGGGGGCGTAGTATACGTGAGATAAGTTTTTTTCAACCTTTAAAGGCTATTTTTTAACTTTTATATGGTAACCACTATTTAAATAAAGTGTTTTTCCAATAAGTTGATTATAATATATACTGTAACAACTTTATTTACATAGGCTAAACGACTATATAAATTTCTGTTATTCCGTACTCTATCTCACAAACAGTTCAAAAGTCATAAACCGTCATCAAAAACTATAAGCCGAAGAGAAAAAAAAAGACCTAATTATGTGTTTTGAGCAGTAATGGCCATGGCACGGGCCACCCAAATTTGCCACGTTGTCGCGCGCGTGCAGGAGGCTGGGGTCTGGAGAGGCGACGGAGGAAGGAGGCGTGGGCATGAGCTGGGCCTACGTGTACGGGCGTTGGGGCGGCATTGCGTCCCGCATGGACATGGATGGAGAGGTGATCGAGCCGGCGGAAGAGATCTGCCGTGCCGTGCACTACCTGCCCGTCCTGCCCGGTCTGCCTTGCTCTTGTCGCAAGCGCTTCCTTAACCGCAGACTCTGATGGACGTTCTGAGGGCGCTCCCAAACAGCTCCAGCTGATCGGCTAGCCCATGCGTGGTAAACAAAAAATGACAAAGAATTACCAGTGCCATGACTTTCTTTTCCGGCAACTGAAAAAAAAAGTCACAGAACCCAGTTAACTTATGATCATGGCTTTTTCCAATTATACGATAGTAAAAACTAGTCATATTACTTCTTTTTAGTTAGCTATTGGACTTTCATTTTCAACATAGTTTCCGTGTGTGTATCCATGTAAGCAACTATAAATGAAACAACCCGAAAATTCAAAAGGCTTTTGAATTCCTTTAAATTTTGATTTCGTTTGATCCTTGAGCCAATCCTACACCTATCTCGGCCGTTTGTGCCGTGTTTTCCCGGCCGAACCATCGACTTCATCCATTTGCGCGCGGCACGGTCGTCATACACTGTTCACCATCCGACAACGGCGTCATACTGATCTTTTGCCGCCGCACTTTCTCGGTCACCCGCTCCCCTGACATTCCTAGAGTGCCCTGACAACCTGCCAAACAGGCCAAGCCATACCTTCTCGCCACGGCCTTCCCTGCCCTATCTCTGCCGACAATTCCCCACCCCAATTCTCCTTGCCTGCACCGCCAATCCTTGCCAGGTCCGTGTATGACTCTGACACCCTCCTTAATGGCCGTGGCTCCTACTTAACCAACCTCCATGGCCACTTCGCCCCACCGCCCACTGCTTCTTTGCACATTCGTCTTGCCGACCTGATAGCCCTCCCTGCCAAGTGACCACCACAATGCGAAGTCCGATGCAATGCAAAAATCATCACGCCACTGCCACTTGAGTTCTCTCGTGCCTTCTTTCCCTGGCCACGTGCCAAGACCCGAGCGGACACCTCCCCTGTACCAAATCACCTTGCGCATGCTATAAAAGGCCCTGAGCCCTCTAGTGTAGTGCATTGGCATCCAGGTGAGTAGTAGACACCCTAATTGCTCGACGACCGTCGATCACCGGGAGGCCCCAAAGTAAGTTGGTTTTTGATTCTTGTTATTTAGCCATCCCTTTTCAATTGCTTGCTTCTATAGCTTCCTTACATCCCTAGTAGTACCATCGAAGCGCTACCATACCCCCTGCCCCCTTCTTCTTTGACACCTATGTCCACCATGTGGCTGAAGGCCTTCATCGTGGACAACCCACTGCAGATCCTCGCAACCCAAACCACCTCCACCCGAGCCACCCTGATCACCCCAAGATGGATAAATAGTAGCAAATTTCAAGGATGAGCCTCCCTATAGCTCAGAAGCCATAGAAATCCGTCGTAAGTTCTTCTCCGACATTGACCTTCTACAGAGCCTTTCAAGCCAAGCCAAGCCCTAAAATGGACCCCCTTAGTCCTCTGAACCCATCCATGCCATTAGTTTTCATCGGAAGTCACTGTAGCAGCTGAAATCACCAACGACAAAACTCCCCTGTTCAGTCGCTACAGTACTAGCGAGATGGAGAAGATGAACGGTGTCAGTCCGGGGTGAACACTATTCATTCTAGTTTTATATTGTAGCAATCTGACCCATAATGAACAATAACCCCACCCGCAATGAACTGTGAATGTCCATTACTGTTCATTCATACCTGAAAATACAAAAAATATATCCATTTCATATGTTTCGAGCCCGTCTATCCTATTCTCAGCTCCGTTTTCCCACATCAAACCCCGATATAAACCTAGCAAGCCCAGATGTCATTCCAAACCCATGTCTAGCACTATTCCGGCCATTACTATTCATCAAAACCCTAAAAACATATTTATACCCATTTTGATCATTTTGAGCTTGTCTACATCATTCACAGCCCCGTTTTGTCATCCTAGAGTTTGTTAAAGCTCTAAACCACCCAGATGATATTCTGACCGAAACCCAATACTATCCATGCCCACAGCCAGTTGCAGAAACCCATATAACATCTATATACTTTTTCGACCATCTCGGACTCGTCTAGCCCAATTCCAACTCTGATAAGCCAAACCACACACCACCTAAGTTTTGACCACCCAACCTATTTTTTCTTTGTGTCTTTTTGTTATTTTATTCTCAGCTTGCACTATACAAAGCAGGAACTTATTTGCATTCATTTTTTCACGCTAGTATTCGGACCCATCGAGTTAGTCAATAGAAGAACTACACGAGCAATTGAAGCAGGTTGAAGCCTACGAGAAAAGACCAAAGATATTGAAAAAGGAAGCAAGTCCTTATATTAATCATGTTGAACCTAGTTTTCAAATGCAGTATTTTGTTTTCAAATACAAATGCATGCTTGCCATCAATATGTATATAGATTGCCTAACTACACCATACAATTGATTCCCTTTTATATTCCTTTATTGAGTATACTTTTCCTTATCACCATAGGATACTTATAAGGATAATAATGCTAGGTCATGAATGTGTTTAGATGCACTTTAGAGGTGATAGTAAATACGATACAGGCATTGCCAACTGAAACTGAAAACATGGTAACGGTAGTGGTAATATGGGTTACCACTGGAAACAGGGAATTTCTATAAAACCACGGTAGTATCTCACTGTAATCTCTGTCACAAACAGTTTCAATTCAAAATTTTCAGCTAAAAATTATAAATGGTAGCCATTTCAAACACACAGACGTTCGAAGTCACTTGCGGGCGCAACTGTCTGGCCCAAAACGAACTACCACCACCACCCTAATCGGTACTGACCAACGTGCTGGTTGGATGGAGGATAGCTCGCGCGAACGCGCTCGGCGGCCTACGGCCGGGCGCGCTGGTCGACGTCAATTCCACGTGAAATCCATGAACTGCGGGGGACGGCACGTCTCTTTACCAATGGCGACGTCGCGTGCGCAGCCGCGGCCGCGGAGTAAGCCAACAAGCGGCGGAGGCCTCGCGATCCGCGGGTTTTGTTGCCGCGCGCCAACCGCCGATCCGCCTGCGGGGGCACGGGACAAACGGGATTTAATGCGCGCCTTGGCGCTGCTCGCGAACGTCCGTCTCGGTCACAGTACCAGGCATTCTTGTATTAGCCTCTGCTCTAGATTTCTACTTTCCGAAACAGAATCTAATATAAACACCTTAGTTTCTATAGGGGTTGTTCTTTTTAGCTGCGGATTATGACTTTTAGTTAAAATTTTTGAATTTTAGCTGTTTACGGTATAGATTACGGAGAGATCGATTCTTACTTACGATTTTGGCTGGTACAAATGTTGGGCTTTTAACGTGTACTACGTTTAACTTGTAGACCCCGTCTTGAGAAAATACTCCGTTTGAAAGTTAGGTACTGTAGCAAAAGCCAAAAGGCGCCCAACTTCTTGTCTGCCAAACAAGCCCATAAACGACTTCTATTAATATCTATTTTTCGTTTTCATATATTATAACATATTTTGTATTTTATTGTATCATAATTCCGTAAGTCATATTGCAGCTCTAATATTATAGTATCTTTCGTTACACTATCTTTCTTACATAATATAATACTATTTATCAGTCACTACTATTTATCAGCCGTTTCTATCCGCCACTGCTATCTATCAGTTACAACCACAAGCTAATATCAACTTACCCTCAGTCTCAGTCTGCTCGATCGGGGCAAACGCTCCGCCCGGTCCTGAAACAACGATGGGTGCCAGCATCAGTTTTTATATATCTGGACCGATCGAGTAAGTATCATCAGGTCTAGCAAATTAATAATGTCACTCACTGATATGAGAGTTTTGCCCGGCTATCGGTACAGAGGTATGTTATACTGATATAAGCTTCTCCACTTTCTCTTTCTTGCACTTCATCTTGAGCTTGATACCGGGGGCTGTTTGACGCCTAAATTCGTCCTCTATCAATGCCGTGCCAAAATTAGGCGTCACTAAAATTTCGTTATGAACCACCTCAAAGGAAAGTGCCATGAGATCATGATTTGGCATGGAAATAGACTAGTGTACGAATAAAAATATGTACAATCTTGCTAAACTCTTGCAGCGAGCTAAACCTAAATCCGGTCAATGTGAGCCAAATGGGGCAATTTTCGGATTCAATCCTGTTTATATTAGCTTCTAGAAACTGTTTTCTGTAGTAAATAATCTTTTTACAGTATCTAGCTTCAAACGGAGTGTCTTTTTAAAATGAGGTCTACTAGTTGATTGTAGTATATACTATAATACTTTTATTTATACCGACCAAAATCGCACGCAAATACCTTTCTACATGCTTCTCTATAAACTGTAGCTATTTATAAAACAAACTTAAAAATCAATACGAATTGGCCAAACCAAATATGGCATTTTGGGGGGTGAAAGGTTCCTCCTTGCGGCCTTTGGACGGACCCATACGAATCCACTTTTAAGTTGTGAAAAGTGAAAGTGGTTGGCCCAAGGAGGCGCATATTTGCAGATGGAACGATGGGCCCAGACAGGCCGGAATTCTATGGGCTCGGATGAGTGGATCCACTCTCTACGATCCGGTCGAAAATAAACTGCTGGACCGTGAGAACCAAGCAATCGCTAGCGTATGCCTGCCTGCCTGCCTGTCACGACCCACGATCTCCAGCTAACGCTGGCGCTGCAGAGCACAGTCGTGTTCGCCTCTCAGTCAGGGGCAGCAGCAGCTTGTGCAAGCATCAGCAGCCGGTCTACGTCCGATCGAGTGTACAATTGACCACACCCATTTGAATCAGGATGCTTCCAGAACTTCAGATTAAGCAAGCCGGGTGATATCAAAGTCCGGCCATGGAACAAACCTCCTCTCTTAAGAGCTAAGACAGCGTATTTCGGGGAGCAAAAGCTGCGACTAACTGCTACGGTTGTAAGCAAGACCATTTGCTGGTTTCCTTAATGAACATTGGGGTAGGCCTTATTACTTTTAAAAAGCTGCGACTAATTAGCATCCTAAGGCGCCTCCTAAAGGTTAAATCATACAGGCATGTGATCGCCACTGACATTAAAAAACAAAAACAGCAGTGTGAGCCCTACCACACACAGGACTCACACGAGCTCAAAAGATGTTTTCCCATCCAACGAATATTTGGTCAGAGTTACATAATGTAAAGCTTAATGAAACACTCCCAACTAAACAACTAGCACCACCATCACCACTTGCAGTGGCAGTATAAATAGGTCACTAGTCAGCATGCTTGCAAGGCACAAAGCTAAGTGAGACCACACGTCCAGAGCACAGCTCTGCAGGGATTGGTTACCTGACTTACCTCTCCGGTGAGTAGATGACCAACCATGGAGCCGCCGCCTCCGCTGTTCCATGCAGAAATGGCAAAGGATCAGGGGGGAGCCGAAGGCACACGCCCAGGCGTGGGCAGATCAAGGCGAGGATAGCGTCTGCTGCCATGCATTCCGTCGCCTCCGTGCTTTTGAAAGCACTCCACAACAGCCACATCCTGGTCAGAAATCCGTTCCAATGGAGCTATGGAAAGACAAGTTTTTCAATCATCAGTTCCTTTCCAAGTGTGAGCATGGTTCAATAAGTAGTCAGTCTAGGTGAATGCATATTCCTTTTCTTGTTTCTCGACGAAAGACAGCGGAGACATAATATGTGGGGGGCAGAGATTCGTGCATGAATAACATTTTAGTGTTTGTAAACAAATACTGGCTACAGAGTACAGTACATTAAATTCGACCGCCAGTGGGTTCGTAAGGGAGTGGCTATACCCGTGTTGACTGTTCTGCGGATTTTGCCGGTGCAATGGGTATTCATCATCAGTGTAGGATCCATTTCTGTGATCAAAAGGAGGGGAATGATTGTTATTGTCTTTTCAAAGTTTCCAGACGATTGATGATGTTTTCAACTACTCGAAAACCAATCGCCTGATTATATGCCCAGCGTATGACCACTTGATCAACCAATCTAATCGACCTCTTCGCTCAATTGAATGATCTATTTGACCACTTCACCCGATTGCTTTGCTCGTCGTCGTATGATCCAAACCACCAACAGTCACCAATGTACTTTACACAAATCAAGAACCAGATGGATTCAAGACTAACTTTATTGCTAGAATTTTATGAATTTACAAAGTGCCCTCATAAGCACCCCTAAAAACCTTCCTCAAAAGTCACACATTAGCCCTTAGTCTCTCTTGCTTTTATAGTACATTAGCCCTTAGTTCTCTCTCGCTTTTATAGTATAATATCCAAACTGTGTTTGCCTCAAACACAAACACCAAATTTTATTTCTTTCTCAAATCAAGGGAACGAAACCTTTTCTAACACGGGTTTATTCAAATCCCTATCTCTTCCACATTATGGACTGTATCCGTAACTCTCTCAATTTTGTCAGTTATGGACTTTATCCACAACTCCTAACCCAACACGTGACGAAGCTTTCAAGACAACACCTCTGTATCTTCATCACGCACCATCATCGTTTGTGTCAAAGCCTCCTGGATCGCACCGCCCGTAGCTTCATCATGAACCACCACATTTGATCTTCACGTGCTCTAGCGTGAGCCCGACCACCTCGCGTGACATCCATGATCGCTTGGATCTCAGACTTCCCATCCTTGTCCCGATTCCCCTCATCACCGACCATGATCGTCTCCACACCCACATGCACATACAAAGACCAAAGAATATTTTTTCAGCACAAGTTCTACACAACTTGACCGATATCAGCACACACACACACTCGAAGCACACCCTCGTCTATCCATAGACAAAAACTAAACCTTCCACGACCATCAACCAGATCATCCATGATCATACATCCTATCGCTATCCAGTAATCAACCTTAACCACACATTACGACCGCTAACTCAACGAGTACTCGGAAAATAACAAGTACTCGGGAATTACCATCGCTCCGCTCAAAACACTCAGAAAAACATCTGCATCGCTACCGACCACAGAGTCACCGAGTACCGATCACTATCGCTAAAGTACCGATCGCTACCGCTAAAGCACCAGATCGCTAAGTCCACGACTACCAATCTCCAACCATTCGCTGCACCATCGATCACCGAGACCGCACATACTTACAGTATCAACGCACCAACTACAAATCTCCGACACCCGATTGTTTACCATGATCGCGAAAACCATGTCTATCAAGTACCGAGTCCTTCCAACTACCAAGTACTACGATCAAATGCACTAGCCAGTCATATCGCTGGCCAAACACGAATACTTAAGGTACCCGAAGATAGCAAAAATTAAATCACTCGTATCGACCATGAAGTCTACGAGTATAGACCGTGAAGCCTACGATAATCAAGCACAAAGTCTTTGACTTCTGACCGCAAAGTCTACGACTGCTGATCACAAAGTCTAAGACCACTGACCAGTAAAGTCTACGATTTCTAGATTTGTCTTGCTTGCTAGGTTTTTTATTGTTATGAGCTGAGGTTAGGGGGAATTGGTTAATTGTTTCTTTTCAGATCTGTCTTTGTTTTCTAGTATCTTGTTCATGATGAATAAGGGGAACTCGAAGAAGTACTTGTGGTATATGGAGATTTAGGATGTCTTATGGGTAGGGAGAATACTTGTGGTATATGGAGATTTAGGATGTCTTATGGGTAAGGAGAATTACGAAGGCTTTGTTTCCAGATATGTCTCTGCTTTTGGGAGTTATTGCTTGTCAATTGTCTTGTGTGTTTTGGTAGAGATGACTGAGGCTTCTAGACCACAGCAGAACACTAATTGGTAAAAAAAACAAGTTTGGAATTATCCTGGTTCTTGACACTTTTCTCGCTGTCTAGTACGAACTGTTGCAAAAAAAAAAAAAAACGTAAGGCCACATGCCATGATTTCAAGTAAACTGAAGTGATTTCTCATTTCTCTGTATTTTCCCGCCAGATGTTGCAAAGAAGTTCATTTCCATAAAATTTGGCTAATGCCTAATGGCTTTCTTAATTGAATGCGCAAGTTTCTAGGCTATATTCGTTCGAACTTATAGGTCTCAGCAGAATCTCTAGCAAGTTGTCATGTTAGTATACAACAAAAGCGATTAGTGTAGTATTTGGGCGAGTAGTGCAACAAAGAGGGCAAAATATGTTATAACACAAGTGTCAGGTATTCAGATTCGACATTAGGGGTTTTGAATGATAACATGCATAATATGTTCCATTTTTCAGTTTTTGTAAATAATTTGACAGCAAACAGGTACTTCTTAGGCTGATGTTGCGCCAACACACTAGCTCATGCTTAGGTTGGCCATTCATGTCGCACGTTAGATTTCATTTTTGAACTTGTTTATACTGTTTGACAATGTTTTGTTGCTTTGCAGATGGCTTCAACAAGGTCTCATTTCTGTTTCAACGAGGTTGATGCGTCACCATGAACGGCCAAATAAAGTTCTGTTCTTTCCTTCTTTCTTTGTTGAGAGAGAGGTTCTTTCATTTTCTTTGTTGAGACGCTAACGCTAGCGTTAGCGTTAGCGTTAGCGTTCCTCGCAGCGCAGTCAGAGGCTTAAGGTGAAACAAAATTAGGCCATTTACGGCCACGGCAACGAACTGTAGGCAGCAAAATGCTAAAAAAGCCGTAGATGTCATGGCGTCTTCGTTTTATCGGACGGACGTTTTCCTACTGGGCCGTAAATGCGCCGACTTATGGGTTTTGTTTCTCTGCTAGGACGCAAGTCGGCCTTGTGTATTTAATTCTTGGGCCTTAATTAGGCCGACTTTGGTGTTTATTTTTCGCTTGAGCTGTAGATGGGCTGACGTTTTACTTTTTGGGTCGTAATTAGGACTACTTTTGCGTTTTATTTTTGAATTGGGCCAGAAATGTCTTTATGGGCAGACTAGGCCATATTCTGCTTTTTTCTCTGTTAGGCCGCAGATGGGCCGATTTGTCTTTCTTATTGAGCTTCAGATAGATTTTCCTATCTACGGGTGTCAACGGGGCGGGGATGGCAGGTGGGCCCCTGGCCTCGCCTTGACCCCCTAGTACGACCGTCTTGGCCTTGCTAGACCTACTGGGGGAGACGTCCTCAGTCTCCGCAAGGACCTGACCTTATGAGATCCTCGTGGGTATTAAAAATAGACTACATAAAATTTTAAAAATAATAGTATGATTTTATTTATTAATTTATAATTATTTAAGTATCATTTTAAAAATATATATTCTAACATATACATTTAAGTTTTAACTCAAATATTGGTTTATGCTGATAGTTTTTGGCTACGACTGATGGTTTTTTTGGTTAAAAATGAATAATAACGGTTAAAAGAAATGACTTGTAGCAGGGGACGAGTGGAGCAAAAAATGAACGGGATATACGTGCGCGATACGGGAGCGAGAGGAATAGGATGCGTGATGCGTCCGTGACCCCCTTCCTTATCCTCGGAGCAAGGCGGGAGCAAAAAACTGCTTCAAAAAGCCAAGTGTTCATATTGATTTTTTGTTTCTCCAAACAGAAATTAGAAACAGAAGTCAATACGAACAGTTGGTTCTTAATTTGGGCTTTTCTGCTTACACTTCTGACCACTACAGTCAGTTCATCGAATTTGGGCTTTACTGTTGATCTTCCTCACAACTGTATTTCACTTTTATTTTTTTTAAAAAAATAAAGACACCCCATGCTCGAACTCATGATGGTCTCATGTGTCACCCGTGCCAAACCTGTGAGATCATGCAGGGTCAGCTTTCGATAAACTGTTACAGGTTACTTCAATGGGTGCCATCAGGGATTCAAATCAAGAAAACGGGCCAGGCAAAAACTTGAATTCCGTAACTCGTGTTCACTCCATAATCGGTATCCATTGTGTCAAAATCTTGTTGAACAATATTGCTCAATATCATCGCAAAGAAAACTAAATCGGAGAAAACCTCACATTTTCAAATTATACCTCTGCGAAAATAGTGAGCTATTTTTTCCAATCTTGTTCGATTCCCCTCGCCGTCTTATTTGAGAATATTATGATTTCCTTCCCATGTTATCCAGACAAAGAAAGGAAATAGATAGAAAAGGCAACTAAATACGAATCCACATAATAATAAGATGCCTTGCACTCTTCACCTTCGTCACGCTCCTTGCAAGGCAAATCATCACGGGACAGAAAACTCCACGGCATGTCCATCAAAATCGTAGCTTGGATAGAAGGAGTCCACAGACGTGAACGCCAAGCACCGGCTCACGGCGAAACGTCCCGGGTGAGCTTTACTCCATGGACCAGGCGCATTCAGCCTCACCAAAAGAGGACTGCACACATTTACTCTAAAAAAATAGCACACATTTATTTACTCTACAAAAATAGCACACATTTACTCTAAAAAAATAGCACAAATTTATTCACTCTACAAAAATAGCGCACATTTACGCACGGCAAATGGCGTTAGGAAAAATGGGTAAATCCGTAATTTTTCCCACGGCCTCGGTCCTGCTCCTACATAAACACCACCGTTTCCTGGCTTTTATTTCCCATCCCAATGTGCGCAGGGGAAACACCTCCCTACTCTCGAGAATTCGCAATGGCCACAAGAAGAGCACTGTATGTAAGTGACGATCTCTCTCTCTTTCTCTCTCTCTCTCTCTCTCTCTCCGGATCTTTTTTGTGGTGCTTTAGGATTTCGCTTGGTGGAATCAAGATGGAAAAGTTGTTTCTTGCAGGCGGCCGTGACGGTGTGGGCGGTGGTGGCGCTGTGCGCCGGCGTCATTGGCGCGTCGCCGGAGGCGGGGTGCCGGAAGCACGTGGCGAAGATCACGGAGTACGGGGCGGTGGGGGACGGGAAGACGTCCAACACGGCGGCGTTCGCCAAGGCGGTGGCGGACCTGTCCAAGCGCGCGGGCGACGGCGGCGCGGCGCTGGTGGTGCCGGAGGGCAAGTGGCTGACGGGGCCCTTCAACCTCACCAGCCACTTCACCCTCTTCCTCGACCACGGCGCCGAGATCCTCGCGTCCCAGGTGAGGCACTAGCAATTCTTAGTTACTCCCTCCTTAAGCGCGGTGTTAGGTCGCTCGCCATGTGTTTAGCCGGGAAACCACCCATGTCTCACGACAGATTACTAGATTAGGGCTTGTAATCGTGCGTAATTGGTATGACACGTGGGGCCGGCAGTCACATGCCTTCTCGACGGGACGGCAGGGAGCGGTGGTCAAGTTGGAGGGGTACTTGGCCATTTGCGTAGGTCGGGGCCTGCTTTGCTAGGGATAAAGGCTTTTTTTTGGTTTGGAGGTCCCCCTGTGCCATGATCCTTCTTCTCCTAACTTTGAAGCAAGCCATTGTTGTCGTCACCTGTCCATGCGAGTCAAGGAGGCGTCCTTGAAGCAGGGGCGGATCTACTATAGTTCATGGGTGTTCAGCTGAACACCCAAAATTTTTGACAAAAAATCTAGTATATATGAGGTATAATACGTGTATATATGTATAGTTGGGCTAAATCAACTGTTTATAGTCACAATTCGGCCCGAGAGGCGAGAGAAATGCAGCAGCCCACGTCCCCGCGATCGCGCGTGAAGCCAGGCCTAGCCCATTTCCATTTTTTTGTCCGCGCGGCAAGGCCTGCCGATCCCCCTGGTCCCGGTCCCCCCTCCCTCCGATCCCCATTCGCATTTGTGTTCGCCCGTTCGGCATTCGTGTGTGGCGACGGCAAATCGCGCGGAGCCGCGAACCCTAACCCTAGCCTGCTAGCTCGCCTCGCCGCCGCCTCCCTCCGCTGGCGACCGCGCCTCGCCGCCTCGCCGCCCGGCCTCGGCCCGGCTAGATCTGGGCTCTCCGGCCTTGCTCGCTGCTGCTGGCTGGCCAGACGACCGACGGCAGCCTCCGCCTCCGCCCCTCCGCCCCGCATCCACGACGAGACGAGGAGACCTTGGCTTCGGCTCGCCGCCCCGCAGGCGTCGACCGCCCGCGCCTCCCGATCCCACCGCCTCAAAGACCTCAAAGACTCCGAGTCTCGCCGCCGTACCACCGCCAACCGCGCCCGAGGCTCGACCTCCGCTCCGGACCTCCGGTGCTCCACGGCACCACGCCTCGCCGCCTTTGCGGTCCGCACTGCTCCGTGAGTCGGCTCGCGCCGCTGCGACCGGCGCGGCCGCCGATCACGCCCGAGCCGAGCTTGACCCTCCGCTCCGGTCTCAGAGTGAGCGGTGCATTTCTTGGCATTTCCATTCAGTCATTCACCATTCTTTCATCATGGGACAAAATTGTTGCTTGGAAGGTCCAAAGGTTCTTTATATAGAATGGACACTATGCTTGGATGAGGCCATGAGGGGGGTTTGGTTGGGATTTAGTTCAGGATTTGGTTGGGGTTTAGTTCAAATTTCAAGTAAATCCTACCAAAAATCCTATTGGATTGTAGGATTAGATAAAATAATGACATGTACAGCAAAGAAACATGGGTGTGTATAACAATTTGGTAGTATCTAATTAGTCAGTTTTCTAAGGTGAGCGTGTTCTATTTGATAGCCTATTTGATAACCTAACATTATTTTGTAATTTCTTTATATTATTTGAGATGTTATCTCTAGTATGAAAAATTGTACTTTAACTATTGCTATTGTGAACTGTGGACCTTTATGTTTTCCACTGAACAATATTTTCGTAACTTTGAACACCCATCCTAAAATTCCTGGATCCGCCACTGCGTCCTTGTGTTCTTGATGGATTCCCTAACTGTAATTGTAATGCCTAACATGCCTGCTGAATGGCAAGGTTCCATCCAAGCTTGTTTTCTGTGCTTTTTTGAGCAGTTTTAGTGACAATTACTATGTCAGTCGAGAATGATGAGATGTTTCAGGATCCTCTATTATGCATCTCGCTTATGAGACGCGTAATGTAATTGCTGTCCGTTTGTTAATCAACACGATCGGCGCCTACCAGAAATGGGAGGAAATAGTATCAAGGTGGCGCTTAAATACATGCCAAGGACATCATCCGTCGGGAGTTGGAACCGGCTATGTCCTTGGTGTTAGTTGCCTTATTGTAGGGATTAGTTGGCGGCTATTGAATTCTTGTACAGCTTTTGATCAAACAACTGCTTAGTATGGACCATTGGACTAGAAGGTCAAGCGATCTTGATGTGTTCTGTTTCAGTGGCTTACCGAGTCATACTGGTGGTAGCAAGAGAAATAGTAGGAGAAAAACTCTGCTCTACTATTTCCTGTATTTTTTTTTGGTTTTTCCACTTCCATGCTTTGAACGGTCACTACATAAGTTCTTGGCATCCTATCGGTATCTGTATTTGTTCAGTCCTTTCAATTTTCAGTGTAAGCGGCTCATGTTCCTTGTACCACTGCATTTGCCTAGTGACCTGAATTGACAGTCTAAGCTAAGCCGAAACATCTTGTTCTTCAGGACTTGAAAGATTGGCCTCTGATAGCACCCCTGCCGTCTTACGGAAGAGGAAGGGACGAGCCTGGCCCAAGATACAGCAATTTCATTGCTGGATCAAATCTCACAGATGTCATCATCACTGGTACATGCTTGCCATCTCAAGATTGTTATTTCCCGAAGCTTTTCTGAAACTGTTAGAATCGGGTAGTTAGTAGCTGTAGAAATCTGATATGCAGCAATATTTCAGGTAAGAATGGAACTATCAACGGCCAGGGCCAAGTCTGGTGGGACAAGTACCACGCCAAGGAACTCACCTACACTCGCGGCTACCTGCTGGAGCTCCTCTACTCGGACAACATCATCATCTTCAATGTCACCTTCGTCAACTCGCCGTCGTGGAATCTCCATCCTACCTACTGCACGTAAGGCTCTGAACTCAACCCAAATCAGGCTCTAGGTTGTTAGTTCGGTCATGAATCCACGGTGCTCACCTTCACATGTTCCGTGTTGCACAGCAATGTTACCATCAGTGGCGTCACCATTCTTGCGCCTGTCCATTCGCCTAACACTGACGGAATTGACCCAGGTAGATCAGTCACAGTTGGCATTCAGTTGTGCTCCTCGGTGAGCAGCACGCATGTCTTCTGAATGCGGTGAACTCTTCTTGCCTGTGCAGATTCTTCCTCTCATGTCAAGATCGAGGACTGCTACATCGTGTCCGGCGACGACTGCATCGCCGTGAAGAGCGGCTGGGACGAGTACGGCATCAAGTTCAACATGCCGAGCCAGCACATCGTCATCAAGAGGCTCACCTGCATCTCCCCGACGAGCGCCATGATCGCGCTCGGCAGCGAGATGTCCGGCGGCATCCAGGACGTGCGCGCCGAGGACAACATCGCCATCGACACGGAGTCGGCCGTCAGGATCAAGTCCGGCGTGGGGAGGGGCGGCTTCGTCAGGGACATCTTCGTGCGCGGGCTCAGCCTCCACACCATGAAGTGGGTCTTCTGGATGACGGGCAGCTACGGCCAGCACCCCGACAACTCGTCCGACCCCAAGGCGCTGCCCGAGGTCACCGGCATCAACTACCGCGACGTGTACGCCGAGAACGTGACCATGGCCGGCAGGATGGAGGGCATCCCGAACGACCCCTACACCGGGATCTGCATGTCCAACGTGACCGCGCAGCTCGCGCCGGACGCCAAGAAGCTGCAGTGGAACTGCACCAACGTCAAGGGCGTGACCTCCGACGTCTCGCCGAAGCCGTGCCCGGAGCTTAGGGCGGAGGGCAAGCCGTGCGCCTTCCCACAGGAAGAGCTCGTCATTGGACCGCCAGAACTGCCCAGGTGTAGCTACTGATAGCTACACGGGGCTTACGAGATGCTAGCTGATCGCAAGGACCAAAGAGATTATGTACTGCTTATTAAAGTGTCAGTATAGTTAAGCAGTTTGAAAATGTTGCGAAGCAATATGCTCTTCTTTACATCTCGCCACATTCAATTAGTTGGGTTTTTGTTAGGCCCAGATAAACATTCGAGTTTCAGAAACCCCCAGAATGAATGGTCTGACCAAAACAGAGCTCTTCCATTCAGTTTTCTGACGGTAGGTACAGCATGAACAGCAAGCGATAGACAACGAAACCATCAACTCAATATCTGAAACAAACTTTGCAAAAAGATCAGAATCAACAAAGTGAGAAGCAAAGCTCATGGTGAGAAAACAACGCTTGGCCTTCACCGCCTTCCCCTGCCCTTGCTCGTGAGGTGGTGGCGCTTCAACCTCTTCTTCCGGATCACCACGCCAGACTGGATGTTCTCGGCGGAACGGCATGCCGAGGAGGGTGGGCAACCTGAGGGCCTCGTTGTCCATCTTGGCGGTGGTGACGATGCAGACGTCCATGCCGTTCTTCTTCCCGCCCACCTCGTACGGGATCTCAGGGAACATGCCCTGATCGCGGAGGCCGATGCTGACATTGCCGCGCCCATCGAAGCTGTTCGGGTTGACACCTAAAAAGTCCATGGTCCTAGGGAGCCCAAGGTTGATGAGCCTATCCAGGAAGTTGAACATTATCTACAGCAAGCCAAAGACAGAATAAGCTCTCAATCAAACAGGCTGACAATTCTCACTCATCACTACAGCTTATAGTTGTACTCAGATGCAAGGTTCCCAATTGCTATGCATTTCATATGCCAAATTATCACTCAGTGTGTGCATTTCAAGGAGGTTAGAGGGCTCACCCGGCCGCGGAGCGTGACGGCGATGCCGATGGTGTTGCCCTCGCGGATCTTGAAGCTGGCGACGGACCTTTTGGCCTTGGTCTTGACGGGCCACTGGCCGGTGATCATGGAGAGGTCCTTCATGGCGGCCTCCAGCCCCTTGGAGTTCCCCGCATCCGTCCCCAGCCCGCAGTTCACCATTATCTTCTCAAGCTTGGGCACCTAAACAAATCGAGCAACCACAAGCGCACACACCTCGCAACTCAATCAATAAACCGCAGCCGAATCGACCTAATTACGCGGGAAATGGTTGTGGGTGTCCATTTTTATTGTGAGCACTGAGCTGCAACATGGTCGAGCACCTGGTGGACATTGGTGAAGCCGAACTCCTCGGTGATGAGGGGGAAGACCTTCTAGTCGTAGACGACCTTGAGGCGGTGGACCTTCTGGACCCAGGGCCGGTCCTGGGATTTTAGGGGCTCAGGGCGAAACTAGGAATAGAGGCCCAAGTATAAATATCTAAATCTAAATCTACATACATATATATATATATATATATATATATCTAATTTTACCAACAAACACTTAAAATACGTTATGTATTAAAGAAAAATTCATATCAAAGAGTTTATAGATATTACCTTAAAATTTTCTTCTGATATTTTTAGATGCGAAGTCATTGATGATGGTATTGATATTAATCTCATCCAATAATTTCTTCTCAATACATAAAGTTGCCAAACCGTTTAACCTCTCTTGAGACATTGTTGACCTTAAATGATTCTTCAACAATTTCAACTTTGAAAAGCTTCTTTCGGTGATGCCACGATCCACGAGCATAGTAAACAAAATCCGATAAGCAATAGAAATATTATGATAACAATCCGCTTCTCTGACAAACTCAAAGATCTCCATAGCAGACATTGGTTTATCTGATAAAGTCAATTGCATAACACTTAAATTTGAACCAAGTACTAGCATACCATAAGTCTAGAACTACATTATGATATAATAAAAGATATGATATAAATGTATCATTGATATGAAAATTTTGCTTAATGCTCAATACTTAAAGAGTTCAAGTTTTCAACACAAATCACAACAAAAAAAAGATATAAAATCATACAAAATATAGCGTAATAAATATCTGTGACAAGTACCTCAAATCCTAAATCGAGATTTTAATCACTCTGGCGTGGCGTCGCTCTCCACTCATCACTCCCTGCCTCTGTCTCCAGATAAATCGATCGGTGCTTGGCGTGGCATCGCCTCGGCCATTCATTCCGCTCCTGCGGCGCTCCCCATATTTCTTGATTCGATTAGCCAAGATTCGGCGCTGCGCGCATCTCTGCCGCGCCTGCGCTCGCCGTCCTCCGCTCCCTGCTTCGGCCTGGCGCTCGCCTGCGCTCACCGTCCTCCGCTCCCTTCTCTAGTCTGGCGCTCGCCGTCCTCCCAGTTCCTGCTCCGGGCTCGGCGCTCTTCATCCTCCTGCTCCGGCGAGGCGGTCTTCGTGCTCCCTGCTCCGGGCTTGGCGCTCTTCGTCCTCCCTGCTCCGGCGAGGCGCTCTTCGTCCTCCCTGCGGCCTGCGGGTCCACGGGTCGAGGGCGGAGGCCGGAGGGCGGAGCGGCGGAAGAGCAGCCGCGCAGGTCCACGAGACCACGACCACGAGCGGCGGAGCGGCCGGCGGTGGAGGCTCGCGCAGGCAAGGCGGCGGCCAGCGGTGGGGGCGCGCGCAGGAGAGGTGTGCTCAGAAGTACTCAAATCTGATGGCGGCTGCCGGCTTGAGCTGAGGCTGGGGTTGGGGAATGGGGATTAGGGTTTGGTCTGTGGATCCGTGGATGTCTCAATGGGGTGGTCTGCCGACTTTCTTTGTGGGGTCGTGAATTTGAATTGTTGTTTAGGCTATTATTGTTAGGTCTCGGGTCAATGCAAGTCTGAATTTTTGGGTATATATTAGAGGAGGTAGTATTGGTAGAATTGCTGGGCCTCGGGCTATAGCCTACCCGGCCGAGGCCCGTTCCGCCCTGTATATCGATGTATGGCCTATGGGGCCCCTGGATTTTGGGGCCCAGGCGGCGCCGCCGCCCCGTGGCCGGGCTGTCTGGACCTCGGAGGGTCAACGAGGACGATCTTGGGAGGGTGAGGTCGGCGTCGTCGTCTTGGGGCGCCTCGGCGCGCGGAGGGCGGCGACGCATAGGGCTCTGCGGGGAGGCGGGGAGGCGGAGGAGGAGGCGGCGTGGCGAGGAGGAGGTGGTGGCGACGGGGAAGGGGGCGGGCTAGGAGGGCAGGGTCACAGCCGTGCATGCCATTGGAAAGTGCGGGGAGGCGGCGGAGAGTGGGAAGAGAGGGAGCTTTATGCCATGGGTGGACGACAAGATAAGGCGAATTTGTAGTGGCTGCCTAGCTGCCGCCGTCCAGTATCACCGCAACTGGGGCTAATCGTGTTTTTAGTTGGTCCAGTTTAGGCCCATTAGATTGCAAGGAAGGCTAGGCCTATCGATGTGATTCCCGTCAATAAGGTTAATTGGTTCTGATGTCTTTCTTTTGGGTTTAGACTGTAGTTTATGCCTTAAACTTTAAAATTTTGACGATTCGTGTGAGGGAGTATGAAAAGAGACGTTCGTGTGTGATTTTAGTCGATATAGCTAAAGTTGGTAAAGTGTTTACTAGAATCAACTTGTAGAGCCTGCTGTGAAAACATAATCTATTTGAAAGTAGCATAAGCTATAAGCTTGAAGCCGAAAAGAATGACATGTAAAAGTCAAAATAAATGGGACGTCTTCTTGAAGTGAATTCTTTAAAAGGCTTACTAAGTTCAAAATCATGTGCATTATCCACGTCGATGTCTTCATCGTACGCTGCCATCTAAAAAAATACAAACAAAAATTATTAGTTATAACTAAAAGTTATCAATCATAATCTAAAAGAACAATACCAGTGATTTGCTTGCCCGGATTTACTGGGCCTCCGTCCACGTGTTGTTTTTTCCTTCCCGCCAAGTGAAAGAGTAGAACAGACATCTAAGAAATTTTTCACCTTGCTATTCCCCACTGGCGGAGCTTCATGCAAGCTGAACTGGCCCATGGCCCCTCCTATACTTCGCCATGCAAGCTCTTCTTGCTACAGCAGATGCAGAGAATAAGTTAACACTGTTCTAAGGCCAACTTTGAGTTATTTGAACATGTAGGAGGTGTGTCACATACGTGCGTATTTATATGTCATGATCGTGCATGTAGGTGTGTCAGTGCACGATGCATGTGAGTGTAAGTGTCTCTATAGTCGTGTGTCCAGAGCACTCGTGTGTGTTCCTGTGTTAGCTGTGTCCATAGGAAAACCTGAATAATCAGGAGTGTGTAAGCTCTGATGAGAGTCTCCGTCACCGTCAAGCTGTGTCATCGGTGAAAGACAATTGAAGCTCGGGTTGTGATCGCAGTCGTCGGTAAGGTGTGTCACTGGCGGTGAAGATGTGAAGAAAGCTGGTAAGTTGTGACACCGGCATAAGGCAAGACTCCTTGAGACGCGTCAGGAGATCGAACTTCGACTTGTGAGCCAAAGCATCAAAATTAAGAGGGGGAATATTGGGATTAATCTTGATGCTTATCAATACCGCGGGCGCTGCTCGAACAACCACTGTGGTCGGAGTGATCGTGGTCGGAGGTGCCGCGGTTGAAGCCACGGTCGAAGGTCTGGCCAGCAGTCCCAGAAGCATTGATCGAAGCATCGAGATGATGCACTGTGGTCGGAGAGACCGTAGTCGGAGTGGCCGTGGTCAGAGTAACCGTGGTCGTGGCTCTTGTGAGTGTTCGGCTATGATAACGTTGTGTGTGGTCGTAACGACCAATGCCGTAGCGTTTGTGTGAGTGGTCGGTTACGACCACGTTGTGTGTGATCGTAACGACCCGTGCCGTGGTCATGGCGCCTGTACGAGGTCGTAGTCGTGGCGACCGTGGTCGTGGTCATAGCACCATGGTCGACAGTACAGTGGTCGGTGATCAGACGACCTGTGTGGTCAGAGACGCGGTCGAAAACAAGCTATGGTCGGAGACGCGGTCGAAGACGAGGGTGGACAGTCACTGTAGCAAAAGTGTGCGGTCGAAGACGACTAACTTGTGTGTAGTCAGTCACGACCGGTCTATGTGTAGTCGTAGATAACCGGTCCGTGCATGGTGTGTGCGGTCGGTTGCAACCAACCCATGTAATAGTCGGTGACACTGTAGCATACGGCGGTCACTGTAGTAGTCGTCAGCACTGTGCTCGATATGGGCAGCAGTTGCGATTGGTGACACTGTAGCAGTCGTCAGCGCTCAGAGCAGAGCATGGGCAGACGGCAGCGCATGGGCGAGCGGCGGAGTAGTTGAGTGCTCTGCAGGGAGGCCTGATTGTATATATATACCATGTAATCAGTAAGAGCTGAGTAAGTCGAATAAGCAGATAAAGAAGAAAAGCGACACAAGTTGTGTTCACGTCGGAAAAATTCTTGGTGCCTGTTCGTTCGACTCCCCCGTGTAGTGTGTGTCCATGAGTAACTCAAGTCTGCGTTGTTCGTCGTTCGACAACAGAGCACCGACCGGAGTGGTCGAGAACGAGCTGTTCTTTCTGTCCTTTGTTTACCTCGTTGTCGTAAAAACCGTTGTGCGGTCGTATTGTGTTTGGGCGTACAGATCCTGCCCAATAGATACTAGATGGTTTTGGCCTTTTGGATTTAGTAGGCGATGGCGCCCGCTTGTTGTAGTGTTCGGCGGGAACTGGAACACCCTTGCAAGTGTTTACGCGTGGTAAGCCTCAGGGAATGAGCGGCCTCGAAGACAAGCGGGTCGGGGTCGTTTGGAGACGAGTCCACCTGAAATGCGTGAGCGCCGGCCGGAGGGGGAGGTTTATACCATAGAGAGGAGAAAAAATGCTGCATATTGTCCCGTTCTGAGATCCGATTACATATGGACACTATCTTAACGAAATTCTGAGGTCCCGTTCTGAGAAAAAATGCTGGTTCGCAAGACCTAATAGCCAGTTTAATCTTATATTGCTATCAAACTATGAAGAGGAACTCTCTCCGTCTATAGGATCAATAAAGAGAGAAGGCTGGAACTATATCTCTACGTTTTTGTCTATTTTTAATTCTTATTTACAAGTTGAGAGCTTCACTCCTCAGCAACACCACCTCGAATATATAACACATTATCAGCAGAATAATGCGCTAAAGCTATGGCCTCACAGTACGTTTCTTTGATATATGTTTTTAACTCTACGTAGGGAGCACCACTGTTGTTCATGGCGAGGACGAGGTGGGGCAAAGGATGTCTCGCCGCTGCAGCAGACGATCGAGCAGGTTTTTGGATGGCACCTGCAGACTGCAGTCTCCAGCATGCAGCGCGTGTTCTACAATCGAACAAAGCTGGGGAATGTGCATCCCGTTCATAGTCGATGTCTCGTTGACAGTGATTACTGGTGACTTCTGAGTGGATGACCGCCAACCCGATTGACAGGTCGGCGTGCAAAAATATCCGTCCTCGTACACTAGCCGACGGAGTTTGAGAATCATACGTCTCCTGTTCCATGGAAGATGTCCTTGAAAGTGTTGTAAGAAAAATGTTGTGCGAAAAAGAGAGCAAATCTCTGAAACCAGCTTGTACAGAGCAGCACAACAAAAAAAATGTGGCTGCTGGGATTCGAGCCCAGGTCTCCACGGCCACAACGTGGAATTCTAACCACTAAACTACAGCCACATCGATGATGGAGTTTCTGTACTAACTCCATATAGTATATGGGTCAAACGGCTAAAGAAAGGCAAAGCAGAGGCAGAACTGTCGAATACCTGCTGAGCATATCGACTGCAAGGCTCACACAGCGGCATCTGAAGGCCCCTCCCGTTGCGCGGTGGCCGTCGGTCGAACCTTACCAACACGAGCGCGAATCTCCAGGCAAAAGACGCCGCCTCAAAACCCCTGCACCGCGCATCCTAAGGGTTTCCCCCCTCCGTACGGCAACTCAGGAGGGCCCGCCAGCGGCGAAGGCGGCGACGACCCCGCGCGGCGCTGGCGCCATGGCCGCCCCGGAGGCACCCTCCTGCTACGTCGGGATCGCGCGGCAGTCCTCCGCCTTCCGCCTCATGAAGCAAATGGTGCGTGATCCTGTCCTTCGGCAGTCCGCCGCCTTCCGCCTCCCTCGTGCAAATTTTCGACAAAAACGCGGGCTTTTGTCTGGTCACGTACTGATAGGGCATGGTTGATACGTGGGGGAAACTACATGTAGCGGCTGAGCAATGAACAATTCATTTGGGTTGGGTCTGTAGCTTATTTTAGATGCGGAGTCTCGAGGAGTCGCTGCTGTTTAGCCTGTTCGCGTGTACCTAGCAGAGTTTGTTAATGCTACAGAGATAAAAACATATTAGATATCGTTTTTGGACGGCTATATGCAAATAAGGTGAAATTGGCTGGGATTATGGAGAGAAGGTGAAATTTGTTGAAGTATAAGTGAATTGTCTATCTTTCCTCATCAGTTTAAGCTTTTGGGTGAACTGGTTGGTATATGAAATTTAATATGGTATCAGAGCCAAGAGGTCCCGAGTTCAAGACCTGACTGATGCAATTAAAAAAAATTAATTGCAGTCCACTTCTATTCTACGTATTAGGCCTAAGGGAGCCTACACGTGAGGGTGAGTGTTGAAGTATAAGTAAATTGCCCACCTTTCCTCATCAGCTTAAGCTTTTGGGTGAATTGGTTGGTGCATGTAACTCAATATGGTATCAGAGCCAAGAGGTCTCGAGTTCAAGACCTGGCTGACGCAATTAAAAAATTAATTGCAGTCCACTTATTTCACGATTAGGCCTAAGAGAGCCTACACGTGAGGGAGTGTTGAAGTATAAGTGAATTGTCTATCTTTCCTCATCAGCTTAAGCTTTTGGGTGAACTGATTGGTGCATGTAACTTAATAAAATTTATACTGTCTCAATGAGCTGTAACTGCATAAAGAGTGCAGTTTGTCTAGATTTCTCACTTCTGAGCCAGCCACACATGCGATGAGAATGAAATGGTGTTTGGCTTTGGCACTTCATGCAATTTCTCTATAAATCAGTCGCTTTTGCCAAGTTCGATTTTTTTTTTGTTTTTTGGGGGGAGGGGGGGGTGTCAAATTTTGCAAATCTCTCGAGCCGCAGATTTTTGTGTACACCTTTGGGTACATTTGATTTGCTTCATTCTTCTTCTTACAGCAAAAATCTGACAGTATGTGATGCTAATTCACGTCCGTGTTGCACCATCACTGTAGCTCTTCATGCGTTTACCTGCGTTGTGATTCCGTTTGGAGCTTACAGAACCAAAATTGGAGGTCGATTGTGCCAATTATGCATAGGCGGACAGGTGGGTCTCGCCGTTTAGAGCATTGTTTCACGCAGCTAGAACAAGTGCATTACTCCATCTGAACAATCATCCGGACTTGCAAATGCGCCTACAGGCTACAAAACACGGATAAACCAGGCAATCCGCGAACCAGAATGGAGGCGGTCGTCGTATATATATGTCACTTTTGGCCATAGGTCCACCGCAGGTGGAGGGAAGGTGGATGATTAAGGGTATGTACAATGCAAGATACTTATATATGAATGTTTAAAGAGAGAGAATATAGCTACACCATCAAGTATCCATGCAAAAGTTATTTCCTCTAATGCTAGCATCTCTTCCGTTGGTGCTTAGATGTTATATTATCTATTAATAGATATAGTTGTATACATAAGCACCTACTAAGCACTGATGCTTATGTAAGTATGAATGTTTCCGTTGATTATCTAAATAAAAGTACCTTAATGGTTTTAATTTCCTTATGATTTTTATGATTTTCTTTATTATTATTATTTTTACTTTGGCGATGACGTTCCATAGTAGTATGCCGGTTTGGTTGTATGTGTGGTGCTACATATTCTAGATGAGTTCTCACATGTCATAGCAAGCAACAACATCTAAAGATTTAATGTTAAAATCCTAGGAACAAGATATCACTAGAAGGGTTTCAAATCGAGCCAAATCGAGTAACCTTCAAGATTTTGCTATAACTGGTCCCTAGATGGATGAAATGTAATTTCCATACGATATCACCATCATTTACACATTCTTAAAATCCAATAAGATCAAAAGAGAAGGGAAAGAGTAAAATCAATGAGAGTAAGAACATGCTACATAAGATGAGCGAGATTAATTCATTACAATCTATAGATAAAGATTTTTACAACTATTTTACTAAAAAACAAAATTCTTATAAGTGCACCTACCCAAAACTTTCGAAAGTCTCTCTCAAATCTTAATGAATGTATAGCCTTCGACCGCCCTTAACTAACATCAGCTCTGAGAACTCGATACGATTGTGAATTACTAGCCTCGTAAGCGCGGCGCCACGCCGCGCCAGCCACCGTACGCAAAAAAAATAAAAGAGGCGATAATTTGTGAGGAGTTTTCCAAAAACAAACCGGGGCGAAAACGTATTTTCGAGGAAGGTAAAGGGCTTTTTCGGGAAAAACCGGGGGCAGAAACGTATTTTCTAAAAAGGCGGAGGGGTTTTTCGGAAAAACCGAGGACCTATACGTAAAAAACCGGGGACCCGCGAGCGGTTTCCGAAAACACAGGGGGCTATCCAGCAAAACAGAGGGGGCAAAAAAATTTCTAAGGATCTCTTCGCGAGAACCAAGGACCTGTACGTAATTTCAGAAAAACACAGGGGTCTTTTCACAATTTGCCACCTCAGACCGTACTGAGATTCGGTCGCCACGCGCCGACCGGAGCGTGCGCGGGGGCGACGTGGCCTCGCGCGGTCGCGGCGTCTCCCCAAACGTAATAGACGGAGTATTTGACCCACACAAATAATGGGCGTCCTGATTCACGTATCAAGTTGGTCCAATTAATGGTCAGTAGTGTGTCAGCGTCAACAGAATGGTCAAAACACCCCATCCTCCTCTAACATAACACGTGTCTGCTGAATGTATATATGTGTTGTCCAGGTAAGAAGTACATTAGGTAGCAGCCAGCAACTCAAGAGGTAGGTATGATCCAGTGAAGCGCTGACAAATGTTTGGTTGTCGAGAGCTGAGACTAACCGTAGAAAAAATTGCATAACGAGATATCAGTGACGGCCATGGCGCGATAAATAACCACCACCGGATGGCGTGCAGTGGAGCCTCCCACTGTGCAAACTGCACAGTGCAATCGATTGGACCGTCAATACAACCACTAGTACATCGATCCGTCAAAGAACAAGGACACGTAGGGATGCATCTGTAGCGGATGTGGGCCGTGCGTTGGGTGCCTCGGGGAGATCCAGGGCTGAGAGAAAAAAAGGCCTCCGCGCAATAAAGAAGAGGACCACCAAGGCGTAGTAGGTTCATGATCCAACGACTTCCAATGCGTGCATTTCGCTACAACTGCACTGGATCCAGTGCAGAAGAGAAGGAATTAGTACGATGTAATTTTAGATAACTAAAAATATAATTTGAGATGGTTAAAAAATAAAAAAAATCAATTGGCTGTACAAGTTTTCCCTTCTACTTCTAGAGTGTATGGACTGCATGCTTGCAACCGAAGGCATACGCCGACGCGACTCAAGATTCCAACGTCGCGTGTCCCACGATCACTTCGTCAAATCTGGACTGGACGGGTGCCGTGCGCGCGCCTTGTTCGTTGGTACGCGCGTCGTCTACCTCGCCATCACCTCCCCTCCAAGTCACCGAGCCGTCGCACTCACCAGTCACCACCACTTCCTCCTTGGTTATATCGCGACTCGCGCGCCCGCACAATTTATTTCGCCTCCTCCCTCTCCTGGCGAGTCGCGGATAGTAGCCATATGCTCCAGGCCAGCTCGGAGCGGCCGGCCGCGGGCGCGGCGCCGGCGAGCCTGTGGATCCCCGGGATGAGCCCGCAGGCGGTGGACGGGGGCTCGGCGAGGGCGCAGGAGATCGCGCGGAGGCGGGAGGAGCTGCTCGGGATGCTGCACGACCTCCCCGAGTCCGAGTACGAGCTCTCGCTCACCGACCTCGTCGAGCTCTCCGAGGGGAAGGAGGCGAGCCCGAGCCCGGTGGGCCCGGGGCGGTCGGCGTCCGGCAGGCAGGGAGAGCAGCAGCCGGCGGCGGGGAGGCCGGAGAGGAGGGGGTCCGCGAGGCGGTGGGACAGCGGGAGAAGCTTCCGCAGCAGCAGCGACGGCGTCCTGCTCAACTTCTACATGCCCCGCTCCCTCACTCGCAGCTTCACCGCGCCGCGCCCCGGCCGACCGCCCTCGGTCTGCGGCGGCCGGACCGCCAGCGTCTCCTCCGACTGCAACAAGAGGTAATCATCTCCAAACACTCTGTACCAATATACGAATTCTTGATCGGTTTGCATGCAAATTATTTAGCAGAGCATGAAGAACAAATTCATCACCAAAAAAAGAACTTCTTAGTGGAGTAGAGCATGCCCTTAATTATTCTTGTTTATTCAATTACGGATAGTAATTATTAGTACTCGTGTAGCAATTAGCATAGGACCAATCAAACACATGCTTTGACAGTTGACACAAAGCTGGGTAATCAAAGCCGGCACGACATTTTCATGGTAAATGAGATATAGAAATGGTCGTAGTTGAACACGGCGGCTTATGATATGTCCATTGTCTAAAAACACCCATTTACATTAGTAATTGTCCTATATCGATGGTTCATTCCAGCTGTTAGGTGTACATGCCATGCGTTTTAGTATGTCAAAGCTATGCACCTTAGGCGGTCACCAGTAGAAAGTTACGGAGTGTTAAGGGTATTAGAGATAGAATATGATTTCTTTCCATAATATCTCTTTGTATTCCCTATATATATTGTCTATTGTGGCTCTTCAATATACACACAATATTCATAACACATTCCAGCTGTTAGGTGTACATGCCATGCGTTTTAGTATGTCAAAGCTATGCACCTTAGGCGGTCACCAGTAGAAAGTTAGGGTGAAAGTTATGGGGAGGCTGGACTAAACTAAATTAATATAAATATAGTCTGATGCTTTTATGCAGTTCAAATTTCTCTACTAATATAACATGAGAGTTTGTCCGTTCATCATCTCCTCCTATCCTCCTCGCGCAGCGCACGCATCCCCCTCCCCCTCGCAACCACCGCGATGTCCTCTTCGCGTAGCGCACCCACACGCACGCTCCTCCTCATGCAACTACCATGACCCCCTTGTGTGACAAACTGCTCTCCCCCTTCCTCTCACAGCCTCTCGCTCCCTCTTCCCTCTCTCGCCTGAGCTCCCCCACCTCCCGCTGCCCCGCCGGCCATGGCTGCCAAAATTTCCCTAGGTCGACGGTTGGCGGAAGTCAAATTCTCTCTCCTCGGTTGGGTCGTCTCCCAGTAGTAGGGCTAATTAGCGAAGCCAGCAGTTGCCTCCCACTCCCCTGCGGCCATGCCCCTCAACCACTCCTCATCTTCTCTGTCTCCTTGCCTCCTTAGTAGATCCGCTCGCCCCGAGGGTTGAAACGACAACGCCCAATCGGCTGCAGCCTCCTCCTGGCCGCTGACCTCCTCTCCTCAGCTCGTCCTCATTGTGCTGTCGACCACCTAGGCCCCTGAGCTCAAGCCTCGAGCTTCCCCACATGGATGCCAAGTCATGCCTCCTCACACTACCTGTTGCCTGGGTGGGCGGTGGAACCTCGCCGCCGCCTCGACCACGAATCCACGGCCCGCTACTAGGGTTTCACTGTTCTTAGGCTCAACCACCTCAAGATGCACACTCGATCTCCTTCTCCTCATTCCATTGCATCTGGTGACCGGTGGAGGGTGGATGTGAGGATTAGTCCCCAATTGGGCCTTATGGATACTGGTTGTTGTTGTGGACTTGTGGTCCGACTGCTAAGTGATGAGAAAAGGCCTATTTCTGTTCTAGTTGTCTTCTACTTCCATGAGGGGTCAAGGTCCAAGCTTCCATCCGTGGCTGCGACATGGCCGACTGCCGCATGGGCGGGAGGGGGGTTGTTACGGTGCCGACGGAGGGTAGCCTCGAGCGTAATGAAGCCCCTCACTGTATTCACCCTAGCGATAACTAAAGACGACATGCTAAGACAGAGGAACCATGTGACAACGACTTTGCAGAGGCACAGAAGGTTACTACGCAACCACATTTTTTTAAACCAGAAGTAGGAGCTCTGCCATTTATTTCAATGAGAAGAGAAATACATTGTTCCTAAAGGGGAGACGCCAAAGACGCCAACAACAACGGGGGAAACAACACCGGGAGGGATTTCCAAACCTGGAACTCCTACCGAAACACCATTTGCACTCGCAAGGCAAGCACCTTGTGGAGCAATAACGTAAACACCTTCCCTTATAACCAAACGAAGCGTAGGGCTAGCAATCCACAGGGCAAAGCACAAAACTGGAGAACCACAATTTTTGCAGGGGCTTGAGATGAAGCCAACAAGACCAGGTTGGAGAGGAAACACATCTCGTCTCACCGAACCAGCATATACGCACGGTGTCTTGTTACTTGCAGTACGTTCTGTGAATGAGCGTGACCTAATAATATGCATTCGCGTTGGTGGTGCAGGGAGAGAGACGGCGATACCGTCAAGTGCTGGTCGCTGCTGTGGGATCGGCGGTGGCGGAAGTCGAGCCGGCGAGACCCCAACGTGCCGCCCAACGAGTCGGCCGTACGCGTGGCGTCGGCTGCAATCCTCAAGGCGGCGAACCACTCCGCTCCCCCTGCCAAAATCTAAGCTACTTCTATTGTTCCATTGTTTGCTCTTAGCGAGCTTTGGGCAAGAGATCGTCTGCCACCGCTGGGCGTGTGTATTCGCGATTCTGTACATACTTCGTATGCGATATGGTTGTTGAGTTTGTATTAGTATAGCGGTGTTTACTTCGATCTTGTGAATTGATTGTGTGTGGAACCAAAATGTAAGCCTTCCCCAGGTAATCGAACAAAAGGAATGGAGATACAGCTACACAGTTGCAGTAATTGTGCGTTTTGCTGTAAGTCGGAATCCAATTCGGGTGAATCCAATTAACTTAGGGGACACCTCGTGGACACAAGCGATCAGATTATTCAGTGGCATGAGGCATATATATGTCGTTCTGAAACCTTTCGCAAAATATTCAGGTGCAGCAATGAACAGATCGACTGCGGAGCTCAGTTTTCCTTCCAGGACTTGCAATACAACATACATAATGTAGCACTACCAATAATATCTAAAATACGCTCATCTACCTCAGTCAACCAGAAAAGCATGCACCTGCTCCAATCATAACCTTATAATCTCATCCTGATGGGACTTTCTCTACATTATGGCATTGCTGAATGCACAAATCAGACTAGAAGCCATCTACGCTTGTGTCGAAGACCATAGACAAAATGAAAAACAAGCATACATATGATTATGGACAATGGTTGGACTGAAAGAATCCTTATTTGTCATCACTCCTCATGTCTTATTGCAGAATTCTATTTCTGTTGTTGGCCAATCAACCTCAATCTCTGGAACTCTGTATCAACAGGGTATGGGAAGAAGTCATGCTCAATATTTAGCTGATCGAACACAATTGTGTCATTGCAAAAGTTAACATTAAGAAGGTACTTACATTAGAAATCTTTATCCAAGATTCAAGGGCATCAATGGCCTTTCCGGAGCGCTGTGTCTCCTGTGCTAGCGCAACACCATCATGCAAATTTTTTACTTTACCACTCACAAGAAGAGAGGCTGCAGCGTTCAGAACCTACGAAGAAAAACAGAAATTGATTCAGGTTTGGCACACCAGGAGAACTCGACATGTGCAGTCCAATTTTACTATAATTATTTTCTGATTTCCATATGTGTTTTATGGATAAGTTCCACAGAAAAAGAAAATGCTCATCATGACACCAAATTTGTGCTGGGTAAGCTGCTTTTTTATAGGATGATGAGTTAACTCCTTATTTAAAAGAAATTTTTTTAGAACATATTTATATATGATAGATTTTCTTCAGGAAGTATGCAAGGTACAGAGTAAAAAGAGAGGAGTAAGGTCGGACTTACAAGAGCATCTGCAATTGAACCTCTTTGACCAGCAAGAACATCCTGGAGAACTTTGGCGTTAAACGCTGGATCACCTCCTTTAAGATCTTCTAGCGTACAGCGAGGAATGCCAAAATCCACTGGATTGTATATAACGAAAAGAATGTGAGACTAAAGAAAAATTTATAATGTGATCGTATCACATAACATATTTCAGAAGTTAACATGCATAACATAGCAAAAGGTACAATATGAGCAATACACACAAATTGAGGCAACTAAACTCAAATGAGCCAAGTCAAATTGCATAAAGTATGTCCAACGAATTATCTCCATTTTATAAATTCTGAGAAAAACTTAAGAAAAACCTCTTACATGGATCGAAAAGCATTTTTTCAATCTTTCCTGGAGTGACATCAAGGATATATCCGGGCCCTATAGCCATTAAAAAAGAATCTTCAGTTAAATACATAATATATCAGTTCCAAAAGGATTCCAAGGTAATTCCTCGAGTAATCACAGCAATTTTTAGCAACACAGTGGCAATATTAGAGAGAAATGGGGACATTGGTAGGTGTCCATACCAAGTGGGCTTATTTCATCCAAACCCTTTGAATGGACAACCAATGCTCTCTTCATTCCAAATTTCTGAGCTGCCTTAGCCATCTTGGTAACCTGTCAACCACAAATTGCTATGCATTAGAACGATGAGCATTTTACATGGAACTACAACAATTGCATATAGTGCTCATAACAGGATTATTTCTATGCCTTCTCAAGAGAGGCACTTTTATACCTACTATTTGCTTGTTCAGTATCAGTAATCTTTGCTAACAATGGAGTTCACTAAAAATTAAAAAAGAGCAATCGTATATCTGGAGGACAACTTGGTTTAACAGCTTGACAATAGATTCCTGCTGCCTGTATTTAATTTTTTATATATAATTGCAGCACTTATTAGCTAAAAAAACGCATGTATACCTACTTTAAGTACAAAATGTAAGACAACACTAGATGATGACCATGGGATCATGTGGAACATTAAGTCACCAGTTTAAACATGATGTACCATACAGAATACAGAACATACTATGTTTGCTTTTATCCTTTGGTATTATAGTTACTACAAGAAAAGACAAGATGAATACAATATACTTACTATGTTCTCATGGTAAACACCAATAACAGCATAAGGCACCCTTGCAGGATTCAATAGAGGACCAAGGATATTGAAAACTGTCTTTATTTTCAGCTTCTTCCTCACAGGTCTGACAATTTTCATTGCTGGATGGTAATTTGCAGACATCATGAATCCAACACCCACCTCATTGACACACCGTTTAATACCCTAACAAAGAGTAAACAAAATTAACCACACCTGGTTTCTTATGCTGTAAAATGCACATAGTAGTGAAATATAACATGTGAGGATTGAAAATTCAAAGGACGACTTTCCGTGTATGAAAGAAACAACCATATTACAGAGAAAAAAAGCGCCGTGCACACACGAGAATCACAAGGTCAACTATGCAACTATTTAATGCACAGAGTTACCACATATGGAATCTGAACTATTTCTCAATTAAAGAAGTCATAATAACTATTGCCCTATAGGCTGCAGCTGGCCACTCAAGAATCATTAAAACTAGTTTAGTTGAGAAGGTTGAAAACAGAGGTGCTATTACAGGTGAGGGGATAATCCCTTAAAAAGGTAAAAGGCGATCTAAAAAGGTTAAGATATGGGAAAAGAATCCAAAGTATGCAACACCATGCAGCCTCAGTGCCTATTCATACATCTTTTTTGAGAAATCGAAGCCAATATAGTCAGTGGCTTCCTCACTCCTCTCGCTCTCATCTCGGCCCGAATAAGACAAGGAGTCACGGGTGCATCACGCACCCCACTCTTCTCGCTCCCGTCTCGTACACGCATCTCTCCTTCACTTTCCACACTGCTCGCCCTCTCCTTATAAAAGCCATTTCTTTCGACCACCACTATTTATTTTTTAGCCAAAAGTCATCAACCATAACCAAAAACTATCAGCTGTGGCCAATATAAACATGCTATCAGTTTGAGACTAGTGGGACCAGTCATCTACAAGATTCTAAGTGGAAACCAACATTCAAATGTGCCCCTTTTACACCATCAAGCAAACTAACAGAGTAACAGAGATGAAAAATCAAAGGCCCCAATGTACATATCCACCTCGCAACCATTACACAACATATTCTTTAGATAAAAGGGAAGCTCCTGATTGGCCTCATTTGGCCATTTAGATTTGTCCTCCACCTTTTATGGCCTTCTATTTTCTCCATCTCCGTGGTTGGTAAAAGGTCCATGCCACTTCTGCTCGCGGTTCATGTATAGTACTTAGATATAGAAAAGTCAAGGCCGCCAGAAAATCCCTCTAATTACTGCTCAAGAAAATACATCAACTAAGGTTGAGACCAGAAGGCTGCTCTAAAGTCACATCCAACTTTTTGGCTCACGAGGTACCCTCATGGTAAGATCAAGACTCAACGTGCTAGCTAGTACTAGTAATTGATAGTTTGATACAGAAGTAGTTTGCTGCAGAGGCTAGAGGCTATAGAACACAGGGACAAGAAAAGCAAGGACCACACAAACTAAGCAATCACAGGACAAATCAGGCAATACCTCGGGTCCCAGCTCGATGTTGACACCCAGAGCCTCCAGCACATCGGCGCTGCCGCAGGCCGACGAGCTCGCCCTGCTCCCTTGCTGCAGAAACGCACGGGAAAACACATCAGTACATCACCCCCACCTCCTAAACCCAAAGTGCAAAACTTGACATGCTACTATGCGCATGTTTAATCCAAAAAATGAAGGGCGAAAATCCAATACCTTGGCGACTTTGGCGCCGGCCGCGGCGGCTAGGATGGTGGAGCCGGTGGAGATGTTGACGGTGTCCGCGCCGTCGCCGCCGGTGCCGACAATGTCGACGGCGTCGTCCAGCCCCTCGACCCGCACGCAGCAGCTCATCATCGCCTTCGCCAACCCGACGATCTGAACAACTCGGCAAACTCAAATTAGTGGCCGCAGAAATTACACTTCATTTCTGGAGCAAACAAAATTAGCGTATTAATTCACGAATCACAAATCCCAGACGCACACCTCTTCGTAGGTCTCGCCCTTGGCCCTGAGGAGCACGAGCAAGGCGGCGATGCGCGCCTCGTTCTCCTCCTGCAGCAGCAGCCGCAGCGTCGTTTCCGCCTCCGCCTCCGAGAAGTGGGCCCCACCGATCAGCGCCTCCAGCACCTGACGTCATCACCGCCACAAGGGAAGGTCGGCCACGCACAGCATAGACATAATATAGAGGGGAAACAAAGCCGGCGTGGGAGGCATTGCGGCGCACCTTGTCGAAGGAGGCGGTGCGCGGGGAGGCGGACTCGGGGGCCGGCGCGGCGGGGGGCTGCACGGCGACGCGGGCCGGCGGGAGGCGCCCGGAGGGGAGGGGCCGCGCGTGCGAGGGTCGCGCGCGGGGTAGGAGTGGAGACGGCGCGGAGGCGAGGGGCTTGGAGGAGGAGAGCTTGAGCGACGCGACCGCCATTGGTGCGGTGCGTCCGTGCGCGCGAGCTAAGGGATCCCTTTCGGATTTAGGCGTGGGTTCGAGAAGGAAGGCTCCCCTCTGGTGTGAGCATTTTATATGCGGCGGTGGCGCAACCTGTCACCCCGTTCCAAACGCGCGTTAGAACGCTGGTTTCTTATGGTGGGTTTTTTCTTTCTTTTTCTTCCTTGCTCTAGAAAGCGTTGGTTTTCTAAAATAGAAATACTAACATCCATGTAACGTTCTGATAGGATAGACGACCACTGTTAGATTTAAAGTTACACAAATCTTAAAGTAGCTCTATTATTATTCCGTCGCTCCGTTTCGTTCCCGTAGCCGCATAGCTCACTCCCTTCTCCCTCTTGTTCTCTCTCCCTTCTCGCCGCCATCATCCACTCACTCTCCTCCACCGTTGTCCCCGCCGCACGCGGGATCCAATGGCCTAAAGGGGCGTCGCCATCGGATCTAGCACCGAAGGAGGAAAATCTGGCCTCCCTACTATAGGTTCACCCTCAGTCGAGCATAGAAAGAGGTCGGAGGAAGGCGGAGGCGATGGGCAGGGTATGAGGGTGGTGGCGGAGCCGGAAGCAGTGACAGTTAGATTGGACGGCGCGGCACGGCGCGGAGGGGTTGGAGGGCTGCGTGCAAGGCGGCGAGGCGCCGCCGACCGCTTGTGGTGGTGGAGGCGCGGGGTGGGGAAGGGCAAGCGAAGGAGGCACACGGAGCTGTCAGGAGCGGCGCGACGACAAGGTACTCCTCCTCTTCCTCCATATCCTATACCGTTAAACGTCGTTCTAACAATATATCATTTGCTAGTTGCTCCCTTTTTTAATTTTTTTTCTTTTTCATTTGTATTCTTTGTAGAGATATTTCAACTAAAAAGACAAAAAAAAATTTAGTCTAGTCTAGGTAACATTTTCATAATACAATCTAAATAGTTTAAATTATTTTATCACTGAATCGAGAACGTAACTAAATCTTAACTTGCTACTGGCCTGCGCCCTGCAGTACCTACACCTCCGCTGTACGTTACTAGAATCCGATGGCTGAAACCTATCTCAACCGTAAAATACTCTAGTGTCCAATAGTACATGCAACAGGGACTGATATACAGTGAATCGGTGAGACACTGGTTGGCAAATCTTAAAATGCCAGTGAATAGAATGTCAAATCTTTAAAATACTCCCTAGAAAAAAGGTGCACCGTCTTGTGGGCAACGTGCCGTGGTATATATCCCCTCCCTCCCTTTTGGCCGTTGAAGAGGAAGAAAAGCTCGTGCGCTCAAGAGCCAGGCAAGTTGGTCCAGAGCGATGTTACTCTCTGTTTCTTCTGTGGCGACTTGTTCCGAAGATCTGGCTCTAAAGTACGATTATCGACTCGGTCGTACAAACACCACAAATCCAACTTGCTCATCTACTTTGTGACGATGACAAGTGGAAAAGGACTCCTTGCTCGGTTTTCGCATCTCACGTGGTTTCAATGCTGTAGATATCGTTTTAGGTCTTGCTCAAAAGGGTTTATTTTAAGTGGTTTTTAGCTGAAAATCACTGTAGCTAATTGAAAAAACACTATAGCTGACGATGACTTATTTAGCGTAACTAAATTTAAAAAAAATTAAAATAGAAAAATATGTTACCTCGTCACGGACAGTACAAATAAATACAGAAAAAAATATAACCGATAAAAAAACATAAAAAAGCTAAAAAATAAAAAAAGACGAAATTATTAAATAGTAAAAAATAAATCAGAAGGCTCGACAGCTACCATTGCGCTTATCCTCAACCTACCATTGAGTAAAATAATCAACCCGTTGAGAACTTACAAGCGCAGCCCAGTGTGCAATATACTCGAGTCCCTCCATGCTCTACATCGTAGTATGAAACATGCGTGGGACAAAGGTAGGTTATCCTTGTTCCATTCACCAGGTCAGAGAGGGCAGCAAATTAGTAACATCACCAGCTTTTCACGACAACCCGTGCAAGTTGTTCTTCGTAGCGCCAATCAGAACGAAGCGTTCGCCTATTGGATCACCAAACAAGCTACGAATTCTGCGTCTGTCTCTCTCTCTCTCTCTCTCTCTCTCTTGCGACAGGACAGGAGCGAGCGACGGTGCACGTACGGCATTACAAAGTACAAGGAACTTGGTTCATTGGATGCTGTACGTTTCAACGCAGATGAAAGGCGACACCTCGCTTACGTGGTTGTTGACGCGACATGGGTTTCCTTTCCATTTGGTTCCGGACACGAGGGTAGGTGGGTGTGCGGCAGAAAATTCGCACGGTTGGTGGAGAATTACGTGTTTGTTGTCGCAGTGGCAAAGCAGCAGTTGACGTCGTACGGAGTTTGCTACTTTCCTTAATAATAGACGCAGAAGCGCGGTCACGTGTGCTGGCTACTGCTAGGTAGACTAAAAAATGGCAATTTATAAGAGAGGTTTTTAATAAAAATTAAAGTTTAATTATATAAAAAAATGTTTTATAAAAAGTGTGGTATTATTCTGTGAAGGATGGGTTTTCTAAAAAAAATCGAGGACCCATATGTAATTTGAAAAGGTTTGTATGCATTTTTTAAAAATCGAAGGGTTTAGTTGAAATATCGTAATCAAAATAACGTGGTCGAAGTCGAAGTCGTGATCGAAGAGCGTTGTGTTCAAAGTTGACACTATGGTCGAAATCGAAGCCATGTTCGAGGTCGAAGAGCTGTGGTCCATGGTCGAAATTGACGCTATGATCGAAATCGATGTTGGCTACATCGAAGCCGTGGTTGAGGCGGTGGTCATGGTCGAAGAGCCACGGTCGAGGTCGAGGGCGTAATCAAAGGGGGCCGTGTTCGTAGTCGACGTTGTGGCCCAAGTCTTAGCCATGGTCGAAGGGTCGTGGTCGACGTCGAAGCCATGGTTGAAGTTGAGATTGTGGTCGAAGGACGCTATGGTCGAAGTCGAGGCCGTGGACGAAGGGGACCGTGGTCCGTGGTTGAAGTCAAGGCCGTGGTCGAAGGGGACCGTGGTCGAGGGTCGACATCGAGGCTGTGGTCCGCGGTCGACGTCGACGTGGGCGAAGTTGACGTTGTGGTCGTGGTTGAAGGGCCATGGTCGATGTTGATGTTGTGCCATGGTCGAAGTTGAGGCTGTTATCGAAATCGATATCGTGGCCGAAATCGAGGCCATGGTCAAAGTTGAGGCCATGCTCGACGTCAACGCCATGGTCGAGGTGGAGGTCATGGTCGAAAGGGCTATGGTCGAGGTGGAGGGCGCGGTCTAAGGGGGTCGTGTTTGTCGTCGACGCCATGGTCGATGTCGAGGCCGTGGTCGATGCCGAGGCTGTGGTCTGTGGTTGACATTGAGGCAGTGGTCAAAGGGCACTGTGGGTGGAAGTTGAGGCCGCGATTGAGGTCGAGGCTGTGGCTGTGGTCGAAGGGCCGTGGTTAACATCAATGCCATGGTCGAAGAACCGGGTCGAAGTCGAAACTGTGGTCGAGGTGGAGGGCGCGGTCGAAAGGGCCATGGTCGAGGTGGAGGGCGCGGTCGAAAGGGGCCATGGTTGAGGTCAAGGGCACGACCGAAAGGGGTCGTGGTTGAAGTCAAGGCTGTGGTCGAAGGGTGCCGTGGTCGAAGTCGAGGCCGTGGTCGAAGGGGGCCGCGGTCGAGTGTCGACGCTGAGGCTGTGGTCCGTGGTCGAAGGGTGCTGTGGTTGAAATCAACGCTGTGGTCGAGGTCGACGTGGGCGAAGTCGAAGCTATGGTCGAGGTCGAGACCGTGGTCATGGTCACAGGGCCATGGTTGAAGGGCCATGGTCGAATTTGATGTCGTGGTTGAAATCGATGCCGTAGTCGAAGGACCTGGTTGAATGACCAGGTCGAAGTTGAAACCGTGGTCCAAGTGGAAGTCGTGGTCGAAAGGGCTGTGGTCGAGATCAAGTGCGCGGTCGAAGGGGGCCGTGGTCGAAGTCGAGGGCGCGGTTAAAGTCGAAGCCATGGTCGAAGTAAAGGCCGTGGTCGAAGTCGAAGTCATGGTAAGCACCGTAGTCGAAGAGCTATAACAATCGACCCCGACGACTGCTTCAACTATGACACTTCGACCACGACTCTTTTTCTGAAAATTACTTGAAACGTCGTGGTCTGCATCGCGGTCAAGAACATCGTCGAAGCCTTCTTCGACCACGGCGCATCGACAACGAAGCCGTAGTCGAACGGATGTGATCAAAGCGATTGTAAAACTCGATAAAGGTAGCATAAAATTCGATAAAGATAGCACCTGAGGTTCATGAGAGAACAGAGCAAATTCGGTAAAGGTAGCACAAAATTCGATAAATATAGCACCTAGTACCTCAGATCTATGAAACAGGGGTGGCGATGGGGTCGGCGCGGCCAGAGAGGAGGGCGGCGCGAATGAAGGCGGTAGGGTCGGTGTGGCCAAAAAGGAAGAGGGCGGTGCAAGTGAAGCGACGACGCGCCCGGGCGAAGAAGAGAAAGTGAGAGCAAGGAATCGGGAAGCATGTAGAGAATAGCAAGCGAGGGTAATAGAGCGGAGGACACGAACACAGCTACGAAAAAGGTGGCTACGATGTGCCACGATGAAAGTGACATGAACATTCGTGAAAACACACAAAACTCATCTAAAGATCGTGCATCGCGCGGTCCGTCCGATTGAACAGCCGACGTAGACGCAGGCTAAAAAAGAGTATTCAGCAAAGCGAATGACTTTTTGGCAAAGTCGATGTCGTGACGCGTGAGAGACCGGGAATACCCCCGGTTAATATAGGGACTATATGCGGCAAGTCGCATCGATCACGTGTTTGCTGTACGCCCTGTACACTCGAGGGAAAAGAAGTACAAGTCATGTGACACACATACACTGGTACTCAGCTGAAAAGTCCCTAGGTGGAACCGTGGGAGAGGACTTCAACATGTGATTCGCATTAGCAAATCTCTAACAGCAGCGTCCAACTCAATGACGCGGCAATTCACAGTGCCATCTTACGCTTTCCATGTGAAAAAACAAACGTGCTGGGAATAAAACTTACAATGAAGAGTTTCTGTAACCGATAACTCTGCAACCCTCCAGCAAGGAACCTTCCAGCATATGAAAGTCACATGCTCTCCCAAACATCAAAAGTATGACTTGCAAACACGAACTCCATCATCCTATTAATCTGTTGACATATGAAAGAAAGTCACATGTCGAACATCAGCAACCGAGGGCTTCAGAAACAAATCAAAACAACACTTCTATTTCTCAACCTATCTGACTAGCTCCAATGGGAATTGCGCTGGCAGCCCCTGTATTGCACAATAGAGCAATCAACTATTAAGTCCCTATGCAACAAATACAAGTAGAGGACTCCAATCTACAAACTTGAGGGTGAGACAAGTAGTAGTGACAGAAGTATCAAATCCAAAACAGAGCAGACTGTGTATATCTGCGTGCCTAGTAGTGTCATTAGTTCCAAAAGCATTCACAATACCAGGACCTCACAATTTCTTCAAAGATTAATCAATAGCTACAAGGCAACTATATAGCCCATACCAGACCGAAGCAAGCACGAAACCAAACAGAAAGGGGAAAGACTAAAACCATACCTTGTTTTTGAGCGGCAGGGTCCCTGTTTGTGGCATTTGACAGGGTATCAAGGATCCAACCACCACCAGCAGCACGTCTCTGTCTTGCAACATGGAACCCTGAATTATCTTTTGCTCTCAAGGCTACTAATTTCTCCTTTCTCTAGTTGATCATCCCTGCATCTTCATCACTAATTTCTCCACGGCGGAGAGGGGCACGTGCTCCACCCCTGCCACGCCGGCCAGCCCCTCCTCGCTGCTCCAGCGTGGGGTCGTCCAGGCAGTTGAGCGACACCACCAGCGGCTGCCCGCTGCCGCCGCCGGCCACCGAATGGGCCATCATCCCGCGCTGTCGGCTCGGTGTGGAGCACAACCGAATGGGCCCGCGGTTGTGCTCGTGTCTCTCGCGTCTGCACATCTCACCGTCGTTTCATGGCTCTCCAGTAGCCAGTGCCCCGTACTGTAGCATCAGGTGGAGTACAGTAACAAGCAAGTTTTGTGCGCTAAACCGGCGTTTCCGAAATCAAGTAGAGCAATCTGCCCTTTCTTTTTTCCTTCTCCAAGTAAAAAAGAAGCTTGCAATATACCGCGTCTAGTGCTAATAACCTGACAGCTGAGTTCATGGCGTAGGTGCCGATCATCAACTGCAACGAGAACCTGAAGCCTGAACTTTACATATGTAGTAGCAACAGCTCAAAACCGGTGAAGTGGTAGTGAGTGGTAAGCAAACACGGTATGCTGCGCAAAGCACAACAAAGCATGTAATCAGGTGCTTTGATTCAGCTCGACCAGACAAATCGCAAACAGCAGGGAAGTAACATGTGGCTATTCAGACAAATGAACTTGCCACTTTGCGGCCCTACAAAGGCATGAATACTAGCTAACAGCAAGTCAGCAGGAGACATGGACTCTTTTATTTTTTTCTTTCGAAATTTAGTTATTTTTCATTATACTTGATATGGACTTTTTTTTTAATCTAAGCTGTTATAACCTGGATTCCGTCAGATGGACGGCTAGATCTTTCCTCTTTTTCCTCCATAAACACAGAATTTTTTAGCTCTTGAAAACTTCCTTTTCTTTTAATGACTAGGAAGGTGGCACGTGCACGTGGGCATTGTCATTAATTTTCTCTATTTGATTGTTATTTGGTTTTCTCTCCGATTGCAAAAGAAACTGATGGAGTGGTGTTCGGCTTGGGAAGGCTAACATTGGCGGCGCATGGAGATGGAGCAAGAATGCAATGCATAGTTTATGCAGCCTTTAAGTTAATGTAATTTGATTTATAAATTAACTTTTCATATATACGTAATTCTTGTAATTGAAAAAGGGTCGGAATGATTGCCTTTAATTTATTTTTGAGGCTTGGGGCCAAAATTGTAATTCATTCTTATAATTAATGTGTTATAATAATTTTAATTCCTTTTTAATTATTGCTAATTATACTGTTTAGAGTTAATTAGTGTTAGGGTTTTTATTTTTTTATGAGAATTTCTAGCATGTTTATCTTTTTTTAAAATACATCGCTATAGTTTAGCTTTACGTAGGCTCACCTAATCAAGGTTGGGATGTTTATATTGTTGTGAGAATGTCTAGCTATTTAAAACTTCGACTTTTGTATACAAGTATATAATCAATAGATAGATATAATAGATCCCGTTCACCGATTTCAAAACAAACTCTGAAGAACTCCTATGAGCAGTAAAACTCCCCCGAATCAAAACATCAGGTCCGTGCAGGAAGACAAATAATCCTAGCGTTCGTTAATTTCGATAACTGTTCCCCGGCCGGGTTCAAAATTTTTTTTTTCTCGATAGCTGTTCCTGAAGACAGCGAACCTTTTTTCTAGATAGATGGCGATCCTGTTTCAATGGTTTGTCGTTTTTCATACACAAGAAGCATACATTCACCCGTCAGATAGGCAGATACATGAACGTGCAACGAACAGTTTAGCCGCTTCCAACTTCCGGGCAGTTGATAATTTGGAGCGTCTGGAATCTGGACACACGCATCGGATGCTAGCTGACTTCCCTCGACAGAACAGAGATGCTAGCTGACTTAGAGCCGGGAAGTGCGTACGTTACCTATATTCTATACCAAATACGCCCGTGTGTTTCGCTAGATGGTTCTTTGGTTTTTTACGTTATTTCTTCGTATTGTCCGTAATAATATAACGATTTTTTTAATTTTTTTTTCTATTTTTCTAAAAACAGCTATTATAATATAATTACAGTTAAAATCTAAAAACCACAGCTAAAAACTTGTCAAAAGCTAGATGGAGCTCCACCTCTATATCCAACTCCGCAGTTGCAGACGCAAAAGGCATATATACATATATATGTATATATATATACATACATATATATATATATATATATACACACATATATACATATATATATATATATATATATATATATATATATATGGCGACAACGGAGTGCGTACGTCAGATGAACAAGGAAATGTCGCTCCCTTGAGATCGCCGGCAAATATGCTGCGATTCGATGTTTCACCAAGCAAGGCTGAAAGCTTCGTGTGCACTCCCCGGCGTGTCTTTACGCTGCTCCTCCGCCGGCACCGACGCACGCAGCATCAAACAAATAAGTTGGTAGACACGGGCGTTTCCTTCGCACTTCGCTTGCTCGCCCACCAACGAGCAGCCTCGCGCAGATCGCGGCCGGCCTTCCCCCTCCGCTACTGCTCGCCCACTCCTCCTGACATTTCCTTCTCCTAGCTTCCGCGTGTCAGCGTCTTGCATGTGAGGTCAGTCAAAACGATGCGCTCGAGCAAGAAACAATGGAGTGCTGGCACCACGCAGCATTCACGGAAATGTATGATCTCACAAAGCAGATAAGACTCAGGGAATTATACAGAGAAGTATGCTCCAGGCATAAATTTCTGGCCACGGCACAGAAAACCAGGCATGCGCCGCAGGCATATATTTCTGACTGCAACAATTCACGAGACTGGCTTTATACGGGAACTGTAGTTAAACGTGTCAGTGCGGTGTGCAACTGTGCGGACATTAGCTTGGTCGAGTGCTGTACGAGAATATTTCTGTGGCCGGGGGACGGGATGGCCGCCGACGAAGAGCTCCTCCCAGACGTCGGCGAAGGCGCGGAGGATGAGGTGGTGGTGGCGCGCCGAGTTGAGCGACAGGAAGCGCTGTAGCAGCTCCCGCAGCTCGGCGGCGCCCGTGATCTCGTTCTCCACGACCATCTGCACCATCGACCGCCGGAAGTCGCCCAGCGGGTCGGTCGACTCCGTCACCACCGGCACGCTCTCCTCCTCAAGCCGCCCGCGGCCACCTCCCCAATCGCTCGCGCTCCTCCGGTGCCGCGGCCTCCTGCTGCACGCCTGCACGCTGCCGCGGGCGCCGCCGTCCTCCCGGACGCCCAGCGCGCGGACGCCGCGCTCCAGCTCGCGGAGCTGCCGCAGGAGCGCGTCCACGCTGGGCGTGCCCTCCGCGCTGGCGTCCGCGTCGTGGGAGGCCGGCGCGGCCGCCGTCTTCGGTGTTGACGCCGACGCCGCCGTTGTCGTGGTACTGGACGCTGTCAATGGCGTCGTGACAGCGGAGATTTTGGCAGCGGCGGCGTGTGAAGCAACAATGGACACAGACTTGGAGCCACCGCAGCCGAACATAAAGCCACGGCCGGCTGCACCCGCGGCCTTCTTCTTCGTCGTCGTCTTCACGGGTAGGGCCCCGGCCGCGCCGCGACGCGTCGTCGCTTTCATGCCTAGGGTCGAGAGCAAGTGTCGTGGACTAGCTAGCTAGGGGAAGAAACTAACGCCTGGTCTTAATAAGAGCCGGGTGAAATGTAGCAGCAGCAGCAGCAGCAGCAGCAGTAGTATTTTCATGTGGGTTCCGGTTTAGACGCGTGTGCAGATTGCAGACACATTTATAATCCCAAGTAATTTGATTTGATCAGCTGAAAATTAGTATAGGCTAGTGGTTGTTGGGTGGTCAATGTCAGATTCTGGTCGATTACCAGCGGTAATAATTGGCGTGAACCGGGATGGTGAAACAAACACTAGGCTAGTGTATTTGCAAGCGAAGTCGATGCAAGAAAACGCGGCTGAGGTGCGTCAGAAAAGAGGCTAAAAAACATTAGACAAGTGAGAAACAGCAGCAACGCTAGCATTTCCCAGGCTTGCGTTTTGGCGCAGCTTGCAGTGAACAGAACAGAGTAAAAGACAGGAGGCAAGGGAAAAGCCAACAAATGGATGGGCCTAACCAGTTTATTTTTCAGGATCAGAGGGCGGCCCCTACTGCAACTGCAAGCAGCTTAGATCGATGGGAGGAAACACTGTGCTGGGCGTTCGTTTGTTTGCTTCTTGTCCCATGCATCCGCTGGTATATTCCGGTCACGCTAGGCGAAGTGGCCGTGTCTGTCGCTCATCATGTGCTCGACAGAAGGTTACCAAACTTGCCACCGCATTACTCCTGCATCCTAACCGATATTCAGGTGAGTGCGTAGGTAATGCGGCGTAAAACATGTGGTGGATTAGTTTTAAGCATCGGTTTCACTCGGACATGATGAGCTGAGTCACTATACATAAGAGACAGACCAAACAGTAGGTGTAAAAGATCAACTTTTGTTTTGAGAGAGAGAGAGAGAGAGAGAGATCATTGTGTGATGGCATACAGCAAAGCCAAAGAATGTTTCATTCGACTGTGCTTCGGCCGGTCTATTCTGTCTGGCTTTTGTGTCTGTTCTTTTTAGCTGTAGTTTGTAGTTTTTGGTTGTGATTTGTGATTTTTGGGCTGTTTGTGCGAGAGATTATATAGTAACAGAAACTCACGTGTGATTTTTACCGATATAAATCAAGTCGGTACAATATGTACTACAATTAACTAGTAGTCCCTATCTTAAAAGATACTCCGTTTAAAAACTAGTTACTGTAAAAAAATCGAAAAACAGCTCTTAGAAGCCAAAAAGAATAGGGCATTTGACTCAAGCACAGGAATTAGATCAAACATTGTGTCCTGGTAAAAGTTGAGTTCTGCTGTCTCAAATGCATCTTGGGGTGATTGGAAAAAATAGTAGTTGTGGTCGGTGCAATTTAGTGGAATAAAAGTTCTCAACGATGCCTTCATGGCTTATGTCTGCTCGTATCTGACGGGGTGCAGCTACAGCTGTCGTCAAAAGATGGCATCGGCATCCTGCTCAAACTGTTCTTCCGGGCTACGGCCCAAGAGGCTGGCATCTCTGTTCAATATTCTTCGTCGTGCCCAAATAGTACTAGATAGCTACTTAGGTTGCATCTCTGGCCCAAGTCTTAATTTAGCCCAAATAGGGCACCCACTAGTTACCTACCGCTGCTCGGTCCATCCGGCTTACATCAAACTGTGGACTGGTTAGTAGCCGCTTTATGGTGTTTTGCTTGTGACAGCCCAAAACTTTTTCTTGTGAAAGCCCAAAAAGAGTTCTATATGTCGTACTACTAGCTCGCCATTTCGTGGGCAATCCTAGAGTTGCTAGTCCCTGTCTGAAGTGAAAGAAAGTCCTGTTCTTTTCAGAACACTAAAATCGCTTTTAATTTCTTCTGAAGAATCAGCTTTTAAATGTAGTATTTTTTTTCAAGATAGGGTCTACTAGTTAATTATAGTACATACTTTATTGACTTCATTTATATTGGCAAAAATCGCATGTGAGTTTCTATTACTCTATAATCTCTCGTACAAACAGTCCAAAGACTACAAGCCGTAGCCAAAAGTCATAAGTCGCAGCCAAAAAGAACATGCCCCACTTTGACTGGAGGTCTTTTCCCTGGCCAACACTACTGCGGTAGCGTCGCCTTCACTGCAAGTGAGCCATTCTTTTCCTATCACTCTGGTCAGGTTCCCATCTCGCAAATCCGCCAGTCTCCTCACATTCCCCTTATGCCGTTATGCGTAATTGATCACAATTCCTTTCCTACCGTTGGCAAACGACGCATCCAAGGAGAGTAGAAGTGCACCACCGATCAGGAGTCTGAATATGCGGGTATGTTCTTTTCAATTTCGGCTTATGGTTTTTATGTGTGATTTATGACTTTAGATTATTCGTGAGAGAGTATGGAGTAGCATAAATTCGTATGTGGTTTTGATCGATATAAATGAAGTTACTATAATATATACTACAATCAACTTATAGATCCTGTTTTGAAAATATACTTTATTTAAAAAATAATCAATATGAAAAATCAAAAAGTAGTATTTAAAAACTAAAAAATACAGGCCTGCTATCCATATCTCAAAAGACGTCCCTCGTAAGCAATTGGCTTCGTGGATTGGTTTGTAGTCATCTCTTTCAGATCGAGATGTAGCCTGCTTGGTTGATGGCTAATTGGCTAGGATAAGTGTCCGGCTCCAGTGACCAGTGACATACATGCATGAGCTGATGGTTTTGGACAAAAGAAAAGGTTGGTGAGGTGACTAGTGAGGACACCAATTCACAATAGCTAGGCTAACCCAAGCCTAATTAAAGGTTAGGTCCAATGGGATATTGTAGTAGATGCCCGTGCAGTGTACAGCTAAATCTTGCAGGAGCCTTTGCTAGCTCCCACACCGCGTACCGAAAGATAGAGACGATGCCAGGAGAAGAGAGGGATAGAGACCTGCCATCCACTGCAACTAGCTACGAGCAAACCCATTCCCGCTCACCAACGCTAGCTGCTCGCTCGCCAGTAGTATTTAGGAGCCTTCACCTCCCGCTCACCAATTCCCTTCGCCTCTTTTCGTCGTCGTCGTTGTTGCGTGACACGCTCGCTCGCCAAACTTCGGCTTCTCCTCTTGGCATTCCCCCTTCCTGCCGATCTGGTGCCGTCGCTGTACCGCACTGCTTGCCGTTTTGACACACTAACTAGCTCCTCCTTGCTATTACTCTCCCCTATCCATTTGCTCTTTGCGATCTCGTTCTTCTTCTCTCTGTTTGGCGGCGGTCAGGCCGGAGACATGTCGAAGGTGAGGCTCCTTGTTCTTGGATTCTGATCCTGATTTCGTTCCTTGGTGCACGTACGTACACATGTTGATTGCTTGAGGTTATCTTGGAGGATCTTGCTTTAGAATCCAAGAACGCTTTCTTTTCTCTGCACTTTGCCCTTTGTTCAGGACGTAGCTTGTGGCAGTCACGCATTGCCTTCCTTCCCCTGTTCTTCGGCGCTAACTAATTGTGGCCTCTCGCTGCTGCTCCACATGTTTCTCTGCTGCAGAAAATTGTGGTGAAGCTGGATTTGCATGACAACAAGGACAAGCAGAAGGCCATGAAGGCCGTCTCCGTGCTTGTCGGTAGGTGCTCTATGATTGATCCATCAGTCATCCTCTGTTCAGAAACAAGGCACTCACGGATTAACGACGGTTGTGTTCTTTGTTATTTCTCTGTCAGGCATCGACGCCGTATCGATCGACATGGCGTCGCGCAAGATGACGGTGATCGGCACGGTGGATCCGGTGGATGTAGCGAGCAAGCTGCGCAAGTTGTGGGTGGCGTACATTGAGTCGGTTGGCCCGGAGGAGGAGCCGGAGAAGAAGGAGGAGAAGGAGGAGGGGAAGAAGGAGGAGGAGGGGAAGAAGGAGGGAGACAGCAAGAAGGAAAGCGACAACAAGAAGGAGGAGGAAGACGGCAAGAAGGAAGGTGGAGACGGCACGAAGGAGGAGGGAGACGGCAAGAAGGAAGGTGGAGACGGTACGAAGGAGGAGGGAGACGGCAAGAAGGAAGACGACGAAAACAAGGAAGGTGACGGCAAAAAGGAGGGCGACGACAAGAAGGACGAGGCGGCGACCAAGAAGGAAGAAGACGTCAGCGGCGATCAGAAGGAGCCCGCCACGGTGGCGCCTCTGCCACTACCTCAACTTCCACCACCGTACATGATTAACACGAACTACATGCACCAATACCGGCCACCGCCACCGCCGGTCTACCCGTACGTGCCGCCGCCCCAGTACTACTATGCGCGGAACATGAGCATGGAGGAGAACCCCAACTCGTGCGCCATTTGCTAAACCCAGGCTTGCTTGTTTGTGTTGCATTGCATGAGGCAGCGATCAATTCATTGTGACTAAGACATGTAAAGGACCATGTGAGAAGGTCCATAATATTGTTGTGATGAACTATTGCAATGTTTATAGGGTGGTCAATTGGTTTTGCAAATGTTGCATTTGATTTACACTGTTTTCTGGAAGTGCCAGAAAAATCGAAAATACCGTAGGTATCATGTTTGGCACGTCTCCCTCCTCTCCCGCAAACGCGATCCAAATGTCGGAATGAACGCGATATTTTTTAATTTTAGTTTTTTTATGTCTATAGAGATATAATAATGTTTTTTATTTTTTCTGTTTTTATTAAATAATTCATAAAAAACTATCGGTCACTGTAGTATAATTTTAGTCAACAACCAATCACCAAAAGCTAAAAATCACTAAAAAAATCAGATTGAACAGGACATAATCTCACCTAAAACTAACCCGCCATTACGGCATTGAAGAAGAATAGAGCAGCTCGGCACCCAGAAGCACAAGGCCCTCTGCTTTCCAAGAGAGAAACAGCCATAGAAAAGAAGTTGAGAAAATTTTAGTAGTGCAAGAACTCGTGCCTATTTCGAGCGTATTACCACCAAACTTTTGCCACTAAGAGCTAGGAGTGCAAACAGATCAGATTCGAACGGATATTGTTGTTATCATATCCTAACCTATATTTTTCTTCGGATTCGGTACCAATCGGATTCGGTGCCGAATCGGTCGGGATTAATCTGAGCCGTTTGCACCCCTACTTATTTGTAAGGAATGCATACAGTACAACAAATGGAGTAGGAGGACGTACTGTCAAGAACTTGATGTTACTACTTAATAGCTGATGTGGAAGATTTTATTTTACCATTGCAAAAGAAAATAAAACGTCAAATAGTAGCAATAACCTGAAATCAAACTTGAAGACGTATCGGATTCGGACGGATATTGCTGTTACCATATCCTAACTCATATTTTTTCTCCGGATTCGGTACCAATTGGATTCGGTGCCGGATCAGTCGGGATTAACCTGACCCGTTTGCACCCCTACTAAGAGCACATACAATACAAACACTTAGAAAGATGCTTAACAATTAAAAACTAATTTTTCTTACTACATAGAATAGGTAAAACTCTTATTTTGAAGCATCGATGCTTAAATAAGCATTGATACTTAGCAGGTGGTTATGTGTATAACTATATCTAATTAAAAGATAATATAACAGCTAAGCACCCATAGAAGAAATGCTTGCATTGGAGAAAGTAATTTTTACATGAGTACTTGATGATATAGTTATATTCTCTCTCTTTAAGCATTCATGTATAAACATCTTGTATTGTACATGCCCTAATTAAGCCGGTGATTAGTTCGCACTGGATTTGGTCATGATTATATTAGCTTCTAAAAGCTGTAAATTACTTTTTTATAGTAACTAATTTTTAAATGATATATCTTTTTAAGACGTGGTTTACTAGTCGATTGTAGTACACACTATAGTGACCAAAATTGCACGTGAATTTCTCTCTCTCAGCACCGCTCTCTATAAACTGATACTATTCATAAGCTAAAATTAAAAGTCAATATGAATAGGGTTAGAAGCATGCAAGGCCACAATTTAAAAGGCTTAGCCAAAAGTTTGATCGCGAGAGCTCGAAACGAAACAAGCGGGGCCTTCATCATGCGTATGCGTATGCATTCTCATTAAAGAAGGCTTCCTGCAACCTGGACTTGTTTATGAGGAAGCAACAAAGATGGCACGATCACCAGGCTTCAAAAGGTTGATAGATTTTAATTTTCAACCTGACAAAACCAGTACTCTCTCACTAACCAGACAAAACTAGATTTCGAAGGTAGCAGAACAGCAGCCGCGTGGCTGTGACGTCGCATTTGCGTTTTGCGGCCTCTCCCGCTAACCAAGCAGGAGTAAATTCCTTGTCAATTTTTTCGGTGCCGATGAGTCGGATGATCCCGACGTCTCGACGCCCCTGACGGCAGCCAGTCGCCGGCAACGGCGGCTCTTTCAACTTTCAAGGACGGAAACTGAAGGACAACTGTTTAGCCAAAGGCGACGTTTTTATTTTTAGCTTCAGAAATGGAGCCTTCACCTTCCACATATATAGCAGAGGTGATAAAAAACCAGCGATTTTGTGAGGTCGTTTTCAGGTTCTGGTCGTCGCTTCGCGATAGAACAGAGGAGAAATGGACCTACGTGTGCGCCGTGGTCGGTGAAGACGGCGATGGAAGAAATGGAATTACCTAGCTTGCTAGTAGCAGCTACCTGCTGCGGTTTTTAATGTTGCACTCAAGCCATTGTCGGATTTGACGTAGCACAAGAAAGCGCACCCTCGTTTTCGAACAGTAAAGATCGACGTTGCCAGCGGCGCTACACGTAGGGGCTACATGTACGCTCTGATGGCTATCTTGGAACTTCTCCGCCAATAGTCTTTAGGAACATAATGATGATGTATACTTACTTCAAACCTTTGTTTCCAAAACTGATAGGACGGTTGGTGATTTTTTTTTTTTGGTTACTAGGATTGATTTTTTTGTTCTTGGGAAGGAGGTCCATGAAGATCCATGGTCCGAAGGAACAAATCAATCCTAGTAACAAAAACCTCCTTCCCGAGAAGTAAAATCCTAGTAACAATCATCTATTTGCAAGTATGGTGATTATCAAATTTGACACTGCAAAATTGAATATACCTACGGTACCATATGCAGAAGAAGTAAAATTGTATGGAATACCATCATCTTTAGCATTATAAAAATATGAGTCGGTGGTGGATGAGCACCTGCTCCTGCCCCCACGGGCCGGGCGCCGAGGAATCGCGTGGGTTTACGGGGCCGATCACTTCTGTTCGGGCGAGATTGGCCGGCGAAAAGATTGAGGCGGCCCACCGGCATTGCCGGAACCCACGAGCACGGCACGGGGTGGCTCCCGTTGCGCGTGATCTCCAACACCGTCGTCGCCAACAATTCCAACACCCAACCGGTCACTGGCGTCACGGCAGCACTCGAGGCCGCCGAGCCGAAGGAGCTGCACCGGAGCGTGGTTGCTAGGATGTTCATTACGCGGGGCGCGGAGAGGCAGGCCATCGACGCCGACGCGGCAGCCTCCTCCACTCCACTCCACTCGGACACTCGGTTGACCACGAGTCAGCGCAACAATTGCAAGAATCTTGTGCTACGCAGTCGTTCCATGTGTATTCTAGACAAGCTTTGCTTACAAATGTAGCATCACATTGTTTTGCACGGCTAGTTTTATTATATATTACCATTCATCTTTTGATTCTTAAGACACTGTCAACGCTAGAAAGGCACACAACCCTGGTGGCAGCAAAATAATTCAGGATGCTTATTCGACATCCCATTGCAATACAAGGAGCATCAACGGGAGGGCCTTTTGATACATTCATGTCTACAACTGCGCTCAGTACCCCCTGCGGTATCACCGGTAGAGATGGTTTATCAATGTGGCACCAGAACAGTTCCCTGTGGTATCATCTGGAGAAATGAAGCAAACTTGTTATTAGGTCAAGGAGAAATGAAGCAAACTTGCTATTAAGACAAGGAAAAGAAGAGGGGGAAACTACAGTCAGGAGCATTAGAACATCAAAGCTTACCGTGTGTGTTTTGTACTTGTGTCAGAGTCAGATTTCCACACTATATCTTTTAATTCTGATGAGAAACTCTTGTAGAACTGCATGCAATTTCGGGTAAATAGTGTTAATTATTTAAAAATACTAAGAATCAGAGTCGTTCAAGATGTTTGGCAATACTAATGGGACATATAACATTCGAGGTCATACATTGTGGAACTCCAATGTGTCCCCTCCAGTTTTACGAAGCTCAACCATGTGGAGTGATGGAGCAACCTCGAAAACCTGCAAGAGATTGCATGTGAATATCAAGCACATAGTATGGTTAGCACTTCAAATGAGAACTGAAAGCAAAAGTTACTGCAGCCTTATACAGCTGTTGTAACAAGATACTCTAGTGTCTCAATATTGAGGATAGTGCAGGCACCTCCGTTGCTACAGATAAATGGCCTTTTCTTCCAGTCTTGTCGCCTTTCAACTTCATCTGGAAGTCCAAAAAGAGAAATCCGTATAATCCTGAATGGCTCAAATTCTAATGCAAATTCTCAAGGAACCTTTTAGTCCATAAATTACCATCCAAAATGTCATGTACCTTATAATTTTGTTTCCACACATTGAAACCAAGAGGACCGCAAGCTTCCTCTATTTTAGACATGATCTCTTGTGGTGTACTTTGAGATGTAAAGGATGTTTCCCGCTTTACCATTCCCTGTATTAAATAGGGTTGGATAATTTAAGAATCAAGAAGGTTTGCCAACAGTACAAATTGCTGCCCAACTAGACGGCTAGATTTCTAAAAGGGGACAAACAATAGCAGAACGAAACTAGAATAAACTTGTTACTTCAATGCATTCTAATCTGTAAGACTGCTAACACATTCAGACAATGAGGAAATTATGAACTAGTAAAGCTTTGCTTCTGAAAAGAAATTCCTCCAATCTAATCAAAACTAAGCCGTAATACATCCGCAATATGTGGAGATTATAAATTAGTTGTTCTACCAGCCTACCATCATCTCCTTCTCAAACAAATTTCCAAGGTTGAATCCTTGTGACCTTGAAATAAGAGCAAATGCATTCATGGATTCTGGTTTCTCTTTTTTCTCTGCCACAAGATGCTCCTGTAATGTCAAAAACAAAAGATAAATAGTTAATAAATGAAGTGGTGCCCTGTATGTAAAAATTAATTATTGGTTAACTGAGATATGCACCATTCAGATCTTTTGAGATCATGTAACTATAACCCTATGAAATTTTGAGATGTTCATCTCAAAGTGATATTTCAAATTACTACAAGAAAGGAAAAAAAAAGTTTGTCTTACTACATAGCATTTCAAACACATAACATTTCTGGGGAGATTTTGCAATTCAATGTAAGTTAAAAAAAATGAAAATTCAGCTTGTGTTACCTGTGAAACATCGAATGCCGCATCAACATCATCAAGGCTCACATCTTCTCCCTGCTCAAAATGTGGTGGTTTATAGTCCTTTTTGAACCATTCATCTTCCAAAATTTCCGCAATTGTTATCCTCTGGAAAGAATATAACTCCTTGAATCTTTTAAAAAAAAGCTATACATATAGGAGAAATCGCTGTACTGGTAGTGGTGCATTTACTAGAAAATAACAATTAACGGGAAAGGCCAAAGAATACAGAATACACTCTTAATTGGCACTTACTGATTGAGGATTAGGATCGAGAATGCGCTTAATGAGCTTCTTTGCACCAGAAGAAAACCATGGTGGACAAGAAACATTGGCCCTGCAGATCTGTAAAGAAAACACCAAAAAGTCTATCACCAATGAATTTGACAGGACAACCAAGTTTCTACGTCTATTACAAAAACTTACCATTTTGTACAGAGCCCTTAGGTTGGGGTCATCAAAGGGTAAATATCCAGCCATAAGGACGAATAAGATTACGCCGCAGGACCATACATCAGCAGCCATACCATCATAACCTTTATCAGCAAGGACCTGAGGAAGTAGTCTAATGCTTACACATTTTCAAGCACATTACTTACACTAGGTAGAAACACAATTATTAATGGAAGGGGAAAAAACTCACCTCAGGTGCAACATAATTTGGAGTTCCGCAAGCAGTATGCAGAAGTCCATCCTCCTAAATTGAAAAAAAAAATCAAAAGTGCTGATCAAAATTCTTTTTATTAACTCTTTCTTGTCTCCAAGCACAGATAATACTCCATAAGGAGTTCTTTTTAGAGAAGGTAGCAGGTTATTAAGTGGAATGTTTGGAAGAAGTCAATTTAACCCAGAAGGATGCTATCAAACACAAATGCATCCTCCTAGGGAAAAAATATGCTTAATTATTGGACAAGCCAAATGCATACTTCTAGCTACTAGCTAGAGAGATCATACTTTTGTTTGCGGAGCAAAAGCACTCAAGCCAAAGTCTGAAACTTTAAGAGCTCCATTTGAGTCAAGAAGCAGATTCTCTGGCTGCAAACGGCAGATGAAACATCCATGAATTAGAAAGTGTATCACATAGCATCCACGTGGGAGATTAAACACGTCAGGAAGTGAGCAGGATATTTGGACAAACCTTCAGATCTCTATGGTACACTCCTCGGCTGTGGCAATAATCAACTGCATTTATAAGTTGATGGAAATATCTTCTTGCTTCATCTTCTCCTAGCCTCCCAGAACTTACCTAATTATCAAGAACATAATGACAACTGAGACAATAACTTAACATTCATATGCCCCTAGAACTGAGAATTACCTACAAGATAAGCAAAGCACACAAACTAAGTCATAGTATCTGGCGCAGAAAGTGTGAGAGCCTTACGATCTTATCAAACAGCTCGCCTCCATCAACAAATTCAAGAACCATGTATATCTTTGATTTGCTAGCCATAACCTGTCAAATGCACACGTATTAATTGAATGAGATGAAAGATAGAAAGATGACAAGACTTACACTATCATGTTCTATAAAGATTACAAGATATACCTCATGCAACTGGACCACATTTGGATGTTTTATTAGCTTCATTGTGGAAATCTCCCGTTTAATCTGAAACAAGTGGAAGAGGTGGTGAGCGTTCACATCTCAAAACTCAAGATGTAAGGAAAAAGGAACGGTTCAAGCAAACTGGACATCTAAAAGTGATATAAGCATCACATGAAACATCACATTTTTTACACCCAAAAAGACATCTCTTCGTACAAAATCCCATTTTGCAACAATGAGCTCCGAGTGAATGATATTGTGGCACAATGGCTCCCCAAGAAAGACCCACTTTGCATATCTAATTCGGTGATCACGGGACTACGATTTACAATTCGTATTTGATATTCCTTGTTATCAAATTCACTTTAACGATCAAAAGCTTGAGCAAGGTGAGCACACCGAACAGATGAGTTTTCTCCATCGCAAACACGCCCTACAGACAGAATCACGACCATGACAAGACGTAAACGTGTGTTCTTCCTTAATTTCCCCCATTGTTTTCGAATAAAAAGATACTTCTTTCGGCCAAAATTATAGATTTTTCAATTCAATTGCTTCGGAAAAGATTCAATTCCAAGTAAGGAGCAAAGGAGATGGATGGAGGAGGAGGCGGAGGCGACCTGCTCAACCATCTTGTGGCGGAGGACGTGGTTGCGGTCGAGCACCTTGATGGCGAAGACGCCGCCGGTGCGTGTGTCCCGGGAGAGCTTGACCTTGGCGAAGCTGCCCTCCCCGATCGTCTTGCCAAGCTCGTACCGCCCCACCCTCGTCCTCTTCCCCGCCGACACCGCCGCTGCCTCCGCCATCAACCTCGCGCTCCCTCACTCCCTCCCTTGGCGAGGAAGATCGATACGAGACAGGTCAATGCGCCGCGGCTCGCTCGTGTTCCTTCCCTCGTCCGATCGCGTGGGCGTGCGTTGGGCTGGCTGGCTTTGGCTCCGCCTCCGCGTGCGCGGCTGTTATAATGCGGGCTGGGACCGTCTGGGAAACGCGTGGAATGAGAGAAATTTTTTTTGAAATAATCTATTTTTTATTAGAAATAATATAAATATATCCGTGTAAATTTTTTTTTACAAGAATGACATTCAGTCACCTAATCAATGGACGACTAGATCCTGCCGCCCAATGACCGTGCAACACGCAAACAGTCCATGGACCGTTGAGCGACATAATTGTAATTGTCGAGCAGTCAAGCGATTAGGACTAGTCACCCAACCATTGGGTGACTGCAAATTCCAGTCACCCAACCGTTCGACGACTGGACACGCATATAAATCGGCCACTCAACCGAGCCCCTGGCCATTTGCATCCGTCGACGCCACGCCGCGCGAAGAAGAGAGAAAAGAGCAAGGAAAGAAAGAAGAGAAGAGGAGAGGAGAGGAGAGGAGAGGGAGAGGATACGATACTTCTTTAAGGTAAAATTTTTTATATGTTGTAGTCAATATTTTTTGTATAAAGTAAATAGTTTGTTTAGTGTATAATTAGGATCCGTAGAAAATTATAGATGTAGAAAATTTTAGTACAACTTTGGTATAAAGTAAATAGTCATAAAAAATTTAGACAATATAGTTTATAGAAAATTAGTATCCGTAGAGAATTATATTTATAAAAAATTTAGTAAATATAGTTATAGACATATAAACCATCAACAGCATCTAAAAGTCCCTAGCTTCAGTAAAATAATAGGTCTTCGATAAGTGGACGAGGATAGGAACACGGTGCGAACTCGAAAGTAGCACCTGCGTAACGGGTCGAAGGAGCACGCTACTGGCCGCGGATATCTTGTGGCATTTTTAAACGACGCCCGCCATCAAATGGGTTACTATTGGCGATCTCTTGCGTGTTTTGGTCTCTAGTGGGGGTGAGATTTTGCGTGTTTCGGTCGTCGTCCTTTTGGTTTCTTTCGGCAGTGATGGTGAAAAAGGTAAACTCTACCACCGTCGCCACAACGACGGGCGATAGCTGAATCATCCGTTGAAAATATTTTTAGAACGAGCAGCGAGCGGTGAAAAAAAAATAAAAAAATACATGTGATCGCTCAAGAGGAGTAAGATATATGATATATTCATAACCCTTTATCTTATCTTTGGAACAAAATGATAACAAGAGAAGCGAAAAAAATCATATCGAGAAGCCACGTGTTCCACACGAATACGTTGTGGATAGCCAATCTACAGCACCACAAGAGCCAGATCAAATACATAGAGTTTTGTCTAGTTATTATTGCCTTATTCTTTTTTACTTCTAAACATGTTTTTGGCTTTTACCTTTTCTCAGCACTTACTATTAATTAGACTAATAAGCTAAAGAACAATGTGAGAGGGTCCTAGTTTATATTGTGATGAGCCAGTCTTAGACAGAGCTAGTATTGAATTAAAAAAGGTTGTTTTCTTGTTTTCAGTTAGTAATGGTTTATGCTAATTAAAAATTGTTTACCGTTGATCGTTGACTGAAGCTTTAACTAATGCATGCATGGCCCGCTCATGTTAGCTTCTGCTGATGTCTTTCGGTTTTAATTTATGAATAGTAATAACTTGTAGAGAGCCGTACAGAGAGAGAAACTTGCGTGCGATTTTAGCAGATATAAATAAAGTCACTACAGTGTATACTACAATCGACTAGTAGATCCTATTTTAAAAAGACACTCTATTTAAAAGACAGTTACTATAGAAAAGTAGCTTTACAACCCAATATGAATAGGACCTAAATGCCTTATTTGCATGCATATGTCAGCTCAGTGGCAGCCGTGTTCTCTGAACTATCTGATGTTGCATGCCATCTAACCGTGGGTTTGGTTGGCTGAAGGGAACCCGATCATCCTGAACGATAATTGATTTTGGTTTTTGATCGGTTTTGGTGTAATCTATCTTTAAACTAAAAAAGATCTCAAATTTATCAATGATTTTCACAATCGTTTGTTGAATATGTTCGTGATATCCCAGAGAAGATCTCTATAAATTTTTATGTCATTTGGATCTATGGATCAAAAATTTCACGGATTTTTCATTCGTGAAATAGTGCTGGAAATACTTTTTATCTTGAAATTACTGTAGCAGTGGTTTGATCGGCACTCCAGTAGTGGTTTGACCGGCACTACAGCTGCGATATGACTGGCACTCCAGCAATGGTTTGACCGGCACTACACTGTTCACTTGCCTGATTTTACTATTTACAGTGGTCAGTCTGTCCGAAGAGAGGTCAGACCGCTCTTGGTTGGGGGTTAGACCCCTAGACACTGGATTTTCTCTAAGTTTGATTTCTTAATCATTTATTTTGGGATTTTAGATATGAATTCAATTCTTAGTAACTTTGTAGCTATTAGAGAATAGGATCAAGAATACTTGAGAGAAAACTAATTGTTGATCAGGTCCGTATCGTGAGGGTGTGCAGGATGGTCAACCGCATAGGGCCCACTATTTTAAGGGTCCCATTTTCAGCCTAACTTTGACTATCAATTCGTTAATCTTGGTATCAGTAAAAGTTATATGAGAAAAACTTGGAATCCATCCATGTCCCCCTCAACCTTCTCTTTCTCCCTTAATTTCATTTTGTTGTCACACAAACCCAGCTACTACTTGTCTCCTAATTATCATAACCAAAATATAAACAATCAAACTTATTTCTTCCTCTCTTAATTCTCATTCTGGCGTTGGTGTCACATTCTTTGTTTCTTCGTGAGTTAAAGGCTAACAAGTATTAAATAATCCTTAATAAATAGACTTAATATCTACAGTAACTGTTGAATAGAGAATCATTCCGTTGAACTCTTCAAGTACCCTTGATCAAGGAAGAATATACTCGGGCCAAGCTGAGTATAGACCACCCCTTTGCTGGAGGGGTCTGTAATCAGACATGTGCACTCTATCATTCGACTAGATACTAAATCCATTGCAATTAACTGTGTGCGGTAGTCAAAAGGGAACATACGCTCTTATCTATCTAATATAACCACACGTATCCAACCTCCATCTCTAACAATAATCGCTCGATAATCATGCATGGGTTGAAGTCTCACTGACAATAACTGGAGACCATGTGCGGGATTCACGAACAGATGAGGCGTCTCCCCATGGGTTGTAACTGCCACCCCTTCGATGCTTTATAAGGAGTAGCACCAGGAGTAGAGGAGATAGAAGCATGTGGACCGCAAGATAGACGCACACTTTTCGTAACCATTGTCTCGTGCAGTCATTGTAATTTCTAGCAATACAAGAACACATGAAGTAGGTTATTATTCTCTCCAGAGAAGACCAGGACTTGTCAACAACACCATGTCTCTTCTTACGTGATCTCGAGTGTCGTGTTTCTTACATATACTTTATAAGATCGGCGATAATTCACCGACAAAGGTCTCAAGGCATATACAGATAGTTTGTCTCATAAGATTGTCTTTAATATTTTCAGCTCATCTAAAGATAGCACTAGAGACAACCTCTTCAACCTTAAATCCTTCCTCTAACTATTTTATAGTATTTTTATCATAACTTCCTTCCCACATCCTTTCACTTTTTGCGTTGATTTGCGGGCTCAAGTCGTCTCTTGTATAAGAGACATTATATGATCTCTTCTCGCTTACTCTCTCCTTCCTATAGAATTTTATTTATTTAATATAACTAAGAAATAGCCGAGATGACACTATTAGAAATACCCTCAAACACACAATTTTTCCTCTCTTGTCTCATGCTCTTGATCTCTGTGCATCACCATCATTGGGCTTTGTGCTGCGTCGGGGCCTCTGGGAACCATATGCGTACCGTTGCGGTTGTTCCTAGCCGTTATTCTTAAATTTTTAATACTACTTACTTATTGTTAGACCATATGGCTATGTCTAGAATATTTTGGTGATGAATAATTGATAATGGTTAATTTGTGATGATGAATATTTAATGATATTACTTATCGATGTTATGCGAGACGTGTGACGTGTGTGCGTGGCCTGATGTTGGTCAGGTTTGGATGAATTTGTGCCGGAAGAATGTTCTTTGGTCTTTGCATGTGCAGGTTGAGCATGGAGGCGATTATGGTCGGTGACGAGGAGGATCGGGACTAAGATGGGGAGATATGAGGTCCAGACGATCGAGGATGTTATGCGAGGTGGTCGGGTTCATGTTTGGGGCGCATGAAGATCACAGATGGATGATACGTGTTGGAGGTGCGGTCCGGAGGCTACGACACGTGGTGGATGATGCGTGGAGAAGCTACGGGAGGTGCGGTCCTGGAGGCTTCGACACGTGACGTATTAGAAAAGTCGGGAGTATGAAAAACTCGTGTTATGAAGGGTTTTGGGTCCTTTGGAAATTAGTAGGCCAAAAGCCTAGTTGAGATAAAAATATCCATGTCTAGTTGGATGAGTTGGATTATGATTCTAAGTAGAGATTGAATAGGATTTGTAGGAGGCTGCATAAAAGGGGACAGAAATTGTGATTGAAAGTGTGGTTTTTGGGGAGAACACTTTGTAGCCACCATGATTCAGAAATAGAATAGATCTATTTGAGAAAAAAACGGACGGCGGATTCTCGTCCTCGTCTCCGTTCGGCGCGACCTGTTTGCTCCCGAGCCATCTTCGCGTCGATTTAAAAAGTCGGAGAAAAAGATACGTAGACGGGGCGTCGACTCGTCTCGAGACAAAAAGGAAAAAAAACGAAAAAAAAGGTGCTCTGATGGAAGTTGTTTGATGCATGTGTGTTGGATGGTGTGATCTCTCTCATGAAACCAAGGTGAGGTATGGGCAAGCAGATTTTTTCCACGGTGGCTAGAGATCAACAGAAATAGGTGAGTTTTTGCTGTGACATTGCATAGAGGTAATTAGGAGATTGAATTAGATTTCCTGTGATTCGGCTTAAGGATTAGAGTCCAACTCTTCAGGTGATGGTGATTCCTTTTAGTTCAGTGCTTGCTGTGACGTGTTGCTTTTGCCGTATTGATGCGTGTGCCGGCCGAGCACTGTCGTTTTTCGTGATTGTTTTTTTTTTTGGTGCATGCATGTATTAGCTACGACCGACAGTTGGGATCATAGAGAGCAGCCGTTTTTTCGTGAAGCCTGGCCGAGCATTTAAAAAAAATTATATCTTTTAGTTGGCTCTTTGTTTCGTTCTGTTTGTTTTGTTCTGTTATTTTTATTTTTCAGATTGAATAATTAGAAGACAGAAAATTTTAAAAAAATTTTTGATATGCGTTGCAATCATTCACCCCCTCTCTGATTCATAAAATTTAAGAAAAAGTTTTCGCTGTGCGCTGCCCGGCCTGGAAAACCATGTCGAGCCCGACTCTGAGGGAAGTAGGGCTTCTTAACAGAGCAGGACGAACCGACGAGGACAAGGTTAGAAACATGCCTGGCCCTGTGGCCCATTTGTTCTGTCAAGGAGCCCTGGCCGGCCCATAATATTCTGTAAGAAAGAAAGAAGGCCAGTCCATGGCACGATTGTTGAGCATCCCATGCTCTTACCACGGGCCTGTTCCTATTGTCTTTTAGATTTAATTTTTAGTTTTATCTTATAAATAACAATAGCTTGTAGAGAGACCACTCATGTGTGATTTTAATCGTTTGAAAGGTAGATATTGTAAAAAAAATTATTTACCGTAGAAAAACAGATTTTAAAAATAGATACGAACAGGGCCGCTCCTAGGCTGAAAACTGTCACCACTCACGACGGGTCACGGCTGAAATATGCTCTGTGAGATGCTCAGTTTCTCAACCTCGAAATTTCTGAATCCCTCGTTTTGCTTGTCAGCAGACGTCGATCTTCGATCAGATGATCCGTTTCGATCCTTCGGTTGAGCCGCGCTTTTGATTCTGTTTTTTTATTTTATTTTTTTGTTACGTTGCCACTTGCTAGAGCTCACCCCACACCACAGGGCCGCACCAACATGGTAGTATACTAACTACTGTATCGTGACATCTGATATTATTCAGATTCACCGTAACATCTGTGCTGACCAAGATCATTTCAACGAAGCTGGATTGGACATTGGAGTGACGGGGACTAAAACATGCGCACGATTCATCACGGAGCTCCCGCGCGGTCAACGCTGTCTCGATCTGGTTAATCCATCGAAAGGAAACAAACGGGAAAGCGTTGGGGGTTTCAAGCTAGTTGCTAGCTAGACCATGTCACCATATGGTTGCTTTCCAAGTTGACGCCGCACCGAGTTGCACCGGCACAGGGACGCACGCACCCGGATACATAGAAGGCAAGAACATTTATCAGATTTTTCTCTTTTTTTGTTACTCTAAATGTAGAATGAATTTGAACTTGAAATTTTATACATAGGTAGAGCAAGTTTAGAAATACATACAGAACATTTTTAAAAAATTTTGTGACTGAATGTATAGCAGATTTTGCCTACATAAAATGCCAAACCACCCGTGAGAGAGCGCCATCTTTCCAATGCTTGGTCTCTTGTTCTGCGATCAATTCTCCCAGCCCGGCGTGGCCGACTGAAGCAGCATCGAAACTCGAAACGGGAGCGACTTTGATCGATGGCCCGGCCGGTTTTTCATTTATTTTTTTTAAAAAAGGAGGCACACGCATCACTTGACACACACTCGTATCCCACGTGGTATCTTCAACGCACACTATTAGAAAGTGGAGATCACACAGAGCGTAATTAGGCACGCAGCTTACTTATATACATTTGTACTTAGCGAAGAGACTATTTACAAAACGGCGCCTCTAACCATGCGAGCCCAGGCGGGTGGCCTGTCGGCAGCGCCGAGCTAGGCTCGGTTCCCCGGTTTCCATTTGGAGAAACCGTAGGCATCGGAACTCGCAACTCTTCCCCACTAGTGCGGCATCTTTTTATTCTTGGTTTCTTTCTACTCCGGTTAGTGTTGTAAATAGTGCGGATTTAGTAAATATTTATTTTTAATTCTAGCAAAATTAAGAGTTATCAAAACATATTTTCAGCATAGTATAGATGACACAAATTGCATATAAATATGTAATTCTACCATATCATTTATACAAGGACGTATATTTAGCATATGAATCAAAATCACAACTAGACTAGCCATATAAAACATTCTTCTTAACATTGAAACAACTAGCATATAGCAAGAATGTTAATTATGGATTAGAGCTCTCAGATGTAGGGTTACACAAGATATAATCTTGGTCGTCCCGTTACTGTGATCTATACTCTTCACTTATTGAATATAACAAGTGGGATTAAAACTTGAGTTCTTAAGAACAATTTGTCAATTTTAAATACAAATCCACAGTAGCACTAACTTTCGGCCAGCAAACAGAGTATAGCCAATGTAATCTTCAAACTGCACCAATTTAGCCAAATAACTTGATATACTGACAGACAAAAGATCACAGATTCATCCAGTTATGCAAATCAAGCCGTCCAGAAGCACATCAAGCCGATGAAGATCATCAAGAACCGGGCAAGGCACACATGTGGTTCATGGAGATACAATGCCCACTCCAATCTCGGATAGCCGACGCCGGAGTCGAAGGTCGGAGTTGATGCCGCACAAGACCAACGAGAGTTCCGACCGAGAACACTCGTGAACACTAAGAACAAGTCACAAATATCCCACAAAACTCAGCACAAGCCTAAGCCGAATCAACCTCTAGAGGTAAACTCTACACCTTTCCTCTCGGCCAGATCCAAAAAAAGGCTCAAGGAAATCGCATGGGGAAATCCTAGAATGGCGATTTGAGCTCCTCAGCCGACGGTGACAAGAAGTAACATAGCCGGTGGTTCTCAAGACTTAAGATCGAAGAGCCACTCAGAGAGATTTAGATTGGAGAAGGGAGAACTCACTGTTGCATTCGGTCACCACAGACAGGGGAGACACCATATATAGGTGAGCGGGGCGGAGGCCAGCGGGATGCAGCTACGGCTGACGCAGAAGCGCCCGCACCGATAACGCCTCCATCGTCGCCGCCGCCGCTAGACTTGATCGCCCTAGACGACGCGGTCAAAGCTGCTACATGCCGCGCACGAGAAGCCGTCCGAACGCGCACGCGCACGGGAAGACGAGGAGATTGCATCTCCTCCCCTTGTCTCCTTGTTCAGCCCACTGACAGGTAGACCCCATCTCTCTCTCTTTTCTCTTTTTCAATTGAAAAATTACCGAAATGCCTCTGGAATACAACAGTTAGTACTCTATGTTCTTGTCGCCATCCCAAGAAAAGAGAACATGGAATGTGATGCAAAGCCACATTTAGCTATAGAGATGTTGCTTACTCCACTAGATACTCTACGCTGCGTCAACCAAGAACTAAAAGCTGTTAATGGAGACGTGCCTAAGAAGTATTTTTTAAGTATTTAAAAATACTTTTTAATAAAAGTAAAAATAAAAAATGAGTACTTAAAAGAATACTTTTTATACTTAAAAGTACTTTTTACAATTTTTTGATTTTTAAGTATTTTTTTGAATTTTTCAGAATTTTTCAGAATTTTTTTAGATTTTTAGAACACGTGTCGAGTTGCTGGACACCCCTGCACGGCGCTAAGTGCAGGGGCCTGCACCTGAGCTGATTCCATGATGATGATGATGATACAGTGGCTGCTTAGATTAACCTCTCGCCGCCTACTTGCTTGGCTATCATGATCTATGGAAGGCGCTCATTCCAACCTGTGGCAGGAGTAGATGTGTAATCACTGAGCCGACACCCTTTCTAGCTTTCCCGTGCCATTTTGGGTACAGGATAGATAGGGAACGCTAGCTTAGCTTAGCTTAGCTTTCAAGCACTGCCTAGCTAGCTGCGACGACTACGGTAGTAAAAGAGTCATCTTTTTTCCTGACTGACAAATTAAGGTGGTGATCATTTGGGTTTATTTTTGGTGGCTTACAGCTGAAAAGCATTGTAGTTGGCTGAAAAAATACTGTAACTGACAGAGACTTATTTAACATAATTAAATTTAAAAAAATTAAAAAATATGTTTGCCCATCACAGACAACGCAAATGAATACGGAAAAAAAGAACGGGCAAAAAAGCTCAAAAAAAGCCAAAAATTCAAAAAAAAGACGAATTTATAAATAGTAAAAAATAAGCTAGAAGCTAAAGCCGAAACGATCACAGCTAAGCACTATCGGCCTGGGCAGCTCTAAAATTCGATCTGAAACCGTCGTTTTAGCACGCCAAACTCAAGTCTACGCGAAGGATAATTTACCACGTATGTGTTGAACCGGAATAATTAAGTAATCAATCCACTGCTTGCCTAAGTAATCTGCGCGACAAATCAAATTGAGCATCTGCAGGAATCAGCAGTGTAGCACTGCCAGTAACTGTTCTTTAGATCCCACTCTGAGTGATTACATTCCGATCATCTTAAACGAAAGGAAAGAGACTAGAAAATAAAATTGTACACCCAGCTGAACATGATACGCATGCATGCGGCCAGCCGACCGGCGGCGCCTCATCTCCCGGGGGCCAGAGGCGGCTGGTCGGCGCCGGCGCGGAGGCGGCCGAGCCGCCGGCACGCGCCGGAGACGAAGAGGGAGAGCCACGTGACGAGCGGCGTGCCGAGGAGGACGAGGCCGACGGGCACCATCCAGAGCTGCTCGTGCGCCGGGTGGAACGCCACCGCCCACCACACCAGCACCCCGGCCCCCGCCAGCCCCAGCGCCGCGACGGCCACGGCCACGGCCCCGCACGCCCACGTCGCCTCCGCCTCCTCCGCCCGCCGTCCTCCTGACCCGCCCATCTCCATGACGGCGACGTCGCCGTTCCTCTTGGCCCGCACGCCGCCACGCGATTCTTGTTGCGCCATTGCCGCGGGGCGTGTTGGTTTGTTGGCCGCGCGTGAGTGAATGAATGAATATTCTACAAGCACGTGGGGAAGGGAAGGGATGGGAAGCTGGGAAGGCGGCCGGGGTGGCGCGGCTGAGGTAGGAGCATGTGGGCGGGGTTATCTGGTGATGGAGACTCCGGGCCGCCTCTCCGTTTTTGTTTTACGCGCGCGACGCGACACCATCGGTCTCTTTCTACACCGAAACCACTACGACTATGGCCCCGTTTTTTCCCTGCAGCTGTTTTTTTTCTCCTGCAACAGATCCGTTTTAAGAAGGTGTGGTTTCTCTGCAAGTCGAAATAAAAAGAGCATGTTCATAAAATAAATTTTACAAACGGCTTTTCGAGTCTAAAGCTACGTGTATCGTTTACGTTGACGTCTTTTATCATCTACTATTATCTCGAAAAACTAGCAAAAACCACCGACTATAACAAAAAACCAGCGGCCGTAGAAAAAAAAAGAGCACAAAACAAAACAAGGGCCTACTACTTTAAACCCATCCCCAGCTGGCTAACCAAACGGCCGGGCTCCGCCGTTTTCGGTTGCTCCGGATAAGCAGCTTGTTCTATTCCATTCAGCGGTGCTTCTTGCTTGGCATACGACGAAGCTGAAACAGGTGGATAGCATAGCATTTGGCGCCCGGCCGAAGCTTAGCATAGCATTGCTCGCGCACGCTGCAGCTTTGTCGTACCGTGTTGGAAACGGTATCCTATTTTGTTTTTCAGATCATGGTTCTTCAGTACCTTCCCTTCCAGATCATGATTTTTTAAATGGTTAATGATTGTACTGGTGTATTAGAATGCACAACTAAGGCTGTGATCGTTTCGACTTCAGCTTCTGACTTAGTTTTCACTATTCATAAATTCGTTTTTTCTGAACTTTTAGCTTTTTTTTGAGCTTTTTTGCCCGTTCTTTTTTTCCCGTATTCGTTTGCGTTGTCTGTGATGGGCTAACATATTTTTTATATTTTTTTAATTTTTTTAAATTTAATTATGTTAAATAAAACTTTGTCAGCTACAGTGTTTTTTCAGCCATAAGTCACCAAAAATAAGCTCAAATGATCACCCTCTAAATATATGATTTTGTGATGCCCCATCATCCATCGGTTATGATATACTGCCAATATTCCCGAACCTAAAAATCAAACAAATCTGGCATCGCCCGACGAGGGTCCCTCGATCTCATCCTCGGAATCAAGATTACCCAACAATGGCCGGCACCAAGTCCATCGAATCGATCGGCCGGTCTCACCCCGTTTTGTCTTCGGAATATATTCTGCACGACTTATACTAGTCGACATAAGCGGCTTTGCTGCCATGGTGATGTTGCAGGACTTGCATCCTCCTTTCAGGAGCCCCATCGTGCCCAAAAAAGCTGCTCAAATGAGACGCCTTTGCTCCTCTCTTTACCTTTCTAGGGATGCTGGAATAACATTCGGGGGTCGGGGAATACTGATTTCAGGTGAAACTCACCTAGTGTAAAACACAAGTACACAACATGGAAGCCATTCGATCAGCCTGGGGAGGACTACATGCACTCCATCATGACATGTTATTGTCATTTTCCCTCTTTCTCTTGGTCTACTTTTTTTCCACAGTAAGTTTCTACTGTTTTTTCAACTGCTTCACATCGCTACATGGCCTATTGATTGTAACATTGATTGACTGATAGCATGACCACACATAAGCTTCCTACACGACAATGATAGTATCAAGTTGAGAAGAAAACAACCGACTGGACGGCTGATATTTGATCGGACGGTTGAGAGAATAGATCGACGACCATCAACTCATATTTTTAAGTAGTTGAGAAATTGACCTCAACTACAAGTTAAACAACCGATAGTATCAAGGTACTTTCTCTCTCTCTTTTTTTAAAAAATAAAAACATCAAGGTACTTTCTCTCTCTTTTTTTTAAATGAAAACATCAAGGTACTTTCTCTCTCTTTTTTTAAAATGAAAACATCAAGGTACTTTCATAAGTTGACGTTAAACTACTTTACCTTCATGTTAGTTAACATTAATGGGTAAATTCTCCATTTCTTAAAGAAGGAGTAATTTCTCCATGATCTCAGTTATACTTTTGACAGTAAGAGAGAGACGCCTACCATCGAATTCGCTAATTCAAACTTCGGATCTAAGCCAACGATTCATGTATATGGACTGAGCATCAATAAGTGTAATAAAAGCACGAAGGTTGAAGAAACCAAAAGGAGGTTGCAGGTAAGGCAAGAAAAAAACTCGGATCGGAGGGAAAGGGAGGTAGTTGTATGGTATCGGAGGCGCGAAGAACTTGGCGGAGATGGCGGCGAGCGCGGCGTTGACGCCCGCCACGAGAGCCCAGCCGTAGCCGCCTCCGAGTGCCATCAGAGCTGGAGCTCACCGGAGATCCACTCTGCTTGATGGGCGAACAGTGGGGGGCAGCGAGGGGCGGGCCATTCACGGGAAGGCGCATCTGGGCCGGCGAGGCTCGGAGTTATCAAGTAGGCCTTCTGTAACTGGCCGAGTTGCAGGAGAAATGTGGACTATTTTTCGGCCTTATTGATATATACAGCACAAGATGGGCCGAATTTGTTCCGCAAGGAACCTAAACCGATCTTAGAGACAAATGTTACTGTGCTTTTTCCTCTAACAAAAAAAACTTTGGTGTGTCTAGCCATCATCTGGATATTTTCTTTCTGACAATCTAAAGACCTCTTTTTTTGAAAAAGGAGGAGATTTTTTTGAAGGGGTGGAGGGAATTCATGACCGTTAGATTTCTAATTCAATGGTTATAAATCTAAATGATAGTTAAGAAGGAAACATCTATGTGTTGTTTATAAATACCCAAAAAAACTTTTCTCAATAACAAAAGAAACGTAATTGTTATTCGTTTCTGCCCGCTCTTTGCTAAGAGGACCATGCACCGCTCGTGGCCTCGTTGGTGGGTGGCCGAGGCCTACGGCGTCCTCTCGCCCAACCTGCCGTGGTCCGCCGTCGGCATGCGCGCGCCCACGCCAATCCCCTACCCTCCTGCGGCTCCGGCCTCGGCATTGCCCGCGATCCCTACCGATCGCCACCCACCACCGGACGGACGGCGTTGGCGCGTCGTACCGGCGAGTACGCTCCGGCAGGATTCCTGGAAGCGAAAGGCAACTGCATGCTCCACTGGATTAATGTACAGGCATGCGATTTATTTTCCACACACTGTGATCAGCACCCGGCCTTGTTTTCGTCTCGGAATAATTACAAACAACAGAGATAGGCAAACTTGTATCTGTCCCTTTTCACGCGATCTTTGCCTTTGGCGTTGGTGTTTGTACTTGGTACCAAAAATCTGGCCTTCGATGTAAAGACTGAGGAAACATTATGATATTTGCGTTGCGTCTAAATAATGCCGTATATTGAGTTAATTAACTATCAGGCAGCTTCCGTTCAGCAATGCCAATTGTTGATTCTAGTTATCACTGGAGTCTTTATGATCTTTTGGAACAATCTCTGTTGGGCTAGCTATATATGAGCAAAAGGACACAAGGAAGTATCTGCAGACACTACATCTGACATTATTGTATATCCATAGATAAAAACTAAGCTTTTTTTTAAAAAAAATCAATAGATAAAAAATAACGAGTGTAACTACTGCAATATTTTTACACACAGTATCTCTGCATCTCAGTTCGGGTATCTCTGCATCTCAGTTGGGAGATCGAGAACCGACTTATGGGAACATCCTATGGTGAGTCTTGCAGTCAAGCGCTCCCTTCGCCTTTACACTTAGGGACCAATGTCCGTCTGGGTCAAGGAAACCTTTGCACGTCTCTGTTACATTTTGGGAGGCCTACGCCCCATAGAAATTGTTTACCTGAGACTGTCCTTTGACCCACAGGTCTGACATAAGGTTAGAATCTGAGCTCTTCCAACGTTGTATCTCACTAATGGCTCAGACCACCTCAGAAGGGGGCCTTCTTCGTTCTCCACCTAAGCTGCGCAGGAAAGTCCCAAAAGCCAATCCAATGGTAGGATGTCCAACAACTATTATTTCTCCCTTTCATATTATAGCTTTAAATTAGGCCCTATTTGGATTCAGGGAATTCGGCTAGAATTTAGTTTGAAAATTTAAAAACCAAATCCTGCCCATGAAAATAATATGGAACATAGTGTTGGACAAATATTGTGAATCAGAGTAGTACAATAATGCAAACCTTGCGCGCTTTTCTTGCATGAATTATTGCCAGTGGATAGTGATGTTGCCTTCAAATATTACGATGTCATTACTGTAGAGTGTACAGTTTACTATGCCACCCAACCGGGAGTCAAGCCGGTTAGGATCACATCAACCAAAAAGAAAAAAAAAAGAAAGAGAAGAGAAGAGGCACATCGTAATGCCATGCATCTTGTGACGCTGCACAGGGACAGATAAAAAAGTTACATCGCATTTGGGAACATAACATACAAAAGAAGGCAGAAGAAAAGAGATAACGATTTATAAAAACTTTGAGCTTTAACCATATATCATGCACGCATGCATCCCATACGTTCGACACATCGTGCATGCACAATGCACGACGCCCCTCATTTCTCAAACACACAGATTCCGAGGTCGCCGTCCCCGCCGGCGCCGGCCGAGCCGAGCAGCCCCGTCCACCTCTCCTCTTCATCCCTCCCGTCGCTGTTGAGAAACAGCAGTGCTGCCATGTCATCCTCACCATGGTCCAGCTGCGAGCTCGCACCGGCAGTGGCCTCCGCCGTCGCCTCCAAGGTGCTGCACTCCCCGGGGCTGAGCTGCGACGCGACGAACTTGTCGAGCGCCCTCCAGTCCGTGGTCACCTTGTCGGCCTGCGCATTATTTTTGCCCCGCCTGCCAGCGTCAGCGTCGTCCTCCGCCTCCTCGGCCGCGGCTTGGCTCGCCTTCAGCTGGAGCGGCGCGGACGGGCTCTCGAGCTGCGGCAGCTCGACGAGGTGGCTGGAGTGGTGCAGGAGGGCGCCGCCGTCCAGCTCCGCCTCCTGCTTGAAGCGCGCGCTCTTCGTCTGCCGCCTCATCTGCGAGTACGCTGCGTTCGGATCCACGAACGCCGCCGCCGCGCTCATGATGCTGGGCTCGTGGTACGAGTAGTTGGAGTCCCACGTCTCCACCATGCTCCGTGCCGGATACGCCGTTCTCTTCTTGAACGCCCGGCACACCACCCAGCCTTCTTCCTGCATGTATACACACAAATGAACACTTGCTAGCATTACGCAAGCATTACGCAAGGTTGACATGAAATGTTTGCCAAGTGAAATAAATTGACTAAAGTTAGCTAGCTTTCCACTGTGTGATAGTGGAATGCTGAAATTAACTTTAGTTTTCTAGTGATTGTGCAATGGTTTTGATGAGTACTAGTCCTAGTTGCATACAGCTTGTAAACAATGGCGCGCGTGCGAGAATGTTCACACGAGGAAACCCTAACTAGGACATGCATGCGCGTGCATTTGTCTAGGAAAAGGTCTGGCAAGTGGTAAGGTCAGGATGGCAACACTAGATGCAGGCTGCCATTATTGGAAGAGAAGAGTGTGGAAGACTCACAAAAGGGTGGCTTATCTTTGAAGAGCCAAAAGGTTGTGAGTTGTGGTGCTTTACTGCTAGTGATATATTCCTCTCTCTCTATGATCCATTAGTAGTGGTGCATGAATTATACATGCATGCACGGATCTTGGCAGATTTGTGCGTGCTATTTAGAAAGAATATCTTGGTCTCTATAACATAGACATTAAGCTTAAACATACAGCCGATGGTAAAGGGGGAATAGATGCGTGGTTGCAGATCAGAAACCAGGATGTAGTAAATGTATTATATTATTAAATCGATAGAAAAAAGAGGCTACCACATTTGCTATTAAGAGCTACAGTTCCCACATTAATCGGAGGAAAAAGAAAATAGATCTAGCCGTTTATTTGGAGAAATGGAAATTATAACAACTTAGATTAAAAAAGAGTCCATATCAGGTACAATAAAAAATAACTGAAATTCGCAAGAAAAAATAAAAGAAAGCTGGCAATTTGATGTCCATACAAACTTCAAAGTAAAATTGAAATTCAAAATAAAAACTAAATCAAAATTAGTAGTTGGATTTGTATACGAATTCCAACCTAAAACTGAAATTTGAAATAAAAAATTAAAAAGATAGCAAAAGAAGCCACTACGTTCACTCTCAAGGACTAAAAATTCCCACGTTGATCAAAGAAAAAGAGAAAAAATCTAGCTATTCATCGGGCGGACCCAAGTTCTAACGACTTAAATTAAAAGAAAAGGAGTATATGTTAAGTACAATAAAAATAATTGAAATTCGAAATAAAAGAATAAAATAAAGTTAGCAATTTGATTTCCATATGAACTTCAAAGTAAAACTAAAATTTGAAATAAAAATTAAATAAAAATTAGGATTTAGATTTTTATACAAATTCCAACTTAAAATTGAAAATTTAGAAAATAAAATAAAATTTTCAATTTGATATTCATATAAAACCGAAAAAAAACTCCATGTCATATCAAATTCAAAAGAAGCACCATGTTCGCTCTCAAGAGTTAGAAATTACCATGCTAATCATAGTAAAAAGACAAATATCTGCACCATTAATTTTTTGTGAGTCCAGATTATAACGGTGTAGGTTTAATTTATTCGATACCAATATAGATAATTACATAATGCAATTTCGAATACAACTCAACTTAAATAAAAGAATTAGATCATGAGATGCATAGTATTATATACGTATTCGAAACATGACCGATTAAGTACCATGGAAGAATAGTAATTTTTTAATGCTTCTTGAAGAAAAGAAAGGAAAAAACCGCACTACGGGATCAATACGAGCCTGCTCCTGCATGCAGCCATCGGGCATCAATTAAGTAATATTAATCGATATCAAATTCTTAGATTGTTAACTTTGAGGAATCAGTTTGAAACGGAAATGTGACAACTAATTGACACTCTTAGAGCTCTGCCCTTCTTAGGTAGTAGGAAGAAAGAACACGTTTGGTGCTTTGAAGTCCTAATTGAACCATGTAAAACGTAACTGATGCAATTAGGCCATGACTCATGCAGCATGAGCTCCCGAGCCAAAAGCTACACATCATTTAAAGAGCAGATCAAAAGGTGACCATATCACTAGCTGCTAGTGAGAAGAGAGAGCTTGCCTGCGGAAGCGCATTCTCGTCGGTCTCGAGGCGGTACTCATGCATGATCCAGTCGGTCTTCTGCCCGTTGGGCGCCCTCCCCTTGTAGAAGACGAGCGTCTTCCTCATGCCGATGAGCCTGCTCTTGTCGTGCACCGCCTTGTCCCTCCCCGTCGCCTTCCAGAACCCGGCCATGGTCGCCCTGTTGGTCCTCGTCCCCGTCGGGTATTTGCGGTCCTTGTAGCTGAAGAAGTACCACTCGCTCTGCTCCTCGTACCCGATCCCGCATTGCTCTTCACAGTTCACACACAAATCAAGCATATATAAACACATAATTAAGACCAAGAACGCTGAACCGATGCATGCATGCCATGCATATCTGAAACTCGATCTCATCAAGTCATCACAAAAGATCAGTTAGCTACCTTCGAGATCCCAGGGCTCGATGCGGTACAGATCGATGTCGCGTATGACGTCGAGGTCGATCTTCTGAGAGGCCACCTTCTTCCTGAGGTAGTAGCCGACGAGCTCCTCGTCGGTGGGGTGGAACCTGAAGCCAGGAGGGACGCATGACTCCATGGAGTCCATACGATCGCCACCACCTGCGTATAGATGTGCATTAAATTCAGCAACGCCTCTATCGGCCTCTAAATATCCATCCACCCAAATGATAGTAATTCGCGAATCGCGAGTGACACTAGTAAACAAACATTCAAGTGCTTGATTCATTCGATGCAAGACTACGTTTTTTTTATAGGGCAAAGGCAAAAGCCAGGGGAGTTATCAGTTGCAGAAGGGAACAGTATTGGTTGGATACTGAATGAGTAGCACACAGACTGAAGGGGTGTAGTAGTATATATATGTGTGTATGGATTTCAGTGCTTTGGTAAAATTTAATCCAGCCATGTTGTGTTTGTAGTACTCTAGCTTCTAGGATGAAGGACAAAGTACGGCAAAGCCTGAGCAAGATCCAGGGACAAATGCAGGAAAGCTACATGCCTGTCGATGATATTGTCGACTGTGAAATCAGAGGCATGTGGGCTATAGTCAGCAGGGAATTATAGCAGCAACTTGGGAATGAAGAAAATATTTGAACTAATATATAGCAATACTATGTATTTATGTGAAGAGAGTGGAGCATAAATATATGTAGTATTGTTGAACGTATAATAGGCTAGTTAAGAACTTAAGTGTTAATGATTCCCTACTCATCCTGATCATAAAGCTCTCATGAAATGGATGATGGTAAATATGGGCTCAATGCAACGCAGAGCCAGAGGCCTTTTTGTTTTTTTTTGTAAAGTAAAGGTAGGAATAGTACTGTACTTTTTGTTTAATTTTGTAGTTTTGAAATTTTGCGCTATAGAATGCACATAGAGAAAACCTGCTAGATCAAGTGATAGAATCATATGTGTAACTAAGAATATGGATAATGGCATGTACAATATCGTACTAGCTAGTTAGCATATTGGTCCCTTTAATTGACTAATGTCAACTGTTATACTAAGCAATACCATGCTATCGTATATATGTTCATTTCTAGAATTTAATACGACTTCGCACTGATCAAGAACAATCTTACTATCTTGGTGCAAAATACAAAGAAAGGGTGGCTAACTAAACTAGAAATAGAACTAACACGGATGGAAAATAAAAATGAGAGATCGGATGGCATTTCCTGTTTGCCGGCCGGAGCGCACGCGCTTGCATGCATGCCATGGGGGAATGTAAATAAAACTTGGCAAAGGTGGGGTTGAGAGCAAAAGACAGAATTTTGTTTGGATTTTTTGGCTTAAAGTTGGTTTATACTTATACTATCTACAGTAACTAGTTTTTAAACAGTGTGTTTTTTCAAAACAGAGTCGATAGGAAAATTATAGTAAAAAGTATACTGAATTCAACTATATCGGTCAAAATCATATGTAACTATTTTTCTCTACATACTGCCTCTTACGAATATTTCGAATTTAAATATTTAAGCTATAAACTATAAATCATCAATCTAAAAGAACCCACCAGATAAACGTGAGGGGGAGGAAGAGAAGGGAAGGCTCATCTCTTTCTTGGATCAGGCCTGCAAAGCAGAAGAGGCTAAAAAGCTACTCACTGCTCCGTTAAAGCATGCATAGAGAGAGAGAGAGAGAGGACGAAAAGAAAGCTAGGCCAGCATGCAGCAGGCCAGGGGCACACGACTCTCGGTTCCTTGCACGGCCTCTGACCGTTCTGTCCCTTTGTCGAGGAATTCCATGGCACAGCACAGCAGGGAGGATAGATCTGGGCTTGTGGCCTAGCTAGCTAGCTAGATGCGTTTACATTTGCTGCCACCGCTACTAGCTAGTAGCTGCACTGCCGTGCCGGCCGTACCGGGAGTCTCGTGTAGCTCGTCGATCGGGCATGCATGGTAGCTGCTGTGTAGGGTGGAGGAGAAGGTCCAGGGCGATTAGGGTATATTTTTTTCAGTGGTTTATGGTTTTTAGCTATGGTTTGTAGTTTTTGGGCTGTTTGTGCGAGAGATTACAGAGTAACAGAAACTCACGTGTGATTTTTGCCGATATAAATGAAGTCGGTATAGTATATACTACAATTAACTAGTAGATCGTATCTTAAAAAGATAATCCATTTAAAAGCTAGTTACTATAGAAAAACCAAAAAACAGCTTTTAAAAGCCGAAAAGAACATGACCTGGCCTTTCGTGGGGTGCATGACATGTTGCTGCATGAAGAGAGAGATTCGTATAGTATATGGTCACTGCCGCCGGATCCCCTCTTCCATATTTTCTTTCCCTCTAAAAAGTTCCGTTTAAAACATAGAAATTTCAAAGAAATTTTTTTTATATAGATCGGGATTTCAAATGGAGCCTACGAAATGAGGCGAGCCTAAATGGAGCTAATAAGATTTCTTATAAGAAAACTGAGAAAGCAATCTGATTAGGGCTACAAAGTTTATTAGAGCTAGCAAAGGAAGAAGACGTATAACACGTCTACAGATTTACAGAGGTAGCTCAATTAACGAAACGAATCCCTTCTTCATGTGCTCCTCAGTAACAAATGTTTTTTTTACCACATCCTAGAAATCGATTGTGAAGTCCGAAGAGTAATAGACAACACTTATGCTCCTCAATAACACATGTCTCTTACCACATGTGATCCTTTTCATGATATCTTCCCGAAGTTTGAAAAAATGGTATCTTGCCAAACTTGTGGTAAGGTATTACCCTCTCAAAAATCAGAAATTAATAAAGATGAGTAGATGGAGCTAACAATACATGGGTTGCCCTGTGGCGGAGGGGCGTGGGGAGAAGATCGAGAGGGAGAGAAGCGAGTGGTGGTCCTAGGTATGAACAATGACTCATGAGTGAGAACCCAGTGTGGCTAATCAATTCCAAATGAGATACACAAAGGGCGGGTTCGTTTTTGTTGTGGTTTATTACTGTGGCTTATGGTTTTTGATCCTAATATGAGCGCTTGAGTAAATGAATCGAATGCCAATAAACAGCTTCGAAAATGCTTAAATTCATTTGAAACAACGGCAAAGAAATTGCCCCATTTACTTGTTCAAGGAAAGCTATAAGCCAAAAAGAACTGACCCAAATTCTCTTACCTTCCTGAATGTTGCATGTATCTACTCCCTCTGTTTTCAAATAGATGTCATCTCAAGCATTGACATGGTCTCTAATATGCACTTTGATCAATACTTTTTTGAACTATATGTGTTAATAAAAATTACACAAAAAATATATTCATACGAAATATCTATGACAAATCTATTACAATCATTTCCATGTGAAAAATCTATATTTTGTATTCATTAGTGATAGAAGTTTGACTCTGTACAATATAGTACGTAAAAAAATATATTCACATTTAGTGAAAACTGTGCAATATTAATCACGTCTAGATATATAAAAAAAATCCCCAGATATGCATGTATATATGCAAAATAAAAAAGAAAACAACCACCCAAATACCTGGTGTTTTGGTTCAGTTGCTGTTGGCTAAAAAATAATAAAATAATTCAGTAGTGGATTCAGGTCATTTTTGAATATAACAGACATGACATAATTTGGATTTTTTTATCAATACTTATCAAGACCCATGGGGCTAGGTATATATACCTTGGTGGATATATACATATGATATCAACATCGATATGAAGAAAATTAACTAGGCTTTGATCAATTTGCATGCATGATAACCTAAAAGTTCAACGTAGTGAAGAGGAAAGTGGGGAGACATTAAAGATATTACAGATAGCAGACTAGCAGCGCAGTATCTATATGGCTCCATCTCATTCAATCACTTACAGTTCACCCAGAGAGAGAGAGAGAGAGAGAGAGAGAGAGAGAGAGAGAGAGAGAGAGAGAGAGAGAGAGAGAGAGAGAGAGAGAAGGATCAAACAAAACCAGATCAAGATGACAAGCTAGCACGGATCACAGATGAACACCTATATAGCTGGATCGATAAACCAGTAGCTGCTTGAAACTCACCCTCAGATGATCAGTTATCCTATACAGATATAGACGTCGATGATCCCTTCTCCTAGAAAGTAAAACTATATATGTCGTTGATCGGCAAGGGTATAGCTCGTGTATGGAAGAATAAACAGCTTGAGGAGCAGGAGAGTTTGCATCGGGGAGGTATGGAGAAGAGGAGAAAGGAAGGGGAGAAGGTGGCGGGTATAAAAAAGGGAGGGGTCGCGCGCCCTCCTTTCCGTCGCGCGTGGGTGAGGGGAATGAAGGCCTTGGGCCCACATGGTCCCCTTGCTGACGTCACGTTCCCTTCTTGCTACTCTTCTTTCCCTTTCCTCTTGTATGGCCTCTTCTCTCGGTATGTACACAGTACAAAAGAACAAAAGAAGATGGTAGCAGCTTGTGTTCAACTGTTCAAGCATAGGATATATACCGTACATCGATCTCGTTGATGATATACTCTCCTAGCTTACTGCGATCCCTAGTGATTACTTGTTATAAAACGCACGACAGAAAATGATGGAAAGAACATGAGCCATGGATTTAACATGAAAAATCCTTTTGGAAAAACCACAGATACACGAAGATGAATTCATTGTATGAAGAGATATTACAAGCACAGAGAATTTTGTCGTATGTCAACTGTGACACTACAAAGGTACATATATTGGTTAGGAATCAGAGTCCCTAATGAAGAAATGAATATACTCCTACGCTACTACAGACAGTGTTATCACAGACGGTTCAAAACTGTCATCACAGACGGTTTATGTGTCAGCGATAATAACTGGTTATCACAAACGGCTCCCACACCGTCTGTGATAACTTACAATACAGACGGTTTTTTAGGACAACCGTATGTGATACTCGACTATCACAAATGATTTTTTTGTATTAACTGTCTATAATATGAACGATATCACAGACGGTTTTTGTTATTAACCGTCTGTGAATATCATATCACAGACGGTTAATAACAAAAACCGTCTGTAATATGTGCATATCACAGACGGTTCGGTGTTTGAAACTGTCTGGGATATATATCACAGACCGTTTGAAACATCAAACCGTCTGTGATAACTATTTCAACAACGATTTTATTTGCTCTTTTTGGGTTAGTCAAAGATTTAGCATAAAAAAGCATTTCGAGAAAAAAAAACTATGGACACATAATCAACGAAATCACTATATAGGGGAGAAGTTACAGCACGCCCTTGGTGTATTATATGTGTAGATAACTTGTGTTGTGCGTCACTATCTATCATGAGGCTTACAGAGGGTATAAATAGCCTTAGGAATAAGAATCCTAGACGAGGAAGGAACAGAGTACTAGTCAGCAACGGAAACAGAGACTAACTCGGAAAATGGAATAGTAACTTGCTCAGAGACGGAACAAACCCCCACTCAGAGATGAAACAAAATCTCAGAAGATAACGGTGAAGAGTTATAGTCAGAAACACCTCGGGTAGCCACATCTGACTCCAGTCGGCGTAAACACCTTTGGACACCATGATGATGCAAATCAATATAGAGTCCATCACGGATATGAAGATGATCCTAATCATAACCTCCGACCAGTTTGCGTTACTGACCAGTCATACTAATCACAATATATCTTTGAGCAAAACCTAATCGGATTGTTTAAGTGGTTGGATCCAACCAGATTAATTCGGATCACAAAATACAACAGAGGCAACAAAAGTGCATACATTTGATATATTATCTTTATCAACGTATTGCGTGTATTTAGTCCAATTTCTTTCTCTTTATATCAACCTCAGAAAGTTAAAAGCTTGCTAATATGAACAGTGCCACGACTTTCTAATATGCCCTGAGCAACTTTACACGAGAATCCAACCATAACTAACGGTAACATGATGATTATTGATGATTAATATAAATGTGTTGTAATTCAATTGGATGACCACATAGATAAAGCAAGGATTGGTCAAAATTCTTGGATTAAGGTAGTGTACCTATAGATCTTTTCTTTTTCGTCAAGCAAAGAAAGTTCAAAGTTGTGCCTTTTCTCTAGCAAATAAAACCTACCTACAGTCCCCATTCTAGTGTTCAGGCACCACTTCACAAAGTTCACTAGTGTAAGATCAAGTGGTAAATCACATTTACACCATTGATTGTTCCCCAATTCACCCAGTTCATTCGTCGATACAACAATGGGAAAACTGATGCTAGACTTGAGACAATCATTAATGATTAGTTACCAGTCACATATTCTGGATATCTTCCACGGCAACTTGTGTACATTAAGTCCTCCCTGCAAATCATATATATCTGGGTTGTGTGGTACTAGCTTGATGAATAAGTGACCGGCCAGGAACAAGAATTGGAGTCCAGCATATGTATCCATTCAATCAATAATTAACAACACACTGGAACAAAACAATATGATATGATACACTTTTGGGTTTTGGACCATTTTAACAGAACTCTCAAAACCTAATTAAGGATAGGTGTGAGGAAAACGATCATCGACACAAGCTGCGCAATTTGTTCTTGCGGGCGGGTGACTGCAATAATTCCGCGCATACCCGGCCGGCCCGGTCTGCAGCTAGACATGCATGCCCTTTTGCTCATCCTCGTGAGAAATGTATTGAGATGGAGATCGATCTAGGTCAAACACGAGAGAAGTAAGTAGGCCCTAGCGGCTAGCAGCTAGCTGCTGATGATCATGTAACCTCAAAACAATCTCACGCGCGCTGATCCCGGTGGAATTAACCTCGCCACGCTGGAGCATGACATTCCCGCGCTTTTGCTCCCCGGACGACACGTTTGCAGGGTCTCTGAAGATCACTCCAGATTAAACTGTTCTTGATTCGGTGGTGCCCTGGTGGCCGGCCCATGTTCTTGTGCTAGATTAATGATGCAGCATTAGGGAGCAGGGCCAGTTGGATATATATATATATATAGAGAGAGAGACGATGTTGTTCGCTTTTCATGTCTGTGCTTCTTGGTTGATATATACCATGCAGGCAGATATTTCTATGTCTGCAGGAATAATGGTCTAGCTTGTTGCATATGTAACTGTCGAGAATGAGAAATACTGAAGAATCAATGCATGCGTCGCCATTAATTTGAATATATACATCACATCAGTGTATGTGTATGAGAGGCTATCTCAATTGTAATACATGCTGAACATGTATATATGATCGATGGAGACCATGTTCTCTGGACCAATATTCATTCATATGAAGAACACTAGCTAGCTTAATTGGTAATCCCTCCCTACGAAGCCATCATGTGACTGCCACCGTACGCAGCAGCAGATCACCGCATATTTCATAAAGCGATCGCTGGGAGCGCTAGCTTTTCATCTGTCATTGCACTCTTGGAGCTTTCTAGCTACGATCGAACTGGAACAGCAGACCGATCGATCGGAAAGCTGTAACGGCACGCCATGTTGTTCTTGGTTAGGGCTGATGACTTGTCCCTCGATCAACAGCATCTCCCCAAAAGTGCACCTAACAATAACAGGATAAGCTTAGATAGCTGTTACGCTTGAGCCGTACACATGTATAAACTACAATGTGTATGGCCAATAACAACATGGCGTCCAGGTATATACTATAATCACGCTACTCCGGTGATGCATCTAGAACTAGCTAGCTTCTTCCAATACAGACACTTTAAGGCCCATCCATCCATCTATATATATATATATATATATATATATATATATATATATATATATATATATATATATATATATATATATTCTGAAATTTCAAGTATATAAGTAGTAGTAGTGTATTATAATGCCGGTACATATATACGTAGCACCAAAAAGCAGATAAAGACGTGTTCGTTGGAGAAGAAACGAGGCTGCAGGCCAAGTTGCAATGCTTGGACCCTACCAGCTGCAACGATGAAACTCTTTAGTCTTCCATGGCCAGCCTCTGAACTCGACAGCTAGCAAGCACGAACGGGCGCAGACGTCGGCATGGAGACATGTGGTGCGAGCACATCTTCGTTTTGCTGCATGTGCATGCTCGATCCATGGCTATTGGCACAACTGTGTATATATGATAAGTGTATGTTGATGATGTATTGTAGATGCAGCCATGCGTGCAGATATTGGGAAAGAGATGGTGAAAGCCAGCCATTGATATATCGAGTGGGAACAGTACGTGCTCCTTGCCTTGGATCTTTTCCTAAGGAGTTCAGAGTTTTCCCTTGGAAAGGTTGGCTTTTTTCACCGTAAAGTACAGCGGCAGGCATATGGACCTGTTCTTTACGGTTTTAAAAAATAATTTTTAATTTTAATTATAGTTTATAACTTTTAAATAAGATATTTTTTAAATCGAAGTACTTTTTTTGGGTATATCGCTGCCCCTAGAAACTCGCCTTGTGGACCAGCCTGCGAGGCAGCAAAGTCAAAGGTCGCTCGGAACTTTCCAAAAAAGCGTATTTTTTCGGTGATGTGACGGGCATTACATGGATGTTGTTTTTCTCTTATCTATTCACTTGATCGAGCTAGCTAGAGCAAGATATGCATGGAAGGTAGTGGATGAAAAAGCCATGAACGAACATTATGGCATGCATTTCAGAAACAGTACTCGATGGAGTACTGGATGCACGTCTATTCCCCAAATGAACTCGATCTCTCGGTTATCCTTGTACTTAATTTTCACTGGTTGGTCGGCACCGTGCGTATCGCTGATATGTTTACCTTTGTTTTACTTAACGGACGACCGGTGAAAGTATCCTGCAGTCCCCATAGAGAGGCTAACCATGGCTATCAAAATGACTTCACTACTTCACTTTCCATCATTAGTTACCTAAAGCTTACCCTGTCAGATGTTTGCTATTGTCCTTTTTTTTACAAAACATGTTTTTGACTTTGAAATGCTGAGATCGATCACCCCCTGAGTCAAATTTAACACTGTAGCAAGATCCATGCTTGAAAGTCGTCATAGAACCATATATCCAAGGGAGTGTTTATTGCCAAGGCGACTGAAATTTTTTTGTCTCTCAGTCACTTGAAGTTGTACTTGGAGGGGCTGTTTTTGGAGGGGCTGTTTTTTGGAGGGGTGCAATTTTAGTTGTTGAGAGTGCAACTTCAAGTGACTGAGAGACAAAAAAATTTCAGTCGCCTTGGCAATAGCAAAACCGTATATCCAAACATGCATACTGAAGTACATATGGTACGAGATGCAGGAGGGAACTACATGTAGGTTATAAATGAGAGGGAATACTAGCAAAAGAGTGAACGTACTAGTATAACTGTAGTGTTGTATCGAGCAAAGTGGGGCGGTGCATGCAGTGCGGACGGGGACGGCTCATCGCCCATGCAATGCATGCCTCGCTCGCCTCGGTCGGTCGGTCGGTCCGAAAGACCCAATTAATTGGCCGCGCCGGCCTATCCGTCTGTCCTACTATAGATTTTGTTCAAAAGTATTATAACTTTTAGTTTTTTATTCTGATTTTTAATTTATTATAAAAGAGATTAAGAAAATAAAGAACACTTACGTTAAGAAACTATTTCGCTCAAAGTATCTGCTATAATAGCTTATATAAATAACTTATAAAAATTACTCTATGTAAAAACTGACTTCTAAAGACTAAAAGACATAAGCTGTTTGAAACTGGGCATGAGCTATCCGCTGCGCCTCGCGGCACGATTAAACCGCTCGGCCCCGCCGCCCACCACCACCGCGCGCGCGCACCCGCCGCCCTACGCGTTGCGCCCTCCGCATCTCGGCGGCCGCAGTTTAACGTGCGCGCACCAACGCAAGGTTAAGTTGCTTAGCTAGCTAGTGCCCATCGATACAAGATAGCTATCTGGATTTATTGGCGGTGTTCCTCACGACTCAAGCTGCAGGTTTCGCCTGACAGCTTATGAAAGGCACACCTCCTTTTCGATTCAACTGACCAAGAAAGCGAGCTAGATTTTTCGATTCACATATGCATATATAGTGGCTGGCGGCACAGTGGTTAATTTGGCGGCACGCTGATAATAGACAAAGTGATCGATGGCACATGAGCCAAATTAACTGCCTGACCTCTCCTGTCAATTTAGATATATAGTGGAGAGGTGAACGGCAAGGGATCAACATGCATGCCACCAAGGGAAGATGCTAGATAGTTTGTTAGAAACTACTGCTGATTTTGCTTCTACGTGGATCGATCGATGGAGGCAGCAATGGAGGTTGGTAAAGGGACGGCACAACACGTTGGATGCTGAAAAGGTGAAAAAAGAGTAGGTGACGTAGGATAGATAGATATATAGATAGTGAGATAATTACTTGTGGCACACTCTTACTACTTTTGCTACATGTGATGTGAGCACCAAGCTTGTTTAGCTCTCTCTCTCTCTCTCTCTCCTTCATCCTTTCTCTTCCCTGTACATGCTGTCTCTGCAATCTGCATGCATGTCTTGTCGATGCTTCGCTGCTATCATTGCTCGCTTCCATTCCATTCCAGGGTATGAAGCGCCATGGCCCATGGTTGCATCCAAAGCTAGCCCAAGCATGGCGGCGAATACGCAAAAGGTGAATCCTCAGTTACGAAACGACCATTGCTAGCTAGGACAATGCATGCGTGCGTGCGTGCTCATCAGATCGATCGAAGCAACCAAATGCGCGCAGCACTGTTAATTCGGAATGAGAACCGCATTCATGATCAATCGGCGGCATCGATGTTAAACAATCTCTGCCTTGTTAACTTCTGGAACGGAATCATGTAGGCACCGGCAGAGTGGCAGCCCCTCGGTGTGCGTGAGCCATCAATGCATTTCGTGGACTAATAAGAGCAAGTATAATAGGAGGCTGTTAGCAGGCTGTATGCTGAGGTGGAGGAGAGAGAGGAGGAGAGAGAAGAGAGGTGGGCTGTAAGTTTACAGCCAGCTGAAGCATAAGAACCAAGAAACTTTGTGAGAGGAAGGGGTAGGTCATACAGCCTTCAGGTGGCTGTAACTACTATATGAGTAAGCTGATAAGTGGGCTGTAAGTGTCCATACAGTCAGCTGAAGGCTGTATTATTAGCCTTGCTCTAACCAGCCGAATGATCGAGCTACCTCTATCGAATCGATCATCTCTCATGACGACGAGCAAAGGGACGGAAAGATACGGCACAGAAAAGTTCACAGCGGTAGGCAGCAGCTAGCTCATAAGTACAAGGTCCTCCCTGATCTGGCCTAATGGCGGACAGACAAGTGGATCATCTCTACGCACGATTGGTGGTAATTTACTGGAAAGATATATCACAAGATATCTGCATGCCCCTCTACTTATGATCAGTGTGACTGCCATGGCGTACGTGCCTCTGCTAGTGCTGCTCTGCGTGCAGTGGGTGGCCGGCCGGCGCCTTTGATCTCTGGATCTATCACTGCCGAATTCAGTCTGGCCATGGCACGCACGCACACGAGCGCTTTCCGATCGATGCTCCTCCGCGTCGGAAACGTACGCGTCCTACATCATTTGCGTTCAGTGGATATCGGTGGTGGTGGAGGACACACGGAGACGGCCGGAGGCAGCCCGGCCGATATGATTCGGACCTAGCCAGCTCGCTATCACACTTGCTAGCTAGATTTCAACTCATGCGAGCAATCTTTTCTTGCACAGTTACTCCTTTATTTTACCTTTCTAGTTTCGCATATCTGTGATCTCCATTCACAGACCAATGGTTGTGATGAAAAGCTCTGTTAAAATGCGGCATCCATTGCAGCCCACTCATCTCCGTGAACATTATTCTGCATTGAAGTATGCTGCCTTTTGTTCTGCTCTTTCCCTATTCTAGTATTCATTTCTTGAAGGGGATAGTCTTCGGTAATTCATGTTTTTTTTACTAAAAAAAATAGATATGATGCATTTGTACAAGTGCAATGGCAGAAGTGGTAAAAGGAGAGAGAGTTTGGAATGATGGGCCTTGGGAAAACGGTGGTGCGGAACTGTAGACTGGGCCGTCTAAGTTGGGCTCTCTTACTCGGCCCAGACACAGTGTAAGTATGTCTTCCTTCTGGGTCGAGACGGCCAGGCCTCACTTGTTATAAGGTTTATGTTTTCTTTTTTCTTTCTAAAAAAAGAGTGTGAAGTAGGTGATTCTGAACAAACAAATGAAACTGGAGATTCTATCAAGGTGCCAGTTGTAAGATTGGAGAATACTCAGTATGTTCCATTGATAGTGTGCGTGTACATATACAAGCGCTCAAATCAAGACCGAAAACTAGGATCACCAAGACCGAGATTCTATACAACAAACTAACAGATTGGTGATCCCTATGTACGGATCATTCGAGATGAAGACTCGGTCGCTAACACCCCCCCTCAGTTGAAGCGGCAGGTGACCGGACGCACAAACCGCCCCTCAAATCGGTGAACAAAGGTGTAGGTAGCCCTTCGTCATTATGTCGGCAAGGCTGGCGGCAGTAGGGATCTGCAGAACTTTGAACCGACCGAGCCACCTTCTCCCTCACGAAGTGTATGTCGAGCTCGACATGTTTGGTTCGTCGATGATGCACCGGGTTTTCAGAAAGGTAGACTGCCGAAATGTTGTCGCAATAGATCACTGTGGCTTTGTCGACGAGGACATGAAGTTCCCGAAGTAGGTTCCTTAGCGCAAAGATTCGCGGCGGCGTCGCCACGGCCACCGTACTCGACTTCCGCGCTACTCCGGAGACCGTGGATTGGCGTTTTGAGGACCAGGACACCGGCCGAGTCGCCGAAAGACACGAACCCGATGTTGAGCGTCGAGTGTCGGGCACCCTACCCGGCGTCGAGTACGCTGCGGTGTAGTCGAAGAGTCGCCGAGATGTGCACGCCATGGTTGAGGGAGCCGCGAGATATCGAGGATGCGCTGACGAGGCTCGGTGTACATCATGTGGAGCATGCATGGAGGCACGCTTGGTTCACAGCATAGGCGATATCCGGACGCGTGAGCGTGAGGTATTGAAGTGCGCCGGTGATGCTGCGGTAGAACGCGCCGTCCGTCGCATTGGCCGCCATCCTGGCGAGCGACCGGTTTGGCCTCCACCGGGTCGACGCCGGCTTGCAATTGGCCATGCTGCGCGTTCGTAATGTCCTCGGTGTCGTGCTCGATGGAGAAAGAACCCGGTGGCATCACGGCGAACACGAACGCCTGTGAAGAAATGGAGATCGCCGAGGTCCTTGATTGCAAAACTCGCCGCACTGTTCGACGATGTGGCGTAGTAGAGATGATGTCGGCGATAAGTATGATGTCATCAACATAGACGAGGATGTACGCCATGTGCTCGCGCGTTTGTAGACGAACAAAGAACTGCCGGAGCCCGTCGCAGTGAAGCCCAAGCTGCGAAGATGGTTGCCGAGTCGTTGGAACCACGCCCGTGGCGCCTGCTTGAGTCCATAGAGGGACTTGATGAGCGATGCACATGGTCGGTCGAGGAGTCGATGAAGCTGCGGGTTGATGATGAGAGCGTTCGGCGAGATCGCCGTAAGAACGCGCTTTTGACGTCGAGTTGATGGACCGCCACCGCCGAGTGGCCGCGAGATGGAGTACCGTTCGAATGGTTGCTGGCTTCACCACCGGGAGAATGTCGATGAAAGTCGACGCCGGACGTTGGGAGAACCGCGAACAACCCAACGTGCTTTGCGTCGCTCCAGCGTGCCGTCGGGGTGTAGCTTGTTCTTGAATAGCCACTTCCCGGTGATGACATTGGCGTGAGGTGGTCGAGGCACAAGCGTCCATGTGCCGTTGGCCTGCAAGGCGTCAAATTCAGCTTGCATCGCTGCAAGCCATTCCGGATCACGAAGAGCAGCACGAACGGAAGAGGGCGGCGGTGTGGGCGCAGTTGTCGTCGCGACAAGGGCATACTTGGATTCGGCATGTGGATCCCGGCCGCCGCGCGCGTGACCATAGGATGTCGATGGTGAGCCGATGGAGATGTGTTGGAAGTCCTAGAAGGTGACACCAGAGGCTGAGGGCTCGACATCGCAGGGTGGAGTGCTGGTGTTGACGGCGACAGGCTGCTCGGATCCGCAAGTGGCGATGGTGACAGAGTCGCGGCGGCACGGCGGGTTGATGCGTCGTGGCGTCGGCAACGGTGATGAGGCATCGAGGAGCAGGACCCGCCGCGAAGCGTCGGTGGCAATCCGATCGCTGACGGCGACCGCTATCGTGGTCGGTAGGGATTTGGAACACGTCGGTATGCACTTGGTGGACCGAGGAGTGTGGATGGAGGCGACGTGGCGTCTTGCGCAAAGGGAAAACACGTCTCATCAAAGTAGACATGCCGAGATATTAGCACACGCTTGGTGGCCGGGTTATAGCATTTGTAGCCCCGTTGGTCTAACGGGTAACCGAGGAAGACGCAGCGGACAGATCGCGGAGCTAATTTGTGTGGTGCAGTTGCAGCGGTGTTTGGATAGCATAAACACCCGAAGACGCGGAGGTGGTTGTAGTCTGGCGGAGCACCGAACAGAAGCTCGAAGGGTGTGGCGTTGTGGCGCGGACGGCATGGCCGGCGATTGAGCAAGTAAGTTGATGCCGCAAGCGCATCAGGCCAGAAGGTGGGAGGGACCGAGGCCTGAAAAAGGAGGGAGCGGAGGCCATCATTGAGTGTGCGAAGAACTCGTTCAGCGCGTCCGTTCTGCTGGGAGGTGTATGGACACGTGAGGCGAAGAGCAATGCCGTGCGTGGCGAAGAACGCGACGCCGAAGTTGTCAAATTCTTTGCCATTGTCGGTTTGGAAGGACATGATTGGAACTTGGAATTGAGTGCGCACAAAAGCATGGAAGGATATGAGAGTGGGCGGGACGTCGGTTGTGCTTGGGAAGGAAAGGTCCAAACGTAGTGGGAGGAATCATCCAAAACGACAAGATAGAACTGGAACCCAGAATTGCTTATTATAGGTGAGGTCCATACATCACAATGCAAAAGTTGAAAAGGAAACTGGGAAACATTATTGGATTCGCTAAATGGCAGCCGGACATGTTTGCCGAGCCGGCAGGCATGGCATGTATGGCGGCTGGACTGAGAACAAGAGAAACCAATGGATCGTGATGATGCTTGAGCGGTGTGACTGGGGTGTCAAGCCGCGCATGCCGAGCGAGTGTCATGCGAGGCAAGGAAGGCGGCCGATAGTCGCGTCGTCGCACCGAATAGATCACTGTGGCTTTGTCGGCGAGGACATGAAGTTCAGTAGGTTCCTTAGCCAGAGAGATTCGCGGCGGCGTTCGCCACGCCACCGCACTCGACTTCCCGCTACTCCGGAGACCGTGGATTGGCGTTTTGAGGACCAGGACACCAGCGAGTCGCCGAGAAAGACACAGAACCCCGATGTTGAGCGTCGAGTGTCGGGGCACCCGGCCCAGTCAGCGTCGGAGTACGCCTGCAGTGTAGTCGAAGGAGTCGCCGAGATGTGCACGCCATGGTTGAGGGAGCCGCGGAGATATCTGAGGATGCGCTTGACGAGGCTCCAGTGTACATCATGTGGAGCATGCATGTGGAGGCACGCTTGGTTCACAGCATAGGCGATATCCGGACGCGTGAGCGTGAGGTATTGAAGTGCGCCGGTGATGCTGCGGTAGAACGCGCCGTCCGTCGCTGGCTGGCCATCCTGGCGAGCGACCGGTTTGGCCTCCACTCGGGTCGACGCCGGCTTGCAATTGGCCATGCCTGCGCGTTCCAGAATGTCCTCGGTGTACTGTGCCTGATGGAGAAAGAACCCAGTGGCATCACGGCGAACCTGAACGCCCAGGAAGAAATGGAGATCGCCGAGGTCCTTGATTGCAAAAACCTGTCGCAGCTGTTCGACGATGTGGCGTAGTAGAGATGATGTCGAAGCAGTAAGTATGATGTCATCAACATAGACGAGGATGTACGCCATGTGCTCGCCGCGTTTGTAGACGAACAAAGAACTGTCGGAGCCCGTCGCAGTGAAGCCCAAGCTGCGAAGATGGTTGCCGAGTCGTTGGAACCACGCCCGTGGCGCCTGCTTGAGTCCATAGAGGGACTTGATGAGCAGACAGACATGGTCAGGTCGAGAGGAGTCGATGAAGCCTGCGGGTTGATGACAGTAGACGCGTTCGGCGAGATCGCCGTGTAAGAACGCGTTTTTGACGTCGAGTTGATGGACCGGCCACCGCCGAGTGGCCGCGAGATGGAGTACCGTTCGAATGGTTGCTGGCTTCACCACCGGGGAGAATGTCTGATGAAAGTCGACGCCGGGACGTTGGGAGAACCCGCGAACAACCCAACGTGCTTTGCGTCGCTCCAGCGTGCCGTCGGGGTGTAGCTTGTTCTTGAATAGCCACTTCCCGGTGATGACATTGGCGTGAGGTGGTCGAGGCACAAGCGTCCATGTGCCGTTATTCGCAAGGCGTCAAATTCAGCTTGCATCGCTGCAAGCCATTCCGGATCACGAAGAGCAGCACGAACGGAAGAGGGCGGCGGTGTGGGCGCAGTTGTCGTCGCGACAAGGGCATACTTGGGATTCGGCATGTGGATCCCAGCCCGCGCACGCGTGACCATAGGATGTCGATGGTGAGCCGATGGAGATGTGTTGGAAGTCCTAGAAGGTGACACCAGAGGCTGAGGGCTCGACATCGCAGGGTGGAGTGCTGGTGTTGACGGCGACAGGCTGCTCGGATCCGCAAGTGGCGATGGTGACAGAGTCGCGGGCGGCACGGCGGGTTGATGCGTCGTGGCGTCGACAGCAGCCGGTGATGAGGCATCAGGGGAGCAAGGACCCGCCGCGGAAGCGTCGGTGGCAATCCGATGCGCGCGACGGCGAGACTGTCGTGGTCCGGTAGGGATTTGGAACACGTCAGGTATGCACTTGGTGGACTGAGGAGCTGTGGATGGAGGCGACGTGGCGTCTTGCGCAAAGGGAAAACACGTCTCATCAAAGTAGACATGCCGAGATATTAGCACACGCTTGGTGGCCGGGTTATAGCATTTGTAGCCCCGTTGGTCTAACGGGTAACCGAGGAAGACGCACGGACGGATCGCGGAGCTAATTTGTGTGGTGCGATTGCGGCGGTGTTTGATAGCATAAACACCAAGACGCGGAGGTGGTTGTAGTCTCGCGAGCACCGAACGAAGCTCGAAGGGTGTGGCGTTGTGGCGCGGACGGCATGGCCGGCGATTGAGCAAGTAAGTTGATGCCGCAAGCGCATCAGGCCAGAAGGTGGGAGGGACCGAGGCCTGAAAAAGGAGGGAGCGGAGGCCATCATTGAGTGTGCGAAGAACTCGTTCAGCGCGTCCGTTCTGCTGGGAGGTGTATGGACACGTGAGGCGAAGAGCAATGCCGTGCGTAGCGAAGAACGCGCGCGACGCCGAGTTGTCAAATTCTTTGCCATTGTCGGTTTGGAAGGACATGATTGGAACTTGGAATTGAGTGCGCACAAAAGCATGGAAGGATATGAGAGTGGGCGGGGACGTCGGTTTGTCTTGGGAAGGAAAGGTCCAAACGTAGTGGGAGGAATCATCCAAACGACAAGATAGAACTGGAACCCGTAATTGCTTATTATAGGTGAGGTCCATACATCACAATGCAAAAGTTGAAAAGGAAACTGGAAACATTATTGGATTCGCTAAATGGCGGTAGGACATGTTTGCCGAGCCGTGCAGCATGGCATGTATATGGCCGGATCGAGAACAAGAGAAACCAATGGATGTGATGATGCTTGAGCGCGGTGTGACCAGGGTGTCCAAGCCGCGCATGCCAGAGCGAGCTGTCATGCGAGGCAAGGAAGGCAGCCGATAGTCGCGTCGTCGCACCCGAATGATGGCGAAGAGGATAGAGATCACCCGACGAATCACAGCGGAGAAGAGCCGTCCTGGTGCGAAGGTCCTTGATGGAGAAGCCCCAGGGATCGAATTCAACAGAAACAGAATTGTCACGAGTTAGAGCACGAACTGAAATGAGATTTTTAACTAACTGAGGAGCAATGAGAATATTGCGAAGATGCAGGGGAAGAAGAGGTGGGGATGGAAGTTGTGCGGTGTACTTAGCCGAATGAAGTGGCCATTTCGACAACAATATGACGGTGATTAGTAGAGGTGGGAGGAGGCCGAGTATACCAGATTGGACGCCATGTGTCTTTGTGGGCTTTGTGTCAAGGAACCGCCACCGCCGCCACCGGTAGAGTTGTTGATGGGCATGCGTTGAGTGCGGAGTAGAGGCGGCGGTATGTGGCCCGTGTTGCGGTGTAAGGAGCGGCATCGGGTTGGGTTGATGAACGAGAGAGCCATCATGGCTCGAGGCGGCCGACACCGGCGGGAACCGAGGATACCCGGCCGCCACGTGTTCGGGGCCATGCACGGACGACGCCTTGCCACGGATTGGCGCCGACGCCCACCTGTGGAGGGGAGCCGCGGCCGGGGTGCGGGGCGGTGGAACCCGACCGCCTGTCGCCGAAGCACCACGCGGTTGCGGAAGTCGACCCTGCGCTTGCGGCGATCACCGCCACCGGGGAGTGGCGCCTGGGATGATGGGGTGGACTTGGACCTGGCGGGGGTGTTGGCGGCTACAAGGAGCGCCGTCTGCGCCTCCATCTGAAGTGAGTGCCGGATGCGGTTCTCCTCCTGCATCAAGTAAGAACGCGTGTAGAGAAAGGTGGGCGGCGGCGACATGGTGGAGAGAACGGCGATAGCTGACCGAACTTGTTGTTCGAGCCGCAAGGTGTTGATGACGCGCCGGATCGGAGACGGCGCGCCGCAATCATAGAGGGTGTCGGCGAGGCGTTTGAGTCGACCGCATACTCACCGATCGACATGTCGCCCGGAAGAGGTGTGGAACTCTGCTGGCGTACACCGCTACCGGAGGTCATTGTCGAGGAACTGGCCGGTGATTGCCGTCCAGGCGGTGTAGGCCGAGCTGCGAGGTTTGTAGACGTCGTTCCAAATTTCCTTGGACACGGTGGAGTAGAGCCAAGAGACGATGCAGGAGTCGATCTGTAGCCATTCGGGGTCGTCAACCATGGCAGCGGCGTCGACCGTACCGTCGACGTGGTTGGCAAGGCCGAACTTCTTGAAGGTGAGTTCAAAGAAGGGCGCCATCGCCGGAAGTTGCCGTCGTCGCGTTGAGGGTGACGGAACATGGTCGTGGATGTTGAGCAAACACAAGGGTGGAAGTCGGGGTGGGATGGGATCGGGCATGACGAACGGATTGGTGTTCACAGACGTGGAAGAACCATGGGGCTCGCCATGGCTAGGGGCGTGAAGCAAAGGTTTGGATCGGGAAGAAGACTCGATACCATGTAAGATTGGAGAATACCAAGATGTTCCATTGATAGTGTGCGTGTACATATACAAGCGCTCAAATCGAAGACACGAAAACTAGGATCACCAAGACCGAGATTCTATACAACAAACTAACGGATTCAGCTGATCCCTATGTACAGATCATTCAGATGAAGACTCGGTCGCTAACACCAGTAAACAACCATCGATTTAACAAACGGGATTTTACGGTAGAGGACTGTGATTTTCGATCTGGTTGCAGAGATCTATTCCTAGCCTACACACACACATATGTAGCTATTTATGAGCACGGCTCGATTAGACTCAACAACACCACTGACAATGCAAATATTGCTAGAGTACCAGTGTGCTACTCCTAGCTAGACACCATCACAAATGCCAGAACAAACAGGGTCGATCAACCTGTACGACGCCACATCATGTCCCATGTGGTCTTATTTTCCCTGGAACAGCAGTAACTCCACTGCCTCCGAGGAGTCAATGGCCATCGCGAGCTGGCCGTCGTAGTACATGCCATATCAAGGCCTTTCACGAGGACGGCTCACCGTCTCATGGCGTCTGCCACGTGAGCCGCCGGCAGGCACGTGTCACACAATTACTAGCTCCTGGCCTGGCCGCGCGCCTACATGTGGCACGGCACCGCAGGCGGGCGGATCAGAAATTATTCCCCCTCGCACGTACACGTACCGCTCGTTGCGATCGCAGGTCTTCCGACGACGGCATCACTAGCTGCGCCGTACATGTCCGTGGACGATCCCCGTGTGCTGTACAGGTGGTCCGGGCCTCCGGGGTGCAACACATGCATGTCTCTGTCTTGCTCGATCCTCCGGCCCAGCCAGCCAGCCAGCTTAATTATGACTCGCGAGAGCTGTAGCATCGTTAACAGGAATATATAATACCATCGACGTGGCTGGCTATACAGCGCTGTACCATCGAATACCGATTCAACGCATGCACCTAAGATCTACTTCAATCCACCTATTTACGGACTTGTCTTTACAGTTTCTAAAAACAACTTTTAAATGAAGTATTTTCTCAAAAATAGAGTTACAAATTAATTGTAGTACACGTTAAAAGCCTAGCATCTGTATCAAATAAAATCGCAAGCGAGTATCTCTCTTCGTAATCTCTGTCGCAAACAGCCAAAAGCCATAAACCGTAGCTAAAAAGAACAAGCCCAGCAGCGACATAGGTAGTGTAGCCCCAACTATGCTTATACAAGCCTCACTCCACCGTAGCAACAAGTCTTCTTGTCCCTCGAGTCCTCTTGGAACGTCATTGCCATCAACGAGGCAACGATTAGTATAGGTCTGCTCATACATGCATGACGATCTCATGTTAGCATCCTATCTAGAACCAGAAAGGCATCTTTAAAGTGAAATCATGGTTTTGTTGTTATACATTAAACATGTTTGATAGAATATGTGAATAAAATTTGGAGTGATATGTAAGTTTTGGTGTGTTTTATTGTTCGATCTAAAATGTCCAGTGCAATTCTTTTGTAATTGTCATGAAATTGATTGTTGACATCTGTCCAAAAAAGGATGCTAGTCAACTGTATCCAATTAGAAATTCATTTTAACGAGATAGCAAGTACTAAACGACATGCTTCATGTGTTAGAGAAGTTTTGATAAGGTTTCCTGGTTCAAAAAAGTTTCAAAAGTATGTTTCATGTATACTTCAAGTTTCAAAAGGAAAGTTTCATCAAAATTTCAAGCAAATTCCGTGTTTCAAAAGCAAATTTCACAAAAGTCTCATGTTTCAGTAAGTTTTAAAATGTTTCAATTTTTGCATCTATGTTTCAACAAGTTTCATATTTCTATATCCACGCTTCAGCAAGTTTCATGCAACAATTCGAGTTTTAAAAAGAAAATTTCAAGCAAGTTTCATATTTCTATATCCACGTTTCAGCAAGTTTTATACAAGTTTCATGTTTGCAAAGAAAAAATCAAGCAAATTTTATATTTCTATATCCATGTTTCAGCAAGTTTCAATAAGTTTTATGCAAAAAATTCAAGTTTCAAAAGAAAAATCCAAGCAAATTTCATATATTTCTATCAACGTTTTTAGCAAGTTTCCACAAGTTTCAAGTTAAAAAATAGCCTCAACTACATTTCAAACATGTTTGAAACAAAAATCAGGCAAGTTCTTCAACTATTCAACAGGTTTCAAATCGAGCCACGGCAATGCTCGCCTGCCTGTCTGTTGCTATCATGGGCCTACCTAGCGTCATCAGAGCTGCGCCCGCACGCCTGTCATCATCATCACTGCCAAAGCCGTGCACTCACTATTGTCGTCGTAGGGCCTGCACGCTGTCGTTACAGTCGCTGCTGTTGGGCCCGCCCTTATTCTCTATAACTATTGTCACTAGCGTTGCGCTTGTGCACTTACTTACTGCCTTATCTCTCGGCTCGGCTAAATCGCGACAATTTGAGCACCCACGTGCTATCGTGCCCTACCGTACTTAGTCATTGCTGCTAGTCGCCTCTTAATGTGACGGCTCTCCCACTCCCCTTGCCATTGCTCGCTTGTTCCCTGCCTTGCAAGCTCGCGGCAGCAACACCTGCACCCATGCATCGCTACTGCTCCCTTGCTCCTCGCCGTGTCACATTGCATCAGTGGCGGATCTAGGATTAGAGCACGTCCCGGGCTAAATTTGAGAGAAGTCAGCAGTATACATTCTAGCAATTTCAATTAATTTGTCCATATCGAAGTTGGCGAATGAATTTTTTGGATCAAGACAAGCAATGCACCTTAATAACATAGTATATATTTCTGCAAAGCGATTATTCAACTCAATGTTTTGGTTTTCATTTTGTAATTTGTATCTTTAAACCTTAATAGTTAGTTCCTAAATAGCAAATATAAAATACTAAACATATATTATTTCATCTAATCATTCATACTAATTTCAAAACATAAAATAATTCCTATTGCTAAATATTTCCCAATCCTCGTTCGGACCAGTCATCCTTATTTGTTATTTATTCCTTATCCAACCGAGACCGATCGGCGATCGACCTTACCTCAGTTACCTCCTCGCGCCTCGGCCATTTGATTTCGTGTTTTAGCCCATTCCTCGCCGGCTGCTTTGCCTTCTGCTCGGCTCTCTGCTCAGGCGCTTAGCGACTCGGCAAGACGGTGATGACGCCGAGGGAACCCACCAGGAGGTCAGAGCCCGGAGGCACAGGTCCGCGAGGGTTATATCCGTGTCAGGAGCGAGGGGCGAGGGTGGCCGGCGGTGGAGACGCAGTGAGGTGAGGTCTAATAGAGAGATGAGGTTCCTTGACTTCCTTACTGATTGGATTTGGGGCTTGCCCGCTTGGTGATGCCTGGATCTGGATCTGGATGAGCTGTGCAGGTGCGACGACTTGGCGAGGCGCGAGGGCACCCGGAGGCCAGAGCTGGAGACGGAGGCGCAGGTTAGCAAGGGCCGAGGGTGGTGGCCGACAGGCCGCGACGTCACCGCGTCGGGACCGAGAGGCGAGGGCAGCAGTGGGGGCATGTGCAGGCGACTAGGTGAGGGTGGCGGCCGGCAGTGGGGGTGTAGTCGCCTCACGCGGAATGGATCATCGGGGTCAGCACGGGCGTCTGGGGCTGGGCTGGTGGTGTGTTGGGCCTTGGGCGGTTAATGCCATCTGCTCTAATCGGGCTGGCGGACTAACAATTTCTCAAGCCTCGGGCTGGGCTGCTATCTTAGATATTTTATGGAGGGAGTAGCAAAGGAGGTAGTACTAGTAGTATCTCTCTCTCCATAATTTGTACCGTAAACAACCAAAATTCAAAAATTTCAGTAAAAAACCATAAGCCGCAGCCGTTGCCAAACATACCCTATATTGTTTTTCTCAAAATAATCTTTCCTATAATTCTCTGTAGATCGATGGTCCATAAGAATGGCCGTCCATTCTTTCGCAAAGCCAAAGGCAGGGGTGGTCAAGTGCAAGTGGAGACAAACTAAAGGCGATCGGATCGAACCGGCACCTGGCGCTCATCAACTTAACCCGGCCGCGGCGCGGGACGGCACGGCAGGCACGTCGTACAAAAGTGGCGATGTGATCGGCACCACCACCTCCTCCTCCCATCCCTCCGCCGTAGAATATTCACCCGCAACTTCCACGGGAAGACGTCACGAGCTACGCGCGCAGCAGACGGCCGGGATCACCCGATCTCGACGTGGAGAAAGGAATCATGCGCTGCATGAGTGCGTGGTGGTGCTTTGTTCATGCACGGGCCCACTGCATGCATGACTGCGTGGGCTCCACACGCTTTCTCTCTCTCTCTCTCTCCACCACCCCCAAAGCCGCTTTTGGAAGTCGTCGCTTTTCCAACCGTGAAATCTTCCACGCCGTCCCGGCTCTGCTCTCCTTGACTCCTTCCATGCATCGGCTGCTCTGCTTTGCAGCTAGCTAGCTAGCTTTTCAGCAGCCATGTGGCAGCGGCGCTCCTGCAATGTATTATCTAGCTAGCATGACAAAGATTGCGAGTACCGTACTAAAGGGCATGTTCATGTAGTCGTTGCTTCTTGCTTTCTTGCTTCTTTCACTCCCATCTTATCCTAGAAATAAGGTAGGAGATTTCAACCACATCACTACCATATCTCGCTCTCGCTCCTATCTTACATACGTATCTCTTTTTTACTTTTTTTAAAAACTCGTGTTTTTTTTTAAAAATACTTTTTTAGCTAGCTATTACTATTTATTTTTAGTTAAAAATTATCAGTTACAGTACAAAATCATCAGCTACAGTTAATATGAATAGACTCTAAGCTGTTGCTGATCTATGTGTGCGTGGCTTAAGTATGACATGCATACACGGTACGGTACGTAATGTGTCGCTGAATTGCAACCATGCACCGGCACCACCAACTGCAAATACATGTGGATGTACAGCTCAGTAAGCTGGCTTAAACTTGTCCACTACGAAACTAAGCAGACTAATTAGAATCCATTTTTAGCTAAGATTTATTATTTTTATCTATAATTTATTAGTCTAATAAATAGTTATTACTGAGCGAAGATAAAAATCGTTAAAAAAGCCAAAAAGAACAGTCCTAGACTGCAATAATGTCGTACCAATTGAACATCTGCGCACTAAGCTTCAAAAAAAGGACACTGCTTTGTTTAGGGGGTAGCACCTGCATATGTTAGGACTTAGGTGCTGCTTTTTTCAGTCTCAATGCTCTTTGGAACAAAAACGACCTGACACTTCAATGTGCAAGAAAGCGAAGGGAAAAGAACCAATATCCCATATAATATGTACACTTGATTTGCAGTAAGAAAAACAAATAAAATATACCGATTAAAATTCTGTTGCAACTTGCAACTGTGGTATGCATCACTTTTCTGAGAAGATCGATCCAAGAGTGATTGTCAGAACCTTTATACAAACAAGCTTTAAAGTGAGTTTAGTTAATACTTAGTATCACAAAATGAAGGTCAGAACAACATCATTACTATTACAAAAAACAAGTTGGTGATCGTACGACATTTCTTTTTCAACCGTCTTATTCCTTCAACTTATCATCACATTCCACTTTTCAAATGATTAGAGCAGTCCTCTTCCATAGCATGATTCTTTATACATCGAATGAATTTCGTTGCAACGTACGAGCAGTTGACTAGTCAAGCAAAAATTTTCACTCACCCATTGGCCGGCGGGAGTATTTTGAATCATCCATGAACACTTACCACCATTAGAGCATGTACAATGCATGCTCTTAAAGAGATACTTAGCAATAAAAAACTGATTTTTTTACCACATAGGATAGATAAAGTGCTTATTTTGAAGCATCGATACTTAAATAAGCATCGGTGCTTAGTAGGTGCTTATGTGTATAACAATATCTAGTAATAGATAATATAACATCTAAGCACCCATAGAAGAGATGTTTGCATTGGAGGAAATAACTTTTGCATGGATGCTTGATGATGTGGCTATATTCTCTCTCTTTAAGCATTCATACATAAGCATCCTGCATTGTACATGCTCTTAATCACCAAAATAATCTTAATCTCAAAAAGATCGTACCAAATCTTGATACCATACAACGAATTAATGTGCATCTAAAATGGCAGATAATACGACTTCGAACATAGGCTAATTTCGTTGTTCTTCTATTTAAATGTTACTCGCTAAACAACTGGAAATTTGGAAGAACACGTAGCTGGCACATATGCCAATCAATAATTAATTTTACCATGGAACATATATACAGCTAGCTAGCACAGGTTCATACCCTTCGCCTTAACAGTTCATACACAAACGGTGCGTTCTTGTATCCTTTGCCTGTACAAACAAAATTGTTGAGAGACACTTCGATTTGAAACCCACGCGTGGAATTGGTGTGACAGGTATACGAAACTCGATCCAACGGTCCACATGCAGAGAAGTACATGCTACTGTCTTTTCTTCCAAAGGCAGATGAAGAGATTCCAGCTGGCACAAACAAGATACACCATCGGTGATGGCACACGCTCGATAAAACTAACTGCTGGAAATAGTTTCATCGCACTTGAATTAATAAAACCACCGGAACATTCGAAGAACATATTAGCACATGTTGTAATAAGGTAAAATTGGTTACAAGATACTTTAAATCTGTGAGGTTTGCGTTATGACATTATATTTTTGCGTCTTTACTTAAAGACACTGAACTTTGGTGATTTTTTTATTGATGAACACTGTACCAATTAAAATACCATTTTTGATTGAAAGATGAGAGTAGGATGGAAAATCTTTTTTGACCATGTAATAGCCAAAGCCACATGCCATGTCGGGACCACTATCAGCCTCACCCACATCCCCTTCATCTCTTGCTCTGCACCCCCCACACCAACACAGGCTAGTGCGAAGAGCTTACTGACAGCGCTGTGTTAACACAGGGGCAAGATAGATTTTTTTTACCTATCTTCTCTCTTTTTCAGTCATAAATAATATTTTAATGAGGAAAGTATCTACCAGCAAATAGCCACCAAAGTTTATTACCTTTCAGTAAAGACATAAAAAAACACATAAATTTAGAGTGTCTTGTAGCCATTTTTACCGTGTAATAAATACTTTCTCGTAGAAAGCTGATGCCAGCTAGTAAACGTACAGCTGCCCCTGGGCAACCAGTGATGTATATAAGGGCATCCACAGTGTATATAACCCAAGGGGTCTTAAGATAGGTTTTATCTAAACTTTAAGGCTGATGCTTTAATGTATATAACCCAAGAGGTCTTAAGATGGTCCCACTCGGCAGATAAAGAAAAATTATATTTTAATGCTTATGGTCAGGTCTTTAGCTTAAGGATTGGTCTTAAGCTTTTTTTGCTTATAGCCTGCTTAAGATCATCTTTGTAATATATAAGATCGACCTTAAAGTGCCTTAGGACCCTCTATTTTTATATATTGTGGATGCCCTAACCGGTTTGGCAATCGTGCAGAACAATCAACTCGTAGCACAGGTTCATAAGGAGGAGGAGGAGAAGGGAAAAAAAAACCAGAATCCAGTGCATGAGCGGCCAGTCCAACCCCAACGGAGGCTGCAGTTCGTACAGGCAAACTCGTACACAAATTTGTACGAGCACACATGAATGTCTTGACTGCGTGGCAAGCAGCCGCCGCCCCACATCTCCCACAGGCTGCCGGTCGATGCACAGTGCGCGAGTTCCCCAGTGGAACGACCGGCCAATAAAACCGTCGCGTGCGACGCAATGCTAGCCTGGAAAACGGTACAAACGAGAGTGGCGTCTAGCGAACCCAGGCGAGCACAACAAGGAGAGCAGGACCCAAACCAAACGAAACGAAACAGGACGTGTTTTTTGGGCTGCGGTTTTAGTATGAGTGTTTGTACGAATAAATTAAATATCGATAAGTCGTTTTGTTATTTTAATAAAGTGTTTAAAATAGACGGCAAATATTTAATTTATTTAAAATAAGGCGTCGAAACGAAATGCTGACGAGTCACGAGGAAGCCCCACCGGAAGAAGCTCGTCCTCACAGGGATCGTCACCAAACGGCGATTAAATACCCTTAAAAGCGACCCACCCCTGGCAGGGCAGCCCATTCGATTCGACCCTCGCTGCGCTGCGCGTTTGCACCACGACGCCGCCACCACTCCACCGCAGCATACCGACGCAGCCGCACCGCCTCGGGATCTCGTGTTTCGGGCTCCGCGCGCGCGGGGGAGGGGGGGAGAAGCATGAACGGCATTGGGGACGCCCGCTCGGCCGCGCTGATGCAGCAGCAGCGGCACGTGCAGGTGCAGCCGGGGATGTCATTGCCGATGGGGACGTCCTTCGTGGTCGAGCCGACCGTGGCGGCCAAGCCCAGGCCGCCGGGGCTGCCGCCCACGCCGCGCCAGGCGTTCGGCGGCCAGCGCGCGGCGGGCGACGTGTGCATGGAGGACTCGGCGGCTTGGGGCGGGCTGCCCCCGCGCAAGGCGCACCGCCGCTCCAGCAGCGACGTCCCGTTCGGGTACTTCCCGCCGTCCGGCCTGGGCGGGCACCAGCTGCCGCAGCCCAAGGTGGAGGCCGGCTGGGGCCACCCCGGCGACGGCAACGGCGGCGATGACCTGTTCAACGCGTACCTGAACCTGGAGGGGCTGGACGGGCTCAACTCCTCGGACGACCGCCACGACGACGGGGACAGCCGCGGGAGCAGCATCAAGACCAACGGCGCCGACAGCAGCGAGAACGAGTCGGAGGAGTGCGCCGCCGACATCCGCGGCGGGATCCGCCTCTGGGGCGAGAGGAGGGAGGGCGTCAAGAGGAACGCCTCCGGGGAGCCGGCCGCCGCGCCGCTGGGCCGGCACGCCAGGAGCCTGTCGATGGACAGCCTCATGGGGAACCTCAACTTCGCGGCCGGTGCTGCTGCGGCGGCGAACGGCGTCGGCCCGGAGCCGAACAGGTTCAGCCTGGAGTTTGGCAGCTGCGAGTTCACCCCCGTCGAGATGAAGAAGATCAGGGCCGACGAGAAGCTGGCCGAGATGGCGCTCGCCGACCCCAGGCGCGTCAAGAGGTAATCAATTCTCGACCGCCACAGAGGCTGTTCTTGCTTGCAAATAATTAGCGATTACAATGTGCTGCCAGTTGAGCTGAGTTCTTGGTTTGATCGTAGGGTGCTGGCGAACAGGCAATCGGCGGCGCGGTCCAAGGAGCGGAAGATGCGGTACATCGCAGAGCTGGAGAAGAAAGTGCAGATCCTGCAGACGGAGGCCACCACGCTCTCCGCGCAGCTCACGCTCCTGCAGGTATTGTCTCTTATCATTTTTGTGAGATTCACACGGTTCACGTTGATTCAATCTCATTTCTGTTCTCCATTTCGCAGCGCGACTCGGCGGGGCTCGCGACGCAGAACAACGAGCTCAAGTTCCGGCTGCAGGCCATGGAGCAGCAGGCGCAGCTGCGCGACGGTGCGTGCCTTAAACCACTACCTGCTCCCGCCTTGTGCTCGTCAACGTCAGATGTGCCTTAAACCACTAGATAGTCTTGGATAAGCTATTGACGTTGGCATGTTCGTTTGTCCTAGCGCGTGCGCTCACGGCTCTGAATTCTTGGCCAGCCTTGGCATTTGGTGGTTTGCATTTTGTTTTCCGGTAGTCGTTAGCATGTATTAGCAGCGAGGATGCGCTTGAGCAATCATCCGAGAACGAAGATTTGCTTGCGTTTTTCTGTTCTCTCTTCAGATAAAATATTGCTCCTCTGATGATGTTAGTTGCTAGCATGTATAGTAGTCGAATGTTTTGGAGTATTCAAATTCTGCGGACAGACATCGGCGTCACCCTCGTTTTCAGGTCTTTCATAGTATCAGATGTTTCTCCTCGGATGCCCATGTGAGAGCTTAGCTCCGAGTCCCCATTTCTTTGTCTCTCAGAAGAAGCCCATCGTCCTACGAATCTAGGATGCCCACTGCCTTTAACACAACCTGAATTCATCACTGGTGCATTTGCGAATGCGGTTACTGTATTTCTGTTCTAATTTGACCAGTTCGGCCTGCAAACAAAAAAAAGCACCAGAACAAACGAACAATGCGTGCCAATATGTCATCAAGAATTGTTTCAAGAAAAGTGCATCATCAACAGAGTTTAGGAGGTGGTTACAAGGTTTTAATCCTCTGTTTTTTTCTCATGTTGAACAGCACTGAATGAGGCACTGACGGCCGAAGTCCAACGCCTGAAGATCACGACCGCGGAGCTCGGCGATTCTTGCTCGTCCGACAGTCTAGCTCAGCAGATCCAACTCAATGCTCAGAACCAGATGCTTCAACTGCAGCAGCAGGCTACACCGATACCGTTCTATCAACTGCAACAGCCACAGCAGAACGGCGCAGCGAAGAACCATGAATCAAAAGAATGATTACAGAGACATTTTGGACTGGTTCGTGGGGGGAAAAAAGGAAAATTTGTTAAGATGAGCTGAATTCATATGATTTCCTGTCTCATTTGTTTTAATATCGTTAATAATCACCTTGTATTTTTCCAGGTGATGAGTCTGCTTGTACTTTTTTTATGTTATTGATTCTTTGGATGATACAAATGTTATTCGAGTTACCAAACTGATGAAGTTGTAGCTGATAAATATTCTTTTGTACTAGCATCTGTTTGTCGAGTATTTTGTGTTAGCTTGGTTACCTGAGGATACATTTATATTTATCAATCTAAAAAGTTACCAAAAAAGTGGTAAACGTGACACTTTTATTTAGATCGTTTGCTATTTCACTTTCATTTCTAGTTTATCCAGTGCATTTCCGGTTCCCAGCAGTTACATTTTCTTTTTTTCCCCATGAGCTTTCTAATTACATATAGCTGCTCAATTGAAAAGAAAACAATTGCCCTAATCTTTATCAGTACGCAAAAAAGGTCATAGCAATGTCAAACATTCACACTAAGCACTAGATATTTCAGGTTGTACAAATATGGATACAGAGGAATTAGAAACATGACTAAAAAATTGCATAAATAAGGAAACAAAATGATACAAGATCATACCCCAAAGGGTGGTGTAGAATTTAAAAGGTTGAGATATTTACGAGGAAATTCAATTCTTTTTTAGCCTATCCAACAGAATCTTCAACCATGGCCTCGTCACTATCACTATCACCATCTGTATCACCTGCCTCGCTGCCTTCCGCGGTCTCAGGCTCTCAGCATCAGACATTAAATCATTATTTACAACGCCACTTCTTGGGAGCTGCTTTCTGAATTCAGGATCAACAATTTCAATCATAGCATTAAGAACACGATGATGATCAGTTATTTTGGCGATGACATGATCAGTATTACTCTGGCTGCCAGCTGCTTGGCCATCAGAATTCACCAAAGCATCAGCTGCTGCACTTCCTCCGACATTATTGTCCTGTCCATCGGCGTGGTCAGCAGCCACATCTCCCAAGCTCCTAGGAGATTCATTCTCCCCATTGACAGACAGCGCTGCTTCCACTGCCCAGCTCCCAGCAACTTCTGAGGCCAACAGATCAGCTGTACCGATAGTTCCCACCTGTGTCTCCTCAGGTTTGCTCTCAGAGTAGTCACCCTCACGTTTTTCTTTGGATCATCGACGGATGCCATCTTTGAGGGTTGGGGCTGGTTCCTCATTTACTAGTGCCTGCCCTCCGTCTTTGGGAATCAAGGTAGATTCCTCGTTTTCATGTGGCTGCACTTCATCATCTAGCTGCATAGTCTCTCCTGCCATATCGCTGCATCTTTCAAGAGAAGAATTCTGATCATTGCAGCCAATGTTACCAGCTCGGCTTTTTGTCTCCGGAACTTGCTCAGTATCTGTTGGCTCCTGCTCAGGATCTGTAGCAGCGAGATCACCATGAGAATCAGACCTGAATCTCTCTGCTGACCTTCCTGGACTAGTGCACTCTAGGTCTTGAGTGCTCCCCTCTTCAACTCTGGTACCACCATCCTGCTGCTCGGTCATGTTGGCATCTTCATCACTGGAACTATGTTCACTTGCCTGGGTGTTCTCTGTTGAAGCGCCAGAAGCTACCATTGTATTTTTTGAGTAGTCTACTGGCTTTACACGAGCATCATGAGCGGTTACAGTTGCTAGTGGCACTTTATTGAGATCAACACCCATTAAGGTGCTCTCATAGTTCTCTTCATCCTCCAAAGTTCTCTGCATAGCTTTAAGCTGTTCCTGCTGTTTTGCAAATAGAGCAGATATTTCTTCTGTAGTTGAATAGAAAGCACGCAGCTGAGTCTCTCTGCAGTAAGCAACAGAGGAAACGAAAGGAAAGGGTTGTAGATAACATTAGTTCCACAAACTCACATTCTTATTGCCTCTATATGGAACTGATTAACTGAAACAAGATGCTTACCGTAAAATAATTCTTTCTCTAGCTCCTTGGTACCTCTGTTTCTCAATTGATAGATCTCTAATTGTAGCAGCTATTTCAAGCTCAAGAGCTGAGACCTTTGCCCACGCTTCTTCCCGAGCAGCCTGCTAACAGAAGCACATATATTATCAGATTGTAAGTAAAGGAGTGCGATCCTCAAAGGATGCATGGTGCATGGAATACAAGTTTGCTGCCCAATTGTTTATATGGAAATAACAAGAGAAAATTTTGAAGCCATGGGCAACCAGAGGCAAAAGCACAAATGATTTGTTCGTGTGAAGAAAATATCAGAGAAACAGAAAGAGTCCAATCATGTGACTGGAACATTTTTTCTACCTTCTCATTTTCAAGTTGTTTCTTGAGTTTTCTCAGTCCAGTTTCCAGATTATCTGATTTCTGCAATTGCAAGAGGAAAGAGGGAGAGAATATGTAACACACAATTTAAGTACAACAAATTTACATTACTTGAATGCAACCTAACATGTGAAGAACTTGGTGGGTGATACCTTTCAATTGTTTGCAGATACAAGTTGCTCATCCTGACGTTGAGCTTCCAGCTCTCTTACTTTTTTCTCAGATGTTACAAGGCTTTCTCGCGAATCTTCCTGCATGAGAAGGCAAACGATTGTAGTACAATAGAGGAATCAAAGAGTTCAAAGGAAAAGTTGCAACAAAAGAATACCAGCTTGGACCTCAATGTTTCCACAAGCGAACGAGTCTCTTTTTCCAATTCCTTTAGACAAAAGTGAAAGGTTATTCCAATACAAGATGTCACAAACATGAATTTGTTGCCCTGAACTTTGCGTAGAATTGGAAGAGAAAAGTGCAGCCTGAAGCTTGCTAATAACTTCTTTCTGTTCCCGTTGTTGTCTAAGGAAAGCCTCGGCCTGCCTGTCTCTTAATTTCCTCTTGACCCTCTGCTTGCACTTTACGCAATGCAGATTTTAAGCCTTCTGCAGCCTTATCACGCTCCTCTGTTCTCAAGTTCCTCTCCGCGCTTAGCTGTCCCTCAAGCTCGCATATGTTTGCCTTCTGGCTGAAAACATTTCAACTCTAAATGAGTTGTGTTAACATTGGGCTTCATATATATAACGAAAATGCCTGAATGTCTTGTCATAAGGTTAGCCCTTTATCCCTGGAGCAACAAGCATGCTATATGGAAAATTTGACGTAGGTCTGTTTGGAATGCACGGATTCAAAAGAATTGTGTAGGAAACGAACCAATTCCTATAGAATTCCTATAAAAATCCGTCATTCCAAACAGGAGTGTTTCACATATTGTGGAACCCATGAGCCCTCTAAGATTTGAGATCTTCAAGTACTAGTTGTTAAGAGTACAAGGGAATTGTATTATTCCTTTCCTTATATGCCTCGCTTACCTTTAACACTTACAACAAAAGCTGTTCTGATGCTGTATCCAAATGCTTTTACGACAATTGTTACGACTATACTCTTAACTATTATAACCAGTATAACTGCTGCAAGTAATATGTCAACATGATTCCACAAGAACTTAACATGTTATAGCATGCCGATGCTTGCAAGGAAGAGTACTGCAGATAAGTTACAATCACTTCCACCTTAAATCCAAACAAAGAAAAAACATGTTAGAGGAGTTCAATTGGAACAAAATGCCCAGGTTGGAAAGCTTCAATTATTAAACCATAACACTACGGAAAAAACTGCAACCACTTCAAACATATGCACACTGGTAGGTGCATCCATCCAAAGTGGCCTAAACCCTTAAATCGACAATAAGATTAAAAAAGGGAAAAGAACAAAGTTGATGCCCTAATCAAGCCAAATCATTGCATAAAAGTAACAAGGTCAACACTCGACACTATGCAGAATAGCACCTGCTCCAAAGTATGATGAGCAAAATCTGTGGTGGATATCATAACGCCAGCAAGAAATGAGCCCAGTTCAAGACTCAATCCAAGATAATCACTGCACTGGCAAATACAAAGACATACCATCAGTCTATGTACAGAAATGATCAAGGTTGTCACGACGCTCCGACAAGTTGTGGCGAGGCCGAGGCTCCTGGACGCCTAGTCGATTAGGCACCTGCCATGGCGACAGTTAGACGATAGTAGTTAGACGACAAATAATACCTTATATGACTGAAAATTAAATAACCATGTAACATAATAGCACAAATTATTCAAATAACCATGTCTCAGGAGGTCTAAATCAAAAGAAATACATTAAAGAAGAGGTCTGTTCGGAATTTTTAGGAACTTCGAGGACTTCATCGCAAAAAGACCAAAATATGGCTAACCCTAGCCGCCAGGCGCCAGCCAGACTTCCCGTTGTCTCTCCCCCATCTCGCCTCTCCCGCCTCCTCCGCCGCCTCCCCGCCTGACACCTCCTCCCGCCGCCTCCCCACCCTGGCACCTCCTTCCCACCGACTCCTCTTCGTCGCCTTGGGCTCGGCGTCGCCGCCGCTCGACCTGCCTGCTGTCGGCCGCCTCTCCTCCGACCGTTTCCTCCCGCTGCATCGACCCGCCACTCCTGTTGGCCGCCCCGGCTGCCTCCTCCCGCCGTCTCCGCCCTCCTCCGACTGCAGATTTGCCCCGACGGAGGAGGCAACAGCTCAGGGAAGGCGACGGGAGAAGCGACATATCAGCATCGGCGGAGGGAGAAGCAGCAGATCGGCGCCGGCGAAGAGAAGACTACGGTCGGTGCCAGGTTAGATCCCCCATCCCCCTTAACCAACACCCAGACGGCGCCACAACGACCTCGGCATCGCCCAGCACCGCCTAACTCCTCACGGGTTAGGCGATCGTCCACGGCGTCCCCCTTCGACCGCCGGGACGCCTTGGCGTCGCCTAGGCGAGGCGACGCCTTGATAACCATGGAAATGATGTTGCACGCAGGGTTCGGAAAACCGGCGGTTACCGGCCGGTAACCAGATTTCCCGGTGGGTACCGGGAAATCAAAAACCGGCCGGGATGGATTTAAACTCGTGGGTCTTTTGTGACTGCATAATGCACCTCTTAGGTTACTTTAGACCTTTTTTTGTGCTAGATTATCTATTGTATGAGCTAAATATGCTTCAAAACATTCCAAGAACCATTGTTTAAGTTAGAAACTTAGCATGTTTCTGTTTTCTTGTTGGACCTGGAGGCTTGTAAAACATGTTCACTAAGTTAGAAATTTAGTGAACAATGCTAACAGCTGATTCCGTTCATATTATAGCCATACTTTGCCTGCTCTGAATCATTTTTCTTCTTGTCATATGTAATGACGGCTACAGTCTCCAGAACAGCTTGAACAAAAGCAAAAGATAATTTTTGTAATCTAGCAAATTACTTTGGCAGAAAACAAATCAATCAGTCAAAGAGAAATCTATGTAGAATTACAACTCAATATTCAAAAAGGTACATGGTGAGCAGCTTCATTCCTCAAAATTTCAAAAGTAAATATTAATAGTAAATCAGATGAGGAAATATAGTAATTTCAACACAAAACAAGCAGCAGACATACACCACACTAACATCATGGGAGACTGGGAATAATTCCCATGGCAGAAGTTACTTCAGCACAACCCCAAACTAAGAAACTATACCAGTCATTCAGAGCATGAAAACATGACTTCAGAAGCATCATTCGTTGTACAGCCACATCCAAACAACAAAAGAGCAAGTGCCTCTGAACTATTTTGAACACAGGTCTGCTAAAATACTTATGATTAGCGACTGGTGAGGGCATTTATGTACATGTGATTGTGACTAGATGTTGTTTTTTTTCATTTTCAAGGGGTAATCATTTCTCATTGAAGCTCTTTCCTTTCCATTTATATAGGTAGCAATCTAATGCAATAGTAGGTGCCCATGAGGTTTTCTAACAGATTTTGCGCTTGTCCAAACGACCAATCTTATATATCATCCAGCAATCAAAATGGTCCTGTCGATTTGCAATATATAGCTTACAAACAATAACATTTTGGAAAACATCCCTCTTGGGGATAAAAGAGAGTTTTGGAAAAGAAAACACACGACGTGCGCAAGAGGATAGTCACACCTACTTGATGATCTGAGATGCTGTTGTTGAAACTATTCTTGTCCGGTGCTGCAAAAGGAAGAACACAACAATTCATCATTCAAAAAAATGATGTGTGTAATTATGCTACCAATAATAATTCAAACCATCAGACCATGAGGATTGAATGAAACAGTATAGCCAGTGTTAAACCCCAAATTTTCATGACTTCTGAGAAATTCGCAGACAAACCGTTGCCATCCGATTCAAATCTCTCCTAACACCTCTATCCGATTCAAATCTCTCCTACCACCTCTGTCGAATGATTAAAATAGCAAAATCAATTTGTCCTAAACCAGTGCAGATCTAGACCAGCGGGACTAGGGTCGGGATTCGTACTCTCGGGGCTGTCGCTGTCGGAGAACTCCTTGTCGAGCACGCGGCCGAACATCTCGGCGATGCTGCCGTCCCCGGAGGCGTTGTGGGTGCCGCTGGTCACCAGGTTCCCGTAGAACTTCTCCCGCGTCTCCTTGTCGGGCCTCGCCGCGGCGAAGCGGAGCTGCAGCGCGAGGGCGATGGCGAGGGCGACGGCGAGGAAGCGCCGGCGAGACGGGGTCTCGCGGCGGCAGGCGGCATCGGATCGGGAGCGAGCGGGGCGAGAGGTGGGGGGAGGATGCGGCCGGCGGGAGGGAGAGGGAGATTTGCGGGAAGATTGGTTGGCGTGGTGGAGTCGTTGCCGTCAGAGCAAGAGGCGTCGCTGCGTGACGGTCCGGTCCGGTGGTTTCCCGCTTCTGTCTTCTTATAAACTGGTTTTTCTTTTAACGGAGTGAGTATCAACGTCGTTCCTATAAATCGTTTTTAGCGTTTTTAGCCAGAGTATCTTCTCAATGTAAGTATCTTTTATTCTTTTAATTTTTCACAATCAATTAAAAACTAAAAACCACAGCTAGAAGACATAATACTTTTGAACATGACCAAATACGCACACAACACACACCACATTCACATCATACATGCTCATATATATGTGCGTCCTCTGCACACATTAAAAAATTAATTGGAGGCCATTTTGGCCTCTGAAGCGTGAGTGTTCGGTCCGGTAGTTATACTTGGCTCCTCCTCTCAGCGCGCATCACTGACACCTGATCTGAGCTTGGCGTAGTAGTAGAGGGGCCCATAGGTAGATGGTTCCAATATAAAATTTTCAAATGGGAAAATTCACATGTACATCTCTAAACTTGATGCGAATTTGCAATGTTATTTGTCGACGATTGAGTCACAGATCATATGAAATAATATGAGAAAGATAGCTTGATTCCTTATAATAAAAAGGGATCTTTATCTTTATTTTATTGTTGTTATTATTGAAATAAAAACCTAGGCTTTTACAATCATGCTCTGGTACGAGGGTGTGAAGGACTAACTAGGGATTCTTTAGAAGGTAAGGATGAGTGTATTCAGTCGGAAGACTCAAAGATCTGACTAGCCCTATGAGTATTGTACTAGTGAAGTCAATCAACAAGAAAAGAAAGGCAAACGCTTTGGACTATGCTCCAGAGCACTTTAACTTTAAAACCAAAAAGACCAGATATGTGCTAGTTGTAAGAATTAGTATGAATTCATACCTTTTGATTTTTTTTTTGTATTTTGAAGTCCTTACCTCTTCCTTCTTGTTCTTCTTTCTTTGTAGCACCTCTACTACTATCAGTTTTAATCTAAGTACTCTTGTGACGTGGCTTCTAAAGGAGTGGTCATAGTGGCCTTCGAGCCGATGAAGGAATCAACAGAGGTTACTATGATTAGGAAACCTTTGGTGGCTCCGACGCTACCAAAGGATGTTGTGCTTGAGGAGAAGTCTCAGAAGGATATGGTTGTTGCTAGAAAAAGTAGTAAAAAAAGGAGGGAGTAGATATGCTTTCTTCTTTCTCTTGGAGGGCTGAAAATGGAGAGTTCTTCTCATATCAAGGAGTCTCTACATCCAAGTGACATCTTCGACCGGGTATGTATGTTCAACAACCAAAGACTCGAAGAGTTTTGGTGGAGAGAGATTTCTCACTTAGAATTGAAGACGGGCCTCGAAGTGTTCTACTCTTCATATACCAACAGAGTGGTCCAGATAATTCCTGAAGATTACTTAAGACACATTTCTTGGACTTTTCAAAACTTTTTTAAGTTTCTTTTCTCCTGTTTTCTTTTCAATGGTGGAGGGAGTTGCTCTGGTCAGAGAGAAGACCAGACGAACATTAGTCTTGGAGAAAGAAAGGGCTACCTTTTGCTGAGGAGCTGACAAATGGTAATGATCTTTATTCTCATTATATTCTGGTCATAAAATTTTATACTTAACTTTTCTCATATATTTATAGGTTGAGAAGCACTGTTAAGGTGCTCGAAGAAACTATCAAGAAGAAGAGAGAGCTGCTCTGGTCTACTATGACTGAAATGAGTAGCTCCTAAGAATTCTTGAGGAAAAAAGCTTGTGACTGAGAAGTAAGTATCTTTTTATCATAACTTCTATTGCTTCTTTGCCCTTGCCTTTTCTTACTTATGTCCTTGTCATGGTCGATAGAAATAAAATGTTATGAAGCAGAAGCTAAGATGAAGGGTGTCATCCTTAAGCTTGAGGAGATGCTCAAAGCTAAGGATCTGTCGATTGAAGATTGGTTGACCAAGTTCAAGGACATCAATCTTCTACACAAAGAAGTAGTAAAAGTATTTGAGAAGAGGAACAAAGGTAACCGATCGTAAATCCAACTAGTCTTACTTTGGTTCTAAGTTATTTTTTTGACTAACTTTGAGTTACTCGTGTAGAGTAAGTTTTCAAAGTTGAAGAACCGGAGAAAACTCTTAGTTCTGAGGAGCAGAAAAGGAAGGAGATTGACGGAGTTCCTCAAGACAAGGTCCTCCTCTTCAACGGTCTACTTACCGAGATGGATTCAGAAACAATTGCACCCTTTTCGAAAGAACTGACCGATATGGTATATTGTCTAGGTTGACAACTTGAATATCTTTAAAGTCTTCTGGCCATTTCTCGAAATAACCATGAGCGGACTATGAGGGATGCCACCACTGATGAAGTACGCTTTACAATCTTAGGATGATAAGCAATCAAATCATTCTAGGAATGCAAATGGCACAATGTAAATGAGCACAAGTAAGCAAACCATAAGATGACACGTAATATTTTTACCGTGGTATTCGGAGACTTGCCGGCCTTCCCTAATCCACATTGAGATAAGCCTAAATGAATTTGACCTGCTTCACGGATTAAACCAAACACCTCAATCCACTTGGGATTGCTCTTTCTCCACTCCGAAGATGGCGAGCACCAAACCACTCACAACACATTGGACTTTCTCACAAGATTCTTGAGAGGATCACCGGATCATGACGCCTCCACACATCTAGATGTCGGTAAACACCAAGAATAACAAATGAAGACAATCACTGGACTCCACCAAGTACCCAAAGCTCAATCTTGATGCAAATGCACCCTTAATTGCCAAACTTAGGTGGCAACAAACTAGTAATAGCCTAGGTGCATGACTTATTGGATAGTTAGTTTGGAAATTGCACTATAGTATGTACGTGTCAGGTCTCCTGTATATCATCGCCTTTCTATCCACTCATGAACTGGAACTAAAATCATAGCCTGTATGTGTTCTGTTTTTATTCTTCTTTAGACTAATGGTGTAGTGAGGAAACTTGTTCCTAGAACACCAAACTAGCTAAAGCTCTAACGCGCAAATCGGCCTAAAGGCTTGCCACTCAGATGCCAATATATACCATAGTGGGATGATCCATCCAACTATCCTGAAAACTACTAGCTGTGTAGAGTGAATAGGTTTTAAGCTTAGCCAATGCATGAGTGAAAACAAGTAAGAGAGTGCGTAGAAAAGATACGGCGAAGAAAACAGGACGCTGCAACCGAAGAGAGCGGCGAGGCGCGGTGGGCCGGACTGGCGGGACGTGAATGGGCCAGGAGTCCTACGACTGCGTGAGAGGTCGGGCCGGCACATGCGGCTCGGGTAATGGGCTGAAGGGGCGCATGCTTCCGCACGGCACGCGTTGCGGCGTTGGCGCAGGTGGTATGATGGGCTGCTGCTATAGCCAGTAACGGACACGGTCGCGCGGGGTGAGGCCGCCGTCCGAAGCGGGCGGGCGCAAATGACGACCAAACGCAAGGAAACGATATGTGAAGAGCAGCTCGGTCGGTCCACCTCGAAGCCCCTGTGACGAGAGCGTACACAAACTGTTACAACAATACAGCTCTCTCCACTCAAAATTCAGAAAACAAGCAACGGGCAGCAGCACATCGTGTGCGACGATGGAGGTGGACGTGGAGCAGACTGGTTGTAATGGGAAACGAAACAGAGGGGGCAGATGACCTGGCCACTTCACGTGCCCAGGACGATCGGTCAGCGGTCCAATTCTTAGCGAGAGAATGATCGAGATTGCCCAGATGCTCCTCTCTCAGCTTTACAGAACCTTCGAAAAGAACATCTCATCTTTCTTTCGTTTTTGCGATCAGAACATCTTACCTTTTTTTTGTGACCGCAACATCTCACCAACTCACCTTATTATTTCTTTCATTTATTTTTTAAAAAAATCTCAACTTATCCGTCATCATATGATCGTATCCAAAAAAAAAATAAGAAAAACGCGCACTGCTGGCGATCCGCTTGGCTATTGGAAGCACGAACCGACCGTACGCGGAACAGTCAAGTTGAAAACAAAGCAACGCAATCACGTGTGCGGTTGTGATCTTTACAACTTTGAGCTTAGGGCATTTTTGGTCCTATTAGACACAAAAAATACCAAATATAATTCTCGAACGCACATAATTCTATTTTTGTCCCTCTCCCCGAGCGCGGATCTCCAGTGAGACAACACGTTAACAATAGTGCGGACTGACAGTGCAGCACTCAAATCGTGCGAACGGGAGCACGAGACAGCAAGATCATGCGGTCCCGGACGGGGCAGCTTTGCGCAGCGATAAAACAAGATGAGGGGCAGCTTTATGTAGTGACAAGACAAGATGGGGGCAACTTTGCGCATCGATAAGACCAAATGAGTAGTTTTACGCAGTGACAAGACCAGACGGGGGCAACTTTCTGCAGCGACAAGACCAGACGGGGCAACTTTTTGCAGCGATAAGATCAAAGGGGTAGCTATGCGCAGTGATAAGACCAGACGAGGGCAGCTTTGCGTAGTGAAAACACTCTGCCTCGCCAAAATACTTTTTAGAAAGATAAGGCAACACTCTGCCTCGCATGCTAGTCACATAAAATACATCATACCACGTCAACCCTTTGACTTATAAAATGAGGTGGAATAGATCTGGGAGAGAACAATACATAACCCAACTCTATACCAGAGCTTCCTTCACCATGTGGGGATGGACAAGAGGTAGAAGAAGCAATGAGATAAGATGATGAAGCAATAAAATGAGACCCGCGACTTAGTAAGGTCTGCTGCGGTTCACGACGAACAAGCAAGGGCTACTGTGGCCTAGGCCGAACGAGCAAAGCGTGCCAGGAGGTCACACCCCCAATGATGCTCCTGTGGCCGTAGGAGCATGTCCGTCCTGAACGTTCTAACCAAAAGTTCACCACAACAGCCTCCCGAGGAGGAGACGCCACCCCTCTATTGGTGCAAGGATCTAAGCAAATTCTTCAAGTCTAAACAGCAGCTTAGCCTGGACATGCGTAACTGGGGTTGTGCGAACTACTTCTATGACTATTTTGACCGCCGTCTGGACATGATCAGCTATGGGCAGCCGATAAGTACCACTTATAGTATGTCCCCCCTACTATTTCTCATTCAAAGTACGCAATAACAACCTCTCCTGTCTACCCGCGGTCCCCGGGACTGCTATGTGGCTACCGCAAGTGGATCGACCTAGAGATCCACCCACATGACCAGTGGACTCTTGACTACGAGGAGTGGAATGTCAAGATCTGGGAGAAGGAACGTCGCAATGACGAGTAAACCGAGCGTATACGTCGAGAGATGAAAGCTCATCTCGAGGCGTGCACGCACAGGGAGCGTGAGGCTCGCGATAGGGAGCGCGAGAAAAAGAGGAAAATGGCAGCCAAGACCAAAGAGGCAGCCAAGAATTTCAACACCGAGCTCACAAGGAAGAGAAAATGGCCCCGGTCCACGTAGTAGATCGGGTCGTTCCACACTATCCTCCTAAATGTCGAATTTATTTTTATTCAAAACAGGCGCATATGTATCGTACACATACTTGGGTTTGTTGCATCGTGCATGCTGCTTTTCTTATGCACGTAACCAAACCATGTGCGCCGTGTTATTCCCATGTTTATTATAAAGTCAATTTTAACTCGCGTCATCTTTTCACATTCATTCCTTCGTGTACTCAATATCACTTACCTTTGTACTTACCAATCGTTGTTATCCTAGTCGTCCTCACAAAAAAAATTTCATGAAATTTCTTGCACTACAATAATATACGACAATCGCAAAATGATATTGCAAATCTAACATATTTTGTACCATTCATAGTGCACGAAAAATTACAAATGGATCAAGCATTATATCACATTATTACTTGCCTTCGTACCCACAAAATTCTTCCAAAACTTTCTCGCACCGCAACGACATACGACAATCACAATATGTTATTGCCAGTCTAACAGATTTCATACTATTGAAAATCTATAAAAATCGCAAACGGACCAATCTACCTACATTGTCTGCCCTTTTATTTCGAAAAAAATAACAGTCTACAAATAAGATTTGCTACATATATTATCTACAAAAATTACACAACCAACTACACTGCGTAAGGAGTTTTCAAAATATATTTCAAAATATTTACACCTCGTCTTTTATGTTACAAAATTCGTGCATAATCTACACATAAATAAATTACGAACAAAAAGTCCTAATGTCTATAATTACAAAAAAGTTACACAAGTAAACAAGGCTTCACATAAAAATCATAATTTTTAAACCTCAGTTTCTATATCTAAAAATTATTACAAACAACATTTTAAATATATTTTCATAAATAAATAGAAAATTTGCATCACAGCACCATTTTTCTGCACTGTAGCATCATATCTCGCCGGAATTATGCGGTCCCCGACCGCATGTCTCACCAAATCATGCTATAGTGCCAAATGGTGCGGTCTGGGACCGCATGATCTTGCTGTTCCGCGCTGCCTGTCAGCACAATTTGAGGCCGTGCTGTCAGTCCGCACCATTGCACATGCGTCGTCTCGCCGGAGACCCGCGCTCGGGGAGAAGACCAGAAATAGAATTACGCGCGTTCGGAAGCTATATTTGGTATTTCTGTGCCCAACAGGACAAAAATGTCCAAATTTCTACAACTTTGCATTGTAGAAAAACAGAACCACCCCCGGGATCCTACAAGTCACACCGCCAGCACTAAGGGTCCTTTTGGTTGAGTGCTGTGTGGGGAAAAACTAACGTAGAATGTGAGAAAGCTGTTGTGAAATGAGTTGTAGAAAAATTGAAAATTGTTTGGTTAAACAAGTATAAAATATACTTTTTGTCTTTATCTCTTTTAAAACAACTATGAAAGAGTTTTATTCAATCCATTTCCAAAAGTAGAAAGCCAAAAGCTAAAAGCAGAGTCAAGACAGCTTTCAAAAATATACTACAGAAAAACAGTTGCTTTTGAAAAAACTACTTCCAAAAGCAACCTCTTTGATTGGGCTTTTGGTTTTTAGGGCCAAAAGCCGAAGCCAAAAGGACCCTAAGCTTCGGATCGATGTCTCCATGTCCACGCAACAGAACCGTTTGGAAGAATCAACTTCTGTCGATCCCCTGAAATCCCAACGGGGAAGCGTCTTAATCTATTTGGTAGAACACGTTTCTCTAAACGACAGTGAGAGCATCCGAATACCCGACCGATTCCCTGCGTATGTGCAGACTGCAAAGAGAGCACCCAGATGTTTTTTTGCTAATAATTATCTAAATCTAAGACCGTTGGATTAGAGATCCAACGACCTTTTTTTTAAAAGGATGATATTTTTTTGGAGGGGGTGGGGGAGAATTTATGATCATTGGATCTCTAATCTAATAGTCACGAATTTAGATGATAGTTAGAAAGAAAATATCCGAATGATGTTTATCAATACTCAACCTAAATGGCAGTATAAAGGCACGTTCATACTAGTTTCTACTTCTATGAATACTCGGTTACTCTCTTTTTGTTACGTAGGTAAGACAGACGTTTTAAGTTCTGGCTTTGCCACTGCCAGTATCCCTCCACTCCACTCCTCCCCGCCAGGTCAACTCTTCCCAGCCAATCCTGCTTCCTCCCTAGCAGCGCCTTCACATGTCCACGTGCAAACTGTGCAAATTGCAAGCCTTACCAACCTCACCGTAGAAACCTCACCAACCTCTCGCTAACCGTAGTTGATTAGCGCAAATTATATGCTCCGGTAACAACTCATTCTTCTTGCTGCTACCAGCTAGCCGTCTACTTGACTTCAGTGTGTCACGGTAGTGTCACCTGCATCGCCTCGGCCATGGCGGTGCAGCGCATTGTCGCCGTGGTGTTGTTGGCTTGCCTCGCGCTGCCGATGGCGCCGGTGCGGGGGCTCAACATCACGGCCATCCTCAACGGGTACCCAGAGTACAAGCTGTACAACAAGTACCTGACGGAGACAAAGGTGTGCGACGAGATCAACGCGAGGGAGTCGGTGACCTGCCTCGTCCTCGGCGACGGCGCCATGTCCACGCTCGTGTCCGACGCCGGGGCGTCGCTGGGCGGCATGAAGAACGCGCTCCGCCTCCTCGCGCTGCTCGACTACTTCGACCGCCGGAAGCTGCACGGCCTCCCGGACGGCACCACGCCCACCGACACACTCTACCAGGCCGCCGGCGGCTCCACCGGGGACATGGGCACCGTCACAATCACCAACCTGCCCGGCGGCAAGGTCAGCTTCGCGTCCGCCAACCCGGGCGCCAACTCCGACGCCACATTCACCAAGGCCGTCAAGCAGATGCCGTACAAGCTCTCCATCATCGAGATCTCGGCGCCCATCGAGTTCGACGGGATCTTCGACGACACCGCGTCAACGGCCAATCTCACCAAGCTTCTGGAGAAGGCCGGCTGCAAGCAGTTCGCGGCGCTCATAGCCAGCACCGGTGTGCTCAAGACGTACCAGGCGGCGATGGAAAAGGGCTCACCCTGTTTGCGCCCAACGACGACGCCTTCCAGGCCAAGGGGCGCCCAACGTCAAGAAGATGTCCAAGGCCGACCTCCTCACGCTCCTGAAGTACCACGCGCTGCCGGAGTACAACACCAAGACGTCGCTCAAGACGGTGAAGGGAGCACTCCGCACGCTGGCGTCCACCGCGGCAGGGAAGTACAACATGTCGGTGGTGGCGCAGGGCGACGACGTCTCGCTCGACACGGGCGTCCACAAGTCCCGAGTGGCGTCCACCGTCCTGGACAACACGCCCGTGTGCGTGCTCACGGTGGACAGCCTCCTGACGCCGGTCGAGCTCTTCGGCGACGCGCTGGCGCCAGCCCCGGGCCCTGCCGAGCCGACGCCCGCAGATGCGCCATTGAATTCTCCTCCGGCGCCGCCACCGGCGGACGCGCCGTCGAAGGCCGCGGATCACAAGGACGTGAAGGCGTCGTCCGCGGTTGCATTACGGCCAGTTGGTGCGTTCGCCGCGGCCATGTGCTCCGTCGTGCTCGGCTCGCTGTTGTGAGGATGCGAGATGGTGGGCAGTGAAGTGGAGTAGCAGCAGAGCATTGGCACATCCATGACCATAGCTCCTTGACAGACGCATCCTCCAAGCAGATATTCGGTTTTCCATTTTGTCATTGCCATTGTTGATTGTGTGAGTTGCTACGACACCATTTCTTTGTATAATGCGAGCAAACTGTGTACATTTCTTTCTTCCATGCTTGCTGTTGAACATAATTAATATCCGTTTCTACAGCAGCCGTTCCATTTGTACACACCCAAACTCGATCCTACTTCCAGTAAAAACAACGGAAGTGCTACACTACACTTGAATGTTTTTAGGGCAAAATTAGTCGAATTTCTAACCTTTTGATCTTCCTGAAGATTCATGCATCGTCTTTGCCGCTGGCATCTTCCTCCTCTCTGGCGACACCATCGTCTTAGCCCGCCGCCGCTCCGTAGGATTAGGGCTCGGGTGTAAGCGGAAACTTTAATTTATAACATTATTTTGTTCAACTTTAATCATGCATAAATATATCTTGATCCATATTGCAGCAAATATTTCTTCCTTGTAGTAAGCATTTTCTCTTGTCTCTACCTTTTCTTACATAGTTCTTTTGATGATCAAAGAACTAACACTTTCATGTATATCTTTACTATTATAAAAAAAGGAGTTAGTGGTTGGTACGGCCTTCACTTCGCTGTCCGTCTAGAAAACCTTGTGCCGACGCACCTCCCGCTCTCCTCTCTCTAATCTACCCCCACCTCGCGAAACTTCCGTCCGAGACGCTGCTTCCCCAACCACCCCGCGCCGCCTCCTTCCACCTCCCACTCCGCCCTCGCCTCTTCCTCCCCACCTCACGCCTCCGTCGCCACCTCCTTCCCCACTCCTCCGCTCCACCTCCTCTCCACGCCGCGCAGCCGCCTTCTCCTCCCCCCGCTCCTCCGCTCCGCCGCCGCCTCCTCTCACCGCCCATCTCCCGCTTCTAGGGTTTCCTCTCCTGTCCTAGGCGGCGCGGCGGCGAAGTCCAAGTCGAAGGCGAAGCAGCCCACAATGGAGCTCCGGCGATGGGTGGTGAGAAGGAGAGCCTCGACCTCACCGACCGCAACACATCCCTCCCAGCCGCCACCGCCTCGACCTCTTGCTCCTTCCCTGACCTCAGGGTCCAATCCATGTGTGTTCTTGCCCTTTTATCCTTCTTGAGCTCCTCTTCTTGCATTTTTGCCTCCCCTTGTCCGTGATTAGATTACGCACTTCTCTCATTTTCCTTTCTCAGGCAGCCAAGAAGACCCGCCGCAGCCTGCGCTCCCGCAGTTCGTAGTACCACGGCGTCGCCTTCTACCGCCGCTGGGAGTCCCGTATTTGGTCCGTACACAAATTTTCTCCAAATTTGCCTTCTTGCAGGTATTACCAATCCATCAGTTCCTGAACCTTTTCCCCCTCTTATTCATTAGTAAATAGTAATGCAGGCGTTGCGACAAGCGGGTGTACTTAGGTGAGCAAATTGCTTCTGCTACTTAATTCTGATCTTACTTACCTATTGATATGAAATCATGTTCTAACCCATGGAGATTCAACCAATTGTGCAGGTGGATTCGGCACTGCTCATGCTGCTGCAAGCTATGCACATATGTGCTCTGGACCCTGTACTGAAATCCCATATATTCACTTTGTTTCACCAGGTTAATCTTGAAATGGGCTTACATGGTTCACAGGGCGTATGATCAAGCGGCGATCATAGTTGAAATGAAATGAAATGGTATAGTTGTTAGATTTGGCTTTTTGTAGGTGCAATGATTTGTCGATGTCCTTGTGCCAGAATATAATCCAGATGAAGTGCTGAAATTGAAATGAAATAAAGGCTAGAACATAAAGGCTACAACCTATTTAGAGGTGTGCTATCGCTTTCATTCTTATCATTGTGATGCAGGTGCTGGAAACCCCATTAGATCAGTACTTATATCAAATTTAAATTAGCCAATGATAATTATCAATTTTTGATTTGGATTGTTAAATTAGCCAATGATAATTATCAATTTTTAATTATCATAATTAACTTATATCTACACTAATGGCATGTTCTATCTTCCGAGACGAGAGCAGTGTTAGGATTCCCATTTCTTAACCCTCACCAAGTGGGTATTCATGGATTCTGGCTTCTTTTCAGTCAGGTTTCAGAAGCTAGCTTGCTTTCTTCATGATAGAATTCTACATAATTTACATTTGATTGTTGTGTGCGCCCATCTTGCATATAATTTGTTTGTTACGACCCTGTGTGCAGTTGTTGCATTGTGTCTGCAAATGTTGCCTTGGGACCTCTACCTGATCGTGTGACTTGATATGATTTGTTGTTTGTTAGTGTTTGCTGATTGGTGGTTTGTATTGTTGCAGTTTAACACTGCCGTTGCCAGTCCCAAGCCCGGATGAGAAAATGTGGAGGGAACTGCAAGTAGCTCCTTTGTATGATTTGCAGATAAAGGTTGTGTTGTGGGCGCCCCAACCCTCAGCTTTAGGATTGACTAGCAGGCCTTAGGGCAAATCCAATTCCCTTATTTTTCTTGGAATCATTCTCGTTGTGTCAATCTGATCAACAGATCTGCTCTTTTTGTTTAGACTAGCTGAATACCCCTGCGTTGCAAGAATAGAATATAGCACATAGCCTGATATATAGCTTAGTGTGAAAGACACTAATACCTAAAATGCCTGGTTTACAAACAAGAAGATACCAGTCTTAACAACTGAAAATTTTCAAATACTACAGCTCGCCACTACCGCCCCTCCTGATTGCATCGACCTAAACTTCTGGCCGTCAGATCTAAGTGTTAGACTATATTTAGTTAGTTTATATCTCCCGATTGGTTGAGATTGGTTTCCTATTTTCCAGCGCTATCCTTGCCGCAATCTACTCCAATCCCACCGGTGTTGGTTGGTTGATTTGGTCTATGAACCGGCTATATATGTAATGCATGTACACCCGTTCAATATATCGCGTATTACAAGCGCTATCATGGTATCAGACTTTGTTCCGTTCCTGGGAACTTCCGCCCACCATCTCTAGATCGCTTCTGCCCCCACGATGCCCGCCGGCGATGCTACTCCTCGCGCTGCCGATGAGGAGACCCACCGCGATGCCGCACGTCTGCGTGCCGACGAGGCTGAACGCCTCCGTGCAGCCGAAGCTGCACGTCTCCGTCAAGCCGCAGACCTCGCGCGTCACGATGAGGATCTACGCCGGGCTTACGCCGCTCAGTCCCGCGCGACTCTTCATGCGCAAGCGATTGCCGTCACCAACATCAAGGCGTTCGTCCCGATCGTCCTCGACCAAGCCTCTACACAATACAGCATGTGGCGTGGCCTCGTCCTCAATACGCTCGGCAAGTACGAGTTGGACGATCACGTTCTGTCCGAAGACGACCCTGACGTTGACGATGCTAACTGGAAGCGCATGGATTGCACGGTGCGGTCGTGGCTTTTCGGGACCATATCCTCGGACCTTCTCGAGATGGTCATGACGCCCGACTGCACCGCTCGCACAATCTGGACAGGCCTCGAGCAACAATTCCTCGGCAATAAGGAGACGCGCGCTCTCTACCTCGACGCCCAATTTCGCAACTTCGTGCAAGGTGATCTTTCTATTTCAGATTATTGTCGCAAACTAAAGGCGATGGCCGACGCCTCGGAGATCTTGGCGAGCTGGTGGCAGATCGCACACTCGTCCTCTCCGTCCTTCGCGGACTCAACGACAAGTTCGCCCACATGTCCGCCCTCCTCCGACGCCAGAAGCCGTTCCCATCGTTCGTCGATATCCGCTCCGACCTCATGCTCGAAGAGCTCACCATGGCCTCCAAGCCGGAGTTCCCGACGACTGCCCTCGCTGCCATCACGTCCTCAGCCCCGCGCGCTCAGGGCCCTGGCAGCGGCACTGGTCGCATGGGAGGACTTGCTCCAGGCACGAGCCGCACGGGGGGCTTTCCTTCAGTCGGCCAAGGCAACTCAGTGCACCGCCCGGCGGCACCGAGCTCCGTGGCGGAATCGACGCCGCGGCCGCCGGCAGGACGGTGTCACCACATGGGGGCCGACGATGTACAATCCCTGGACAGTACCTTTCAGGTGTGGGCTGGCGCCGCGCCCTCTCGTCCACAACCGTCGGCAAGACAAGAAGAAGCCGCAGCGAGCCAAGCACAAAGAGCGAAGATCGCCACCTCCGCACACATCTTTCGCTGCACCGCCCCGCAGGGTTGCCGCCGCTGTACCGCCTTCACGCCCACGCACGGGATATGCAGCACAGGCCGCCCGCACACCGCGCCCATGCCGCCACCGCCACCGCCACGCAGTGGGATCAAAACGTGTTGGCCAACGCAGATAGCACAATGACGCTCCCGCCGACGGCCAACAATGAATGGTATATGGATACGGGTGCTACAGCCCACATGACGTCGAACTCCGGTAATCTTCTTGTTTCCAACCCACCCACGTCATCTTGTCCCTCTAGCATTATTGTCGGCAATGGTGCTTCTCTTCCCGTTAATGCCACTGGCTCCGTGTCCTTTCCTACCGCTCACGGCTTCCTCCATCTTAATCACGTTCTGGTTGCCCTCATATTATCAAAAATTTAATTTCTATTCGTCAATTCACTATTGATAATAATTGTTCCGTTGAGTTTGATCCTTATGGTCTTTCTGTGAAGGATCTTCAGACCAAGAACGTGATCGCCAGGTGCAATAGCTCCGGCCAACTTTACCCGCTCCATGCGTCCCAGCCTCAGCCTCACGCTCTCCTCGCCAGTGGTTCCTCTTCCACCCTATGGCATCGGCGTCTAGGTCATTTGGGTCATGAATCTTTATCTAAGTTAGCTGCTTCCTCAGCAATTACTTGTAATAAACATGCAGCCAACTCTCTCTGTCATGCATGTCAGCTTGGACGTCATACACGTCTTCCCTTTGAGTCCTCTAGTTCTCGTGCAACACAAACTTTTGATTTAATTCACTGTGATTTGTGGACATCCCCTGTGGCTAGTGTGTCTGGTTATAAGTATTACCTTGTCATTCTTGATGATTGCTCCCACTATCTTTGGACGTTTCCTCTTCGTCTCAAGTCTGACACCTTCTCGACGCTAACCAATTTTTTCTCCTATGTTACCACCCAGTTTGGTCGCACCATAAAAAGCATTCAGTGTGATAATGGTCGAGAATTTGATAACACTTCAAGACGCCTGTTTTTCTTACTCATGAGTAACTTTGCGTATGTCATGCCCATACACCTCTTCTCAAAATGGCCGCGCTGAACGCATCATTCGCACCACCAATAACATAGTTCGCTCCCTCCTGTTCCAAGCCAGCTTGCCCCCTAGTTATTGGGTTGAAGCCTTACACACCGCCACTTATCTCCTTAATCGTCGCCCCACTAAGACGCTTGATTTTTCTACACCTTATTCTGCCTTGTTTGGTGTCCAACCATCTTACTCCCACCTTCGCGTCTTTGGGTGCACTTGTTATCCCAACCTTTCCGCCACCTCACCCCATAAACTCGCACCGCGATCTACTCTTTGCGTGTTCCTTGGGTACTCTTCTGACCACAAGGGTTATCGTTGCCTCGATCTGTCCACTAACCGTGTCGTTATTTCTCGACATGTGGTTTTCGATGAATCGTCCTTTCCCTTCGCTAACAAGGCACCCACACCTCCATCATCTGCCTTTGATTTTCTATCGGAGTTCGATCATGTGCCTTTTGCTGTTAGCACTCGTTGTTTTGCAGGTACTCCTCATGCGGCTTCCCGGATTGGTCCTGCTGCCCCCGTCGGTCCATCACCACGGGTCGTTGCCAGCGGCACCGATCCGGCACCTGACGGGTCTACCCTCGATGTTAGCTCCTTGCATGGCCCTGTACACGTTGTGCATGGCGTTATTCCCACGCATGGCTCCGTGCAAACTGTCCCGGCTGCATCTCCACATGCTGGCATGCCCGTGCATATTGGGCTGAATGCACCGGCACCGACTGGCTCCCTGCGTACCAGCTCCTGCGCACCTGACGCGTGCGTGGCGCCTGACGCATGTGCTGTGTCACGCGCGTCCCTCTCGGCTGCGTCGCGCGCCCCCGCGAACGAGTCTCGGCGGCCACCCGGCTGCGTCACGCGCCCCGCGGACGCGTCTCGTCGCGCCCGCGGACGAATCCCGTCGCGGCCACCCGCTGCGCCACGCGACCCATGGACGAATCCCGCTGCCACCCGGCTGCGTCACGCGCCTCCGCGGACGAGTCCCGTGCGGCCTCCCCAGCTACGTCGAGCGCTCCTGCCGCTGCCTGGGCTCCGTGCCCGCAGCTTCCCAAGGGTGCCATGCACATTGCTCCGGTCTCCAACGATCATACTATGGTGACCCGGGGCAAAGCTGGTTACCGGCAAGTAAAGCAGAATTTCAATCTTCATGCAGTGTCAGTATCTCCTCTACCCAAGAGTTACCGTGGGGCTCTCGCCGATCCCAATTGGCGCGCCGCCATGGACGAGGAATTCTCCGCTTTGCAGGCCAACAACACATGGGACCTTGTTCCTTGTCCCTCTGGTGCTAATCTTGTTACTGGCAAATGGGTATTTCGCCACAAGCTTCATCCGGATGGGTCTCTTGCCAGATATAAGGCACGCTGGGTTCTCCGCGGGTTCACACAGCGTCCTGGCATTGATTTCGGTGAGACCTTTAGTCCAGTTGTTAAGCCGGCAACAATCCGTACTGTGCTCACCATTGCTCATTCTCAAAGATGGCCTATTCATCAGCTAGATGTGACGAATGCGTTCCTGCATGGCACTTTGACGGAAACTGTGTATTGTGCTCAACCTTCCGGATTCGTTGATTCTGCGCATCCAGATTATGTCTGCCGCCTGAACAAGTCCCTTTATGGTTTGAAACAGGCACCACGAGCATGGTTTAGTCGGTTTGCATCTCACATTCTCTCTCTTGGTTTTACTGCGGCTAAATCTGACTCGTCACTATTTATATATCACCGAGGAGATGAAACAGCATATTTATTGCTTTATGTTGATGACATCATTTTGACTGCCTCTACAATACGTCTACTTCGGCATGTTATATTGGCACTGCAGCAGGAATTCTCCATGAAAGATCTGGGTACTTTACATCATTTTCTTGGTGTTTCGGTGTCTACTGTTGGCTCTAGCTTGTTTCTCTCGCAGCGTCAGTACATCCTGGAGGTTATTGAGCGCGCCGGTATGTCTGATTGCAAACCCAAGAATACACTGTTGATACAAGCTCCAAGGTATCCATTCGATGGTGCCCTGTTTCCAATCCTACTCACTATAGAGGTCTCGCTGGTGCTCTTCAGTATCTCACTTTCACACGGCCAGATATTACTTATGCAGTTCAACAAGTGTGCTTACATATGCATGATCCTCGGGAGCCCCATTATAATTTGGTCAAACGTGTTCTGCGCTATCTTCAAGGTACTTTAGATTATGGCTTGATGCTTCATCGCACAACCATCTCTTCCTTGGTAGCTTACTCCGATGCAGACTGGGCTGGTTGTCCTGACACTCGTCGGTCCACCTCTGGTTATGGTGTTTTCTTGGTGATAATCGATCTCCGGTCTTCAAGCGCCAACCTCATCTCTCGTTCGGTCCAGGTCAAGCAGTATCGTCTTTGTTGCCACGCCGTCGCTGAAACCAGTTGGCTGCGTCAGTTACTTTTGGAGCTCCGTTGTCCTCTGCAACGTGCCACACTAGTTTATTGTGACAATATCAGTGCTGTTTATCTCTCCACCAATCCCGTGCAGCATCAACGCACGAAGCACATTGAGATTGATCTTCACCGTTCGAACGAGTAGCGCGGTCTGTCCGTGTTCTTCATGTTCCAACGACTTCACAGTATGCGGATATCTTCACCAAGGGACTTCCATCGTCCGTCTTCATCGAGTTTCGGTCCAGTCTGAACGTCCGTCCTCCTCCCGCTCCGACTGAGGGGGGGTGTTAGACTATATTTAGTTAGTTTATATCTCCCGATTGGTTGAGATTGGTTTCCTATTTTCCAGCGCTATCCTTGCCGCAATCTACTCCAATCCCACCGGTGTTGGTTGGTTGATTTGGTCTATGAACCGGCTATATATGTAATGCATGTACACCCGTTCAATATATCGCGTATTACAAGCGCTATCACTAAGTAACTTGACCTTATATTCCCTGCATGTCTTTCGGTGGTTATGGTGGAAATATTGCACTTGCGAGTAATAGTTGTTTGAATAGTAGTGTGGTAAAGTAGATTTACATGAGTTCATCTTGCTTTTCTGTAGTTGTAAGCATGTGAATTTTAAAACTGGAAGGTACCTCCTTCCTAAAGCCTGAACCTTCACCATTTCTATGAAATATCGAGACAGGAAAATTCTCTTCATTTCCCTGTATGCAAAGTTTAAAGCTAATTCCTGGATGCCATTCCAGGTTACATGCATGAGGCACGTCAGCAGACCAAGGATGCGCTGGCCGCCTATGTCAACGCATTCTCGACTGAGCTGGAGCATGTGCCGTCCAAGGTGGCCATCGGTGCACTTCTCTCCAAGCAAGGGCCCAGGTATCTCCCTGCGGCGAGGTGCTTCCTCTCGGATGCCCTAAGGATCGAGCCTACAAACCGGATGGCTTGGCTTTACTTAGGGAGAGTCCACAAGTACGACGGGAGGATGGCTGACGCCGCTGACTGCTTCCAAGCAGCGGTGATGCTGGAGGAGTCGGACCCTGTAGAAAGTTTCAGGTCAATCTCATGAGATGGGCACAAGATGAACTCCCTTTTATATTGATTTATTCTATCTTGCTCCCCTGGTACATAGTTGAGTAAAATCTGTACATCAGCTGTAGGTTGCATTTGATATTTATAAGACTATATCTTTTTTTTGCTGTGCTTTTGTTGGCCATTAACTAACATAGTAATTTACCAAGAAGATTGTAATCAATTACTCATTATTGTTTTAAAACTAGCTGAATGTCCGTGCGTTGCTACGGATTTAAAAAATATTAGAACATATTTGTTTGCACATTCTAACAAATTTTACCACCATTTAGTTTTAGAACATATAGTATAATAAAATTTTAAAATCCGTAGCAATGCACGGGCATTCACCTAGTATGTGTTAAGACACCAGTTTGCTTGTTCTTTTCTAATGCACAGCCTCTGACAAAACCCATCCTCAAATGAACAATAGAACAGTCCTTTTATAGCGAACGAACCGTTCAGCAGACGCATGTACAGTGGCCGCATGCAGCCGCCTGTTCGCGGTTCTGGCCGCGCACACGCAAAGAAAAAACCGCATGCAACAACCGTCCGAGTGAATGCATGCAGCCGCTCCTTTTTTCCCTTGTGTCTGACGCATGCAACAGCGCTGCACTGTGCAACTGTTTTTTTGCCTTTAAAAACTTCACTGTGTGAACAGCCATCATGCATGCAATCACTGTTTGCTGCTGCCTTCTGAATGTATGCGTCAACACATGCAACTAGTGATGCTGCATGTCTTTAGTGACTGCTGCATGCAGCAAAACATCATTCATGCATAGTCATGCATTGATCTATTAACGCATACACACAATTTTATTTAACAAAAGAGAGAAAAGAGGGAATTAAAATCCAATAATTCTAATACTTTAAATCTAGCAACCATCATACTAGATCTTTTATAATTAGAATTAATCCAATAAATTATATGAGGCACTTTTCCGTTAATTAAAATTAACATCGGGTTCATTATTAGGGTTAGAGTTCACCCGAGCCCTCCGAGCTTAGAGGGAGGCCAGGACGGCGATGGACCGACGGTGGGAGGCAGAGGTGGCGGGGCGGCGAGACGGCGGGTGGCGCCGCCTTGACTGCGGGCGGCGTTAGCCGTTGTAGACGAGGAAGAAGGGTGGGGCGAGGGCTTCAACGCCGGATCCGACCGAAGATGGAGAAGGCGGGTGAGGGGAAGAAGGAGGAGGCGAGGGAGGGGGGAGGTGGTGGTGCAGCGGCCTTGCCGACACCGGCGAGGAGACAGGGGCGGCTGGCGGTGGGGATGTGAGGATAGAGACTTAGTGTTACGAGTGGGAAGTTTATAAAGGAGCCGAGGTTAATCTGGGCCTCTAATTCTCAATCCAACGGTTGAAAATATTTGACTGATTTGAACCCCTAAAAACAGTCAAATGCTTTATAGACAATTATCAAATAGTAAAGTAAGATATGCATAATTCATATTGCAATCACACTAGGCCATGGTGAAAGGGCTATAAGTCCACGCCACTTGAATAGAATTACCTGTTCGAGCATATAGGGACAGCTTAATCTAAAAGAAAAGCAATATCATTTGGAATCTTAGTTCTCCTTCGTCCAAAGCTAACAATCTTAGTAATCCATAGAAAAAGGATAACACAGGCTGTAGGTTGAGGCAGTCGGCCCTAGTTGCCAATTCTACCTCAACAACGGTCCAGGCCACAAAGGATTATCGGGTATCTGCAATGTAAGCGTCGGCTTCAGTCCTCAGCTTATGGTCGGTGACGAGGAGGTGTCGATTCCCTGTCAGGCGAACAGAGCAATTGAAGTCTTCATCGACTGCTAAGAAATTCCAAAAAGCGGCGATAATTATTCGTCCCCCTCTAATTGCAGTATTTGATCCTACATATACCTTTTAATTACATTGGTACATTTCGCAAACAGAGTAGGAGGGGTGGTAGCATGACGAGCTGGGCAAGAAAGATGGCACCGTAGCTAGTGGAGTGGGCAGACACCCTCGAGGACTACATGCAGGAGGGCGCCCCGTATGACCCTAGCGTGTATAATGAGTACCTATGCTGGTATGCTCCACAAACACGCACCAGGCTGGTGCATGTATTGACCCTCTCCCCGCTCATGTACCAGCATAGATCGACGCGTACCATGTACACTTCACACAAAACATGCACTTCGTAGTAGGTACTCTCATGTTTTGAAATGTCCCTCGAGGCATTGGGAACACGGGTCAGCAGGGCTTCTGAACGCCTCACCTTGTTGGGGCACCGATACCTTGCGCTGAGAAAGGCCAAGCGAGGCTGTACGGACAGGCACCGACCAGGGATGGGACATGGCGACGACGGAGGAGGTGCTACGGGTGGTATAGCGGCCGGCGAGTAGGTGGCCTTCGTTGTGCTTTGTGTACTTGTATCTATTGTGTAACATCCTTGTTGGATCAAATGTCGTGTTGTTATCATTACACCATTTATCCAAAGATCTCCTCCATGTATGAATCCCCTGTTGCATCGTAATATCACTTACCTTCCTACTTACGAATCATTGCTACCTCAATTATCCTCACAAAATTCTTCAGAAATTTATTGCACTACAAAAATATACGACGATCACAAAATGTTATTGCAAGTCTAATAGATTTCTTACTCTTGAGAATCTACGAAAATCACAAACAGACTAACCTGTCTTGTTTGCCATTTTATTTTCAAAAAATAACAACTTACAAACAAGATTTGCTAAATGTATTACATACAAAAATTACAATTTATTCCCTACAATTATTTCTATTGGATTAATAAAATAATATTATTATTATTTTAATCGTCTAACCGGTGGCAACTTGTCGTGGTGTCTGTTAGAGATATGATTAGATACTGATTGATATGATTAGATACTGATTGCATTGTATTAGGATAGTTTAGATTATTTCCATACATGCACTCTTTCCTTATATGTCATCATGTACTGTGTATATATACCGGCCCGTTGGCCTCATATGAATACAAGCTCTATTCATAACATGGTATCGAGCATACCTAGGGTTGCTCCGTTCGTCGTGCCGCACGCCGGCCTCCTCTGCACGCAGACGCCTCCTCTCGCCGACGCCGCCTCTGCTGCCACGCCGGCCGCCACTGAGCTCGGATCGCGCGGCTTCCACCGCCGCCGCCTCTCCTGCCGTCGCCGCCGGATCGGCGCTGCTCGCTCCCCTCGAGCCGTCCCGCCGCCCTCCTCCGCACCGAAGCCGCCCACGCCGGCCTCCGCCGTCGCTGCTGCCGTCATTGCCCGCCCCTGCGGCCTCCACTTGGCCGCCGCCGGATCGGGCCGCCGCTCCGCCCGAGCCGTCGGCCGCCGGCCTCAACGCCGCGCCGGCCCCACTTGCCGCCGCCGGATCGGCGTCGCCGCAGCCGCCGCGCCGCCGCCATCCGCCGGACCTCCACCTGCCGCCCGTCCGCGCCGGTCCCCACTTGGCCGTCGCTCGATCGGCGTCGCCCGCCGCCGCGCCCGCCGCCATCCGCTCGGCCCTCCACCCGCCGCCGCCCCGCCGCCGCCGCCGCCGTCGCCGTGGAGGCCGCCGTCTGCTTCGCCCCTCCTTTTTCTTTTTTGGTGTAATCTTTCCTTTTTTTTCAGTAACACCGCTCGGTCTCGGTTGTAATATAAAACCGATCGAGAAAAAAAACGTCGCTCTAACCGCCGCGCCGTCCAGCGCCGCCTGTTAGACTTCGTTCCCTTGGTCGCCGTGCCGTCCAGCACCGCCTACCAATGGGTACTGTTGCTCTCCCTCGTTGCCCGGTGATCTTCGATGGTGTTAATTACACCGACTTCGTGTCTCACATGCGCATCCATATGCGTGGTCTTCGTCTCTGGGGCATCCTCTCTGGCGATGTCATCTGTCCGCCTTGCCCTACTCCTCCGACGGAACCTCCGCCCGACGGCAGACAAAGAAACCATCGATGATGATACGGCCGCCTCGACTACCAAGAGGCTCGATTTATCTGAGGATCAAGCGGCGTCTATACTCGGTGATACGACGATGACGCCGGCCGCTTGTCCTCATTGCCGAGATCCGACCTCGGCCTCCTCCGAGGTTGTGGGACTCTCATCGGCTTTCGGATGTGGGCTCATCTTCGTCGGCCACGAGCCCTCCGGTGACGCCTTGTACTGCTCGTGGTCCGTCAGAGCATTCTCGCAGCAGGTGATGCTACCGTTGACGTTTTTACACTCGAGCTCTGCTTACGCCGATTGACTCTCCGCGCACCGGTTGTCGCTCTTGTCCGTGTTGACTAGCTGCTCGGGCTGACCTGGAGTTTCAGCGGATCTACGAGTTCCTTACTCGCCGCCCCGAGTTCGAGCGCGGCGTGCCCGACTACTTGCACGTCACCCTCGTGTCACTCTCCGGAGGCTCTTCATCGAGATACGCGGAGGAGACTCGCTCGAGTGGTCTTGGTGCGATGCCACTCCCCTCGTGCTCGCCGCCGTCCACCGCTACATCGCTCGCTCCACGCCAAGACATCGCCACCTCCGGCGGCTACCACAGCGGTGGTGGCGCCCTCCATCCGGAGGTGGCGTCCTCACCGCTCCCATCTGCGACAAGGCTGGCCACATTGAGTCTCAGTGCTATAAGAAGAAGCGGCATCTTTCACGCCGTTCTTCTACTAGCACTGGTACTCCTGCATTGACGTCTGCATCGACTACTCCAGCAGTTGCTTTCACTGAGCAGGAGATAGCCAAACTTCGACGTTTACTTGCCGCCTCGTGTTCTCCTCGATGTGTTCTCGCAGGTTACGCATCGATTCTTCTGCACCGAGAAACCACCCTCTACACAGTCAGGTATCTCCCCATGGATTCTTGATTCTGGAGCATCTTTTCACATGACCTCTGATGCTTCCACTCTGTCTCGCATTACACCTCTTGATTCTCCTGTTAGTGTTCTCACCGCCGACGGTACCTCTCTTTACGTCTCGCCGAGGTTCTCTTAGCGACTCATCATTTCATGTTCCTTCATTGCTCATGTTCCTCGCCTCACCATGCGCCTTCTTTCTTTGGATGACATCGATTTTGGTTGTCGGGTCATTCTTGATTCTGACTCTTGTTGTGTTCAGGACCGCCACACGGGAGCTCTGGTTGGTTCTGGCCCTCGGCGCCTTGACTCTCAGCGTCTATGGGAGCTTGACGGCTTCACCTTCCTTCCGCGCCACCGCCGCCGCCATCTCTCCGCCTCGCCACTTCGTCTCTGGCTCTTTCCAAAGCGGTGGCATCACCGTCTTGGCCATATGTGTGGCTCTCGTCGTCGTCTTTAGTTCGTCGTGGTCTTCGGGTGCATCTCAGAGACGTGTCTTTGATTGTCGGTGTAAGTTAGGCAAACAACTTCAACTTCCTTATCCTCATAGTGAGTCAAGATCTCGTCCATTTGATCTTGTTCATTCAGATGTTTGGGGTCGGCCCTTCGTTTCGAAAGGGGCCATCGTTATTATATCATATTTATAGATGATTTTCTCGCCACACTTGGATATATTTCATGTCTTCTCGTAGTGAGGTCCTGTCTATCTATAAACAATTTGCCACTATGATTCGCACGCAGTTCTCCACTCCTATTCGTGTTTTTCGCGCTGACTCTGCTGGCGAGTACCTCTCTCATCACCTGCGCAGCTTCCTTGCCGGCGTGGCACTCTCGCCGCCTTCTCCGTCCCGGTGCTCATGCTCGTAATGGTGTTGCCGGCGTAAGCATCGTCACCTCCTTGAGTCGGCTCGTACATTGATGATTGCCGCCTGCTCCACCTCACTTTTGGGCCGAGGTCGTTTCCACCGCCACCTATCTCGTCAACATCCACCTTCTTACGCTCTTGTGGTGCAATTCTGTTGAGCGTCTCGTGGTCTCCTTCCCGACTACTACGCACCGTTTGTTTGTTGCTGTTTGCTACGTTCTTCTCGCCCTCGAACGCACCAAACTAACTCGTCGATCTGTTGAGTGTGTTTTTCGGGATACGGTCGAGCACAAGGGCTATCGGTCTTTGGGATCCTGTTGGTCGACGGATGCGGATCTCTCGGGATGTGACTTTCGACGAGTCTCGTCCCTTCTACCCACGTCCTACCTCTCCTTCGACTTCCTCTGTGGAGTCTCGTCCTTTGACCTTTCCAGATACACCTATCTCTGCCTTGCCCTCGTCCACCCGTCCCACCGAGTCCACCCGTCCCACCGAGTCCCCACATATTTCTCCTGTGGCCTCTCCGCCGTTGTCGCCTCCTGCGGCTCCTCGTGCTCCCCCACTACACTAGTCTACACTCGTCGACCTCGTGTTGAGGATCTTCCAGATGAGCCATCTTCTTCTGATGACTCATCTTCTGATGCACCATCTTCCCGATGGGTCATCTTCTCCTCCTCGCCACGCCTCCGCGATCGCCACTCGCTTGCCCCCACCCGCTTTTGCCTTTTCTTGGCGCAGCTACTCGTGAGCCTTCTTTCACGGGATCTTTGCTACTCACCCCGAGTGGCAGCATGCCATGGCCGAGGAGATTCTTGCTCTTGAGCGCATCGGTACTTGGGATCTTGTTCCTTTCCATCTCACTCTCGTCCCATCACGTGTAAGTGGGTCTATAAGATTAAGACTCGCTCGATGGCTCTCTTGGCGCTATAAAGCGCGTCTTGTTGCCCGTGGTTTCCAAAGAAGAGCATGGTCGTGACTACGACGAGACTTTTGCTCTGTGGCTCACATGACCATCGTCGCATTCTTCTTTCGGTGGCGCCTGTCGCCATCGGTGCATTCTCGACTTGATGTCAAGAATGCCTTTCTTAATGGCGAGTTGCGTGAGGAGGTCTACATGCATCCGCCACCGGGTATTCATTCTCGATGGCATGGTGCATCGCCCGCCGCCTCTCTATGGCCTTAAGCAAGCCCTCGTGCTTGGTTTGAGCGCTTCTCCTCCGTGGTCACCGCTGCTGGTTTTTCAACGAGTGATCATGATCTGCACTCTTTGTCCACACTTCGCCTCGTGGTCGGACTCTTCTTCTTTCGTATGTTGATGATATGATCATTACAGAGATGATTTCGAGTACATTGCCTTTGTCAAGGCTCGTCTTAGTGAGCAGTTCCTTATGTCGGATCTTGGTCCTCTTCGTTACTTCCTTGGGATTGAGGTTACTTCCACTCCGGATAGTTTCTTTATGTCCCAAGAGAAGTATATTCAGATCTTCTTGATCGCGCCGCTCTCACCGATCAACAGTCTTGCTGAGACTCCCATGGAGCTCAATGTTCACCTTCGTCCCTCGATGGTGAGCCTCTTTCGATCCGACTCGCTATCGTCACCTTGTTGGGAGCCTTGTCTACCTTGTGTTACTCGTCCGGATATCACTTATCCGGTTCACATTTCGAGTCGGCCTCGTTTACGCTCCCACTCGGGTCCACTCTGACCACCTACTTGAGTTCTGCGATACCTTCGTGGGACTATCTCTCGTCTCTTCTTTCCACGCTCCACTCGTTACTGACTTGAGCTTATTCGGATGCTACTTGGGCGGCGATCCCTCCGATCGTCGGTCTATCTCGCCATCTTGTTTTTCTTGGTGGTTCTCTCATTGCCCGGAAGACGAAGAAAGCAGATCGCAGTGTCCCGCTCGAGTGCAGAGGTCGAGTTGCGAGCCATGGCTCTCTTGACCAGAGATTACTTGGCTACGGTGGTTACTTGAGGATTTTGGTGTTTCTGTCACTACACCGACTCCTCTCTTGTCGACGAGCAGGTGCTATCGAGATTGCTCGTGATCCCGTGAAGCATGAACTCACCAAGCATATTGGTGTTGATGCTTCTTTCATGAGGTCTTGTGTGCATGATCGATGGTTGCTCTTCAAGATGTGCCTTCTGAGCTCCGGATAGCGATTTCTTCACGAAGGCCCGGACTCAAGACAAGACGGCTTCTACCTCTCCAAACTCGTGTTGTTGATCCATCATGAGTTTGAGGGGTGTTAGAGATATGATTAGATACTGATTGATATGATTAGATACTGATTGCATTGTATTAGGATAGTTTAGATTATTTTCATACATGCACTCTTTCCTTATATGCCATCCTGTACTGTGTATATATACCGGCTCGTTGGCCTCATATGAATACAAGCTCTATTCATAACAGTGTCGCTCCACCGTTGAGCAAGTTGGGTGGGTGATTTGGACATTTGGCGCACAACCGTTGAACGACTAGTCCAATTCACTCAACGGTAAAGCGATAGAAGATTATTAATATAAAATATAAAATAAAGATATATTACTGTAGTTCGAAATAAATAATAAATTGTTTAAAAAATTCATGATTTGTTTATATAGGACGAGGAGGGTGTCTAGTTTCTGTCAAAAAGCATAGGCAAGATCGTGGTTTTCCAAGGAGCCGGCCCAATGCGGCTGCCCACAGAAACCGCAATGACATTTAGGCGGAAGCAAGCGTGCACATTCGCCGACATGTTGACAAGGGAAGGCTATATGCCTCTGTTGGTTGTACTACTATGGTATCAGCATTGTTCGTAGTACCACTCACCGCATGCGTTGTCAGTGTTGCTGTTATGGGCTTATTCTTTTTCTTCGAAACTGGTGGTTTTTGATTTTTGCTATAGTATCTAACTTTTAAATGAGGTATTTTTTCAAGACGGAGTCTACAAGTTAAACGATGTATATGTTAAAAGCCCAACATCTGTACCATGCAAAATCGCAAGTGAGTATCTCTCTCTGTAATCTGTACCGTAAACAGCCAAAATTCAAAATTTTAACCAAAAGCTATAAGCCACAGCTGTTGCCAAACAGATCCTAAGTCCCGCGTCTAGCACCGGGAAAAATACAACAAAAGTTCTCACACAAGTCACAGACCAGCATATCGTGATTCTTTTGAAGCTAAGTAGCTATCATATTATTTGACAATCAGGCAAGGTATTCCTGACAGCCGAAATGTTATCTACTAGTAAGTGCAATAGTTCGTTTCTCTCTCTGTTTTTGGAAAGAAACTGCACATTTATTTTCATGACTTTCTGCGTCGTCATCCAACAACAAAGCGCACTGTGACGACAGGCATATCAAGCATCTCGATGCATCCTTGGCACCGACTATGGCAATCTGAATTTGATCCGAGGCCAGACATGCAGAAATTCTGAAATCAGAAATCTAGTAGGCTAAGGGCCTGTTTGTTTCAGCTTCTGGCAACTGTAACTACTCCTAGAATCTGCAGCTCAAACAAACAGTCAGATTTTTATCCAGATTCTAAGTAGCCAGAAGCTACAGAATTCAGAAAATGAACTAGTAGCCAGAAGCTGGGGTTATCCAGCTTCTCCAGATTCTGACTAGCTGGATACTCACCAGCTGAAACAAACAGGCCCTTAAGTACTGATATTAACATGTAGAGCTTACCTGTAACACCATGGGAAAAGTGAAACAAGCTAGGATGACCATGCAAAAGGGAAACTTAAGCGGCAGCTATCCAGCCACCCTGTTGCTGATGTGAAAAACCAGTGGTAAGTAGTAGTAGACCCAAAGCCAAAAACACGGTAAGAACAACACATAACATGACTGAATATGATAAATTGGACATATGCAAGGGGCTACTTACAGACTAGAAAGAACGGACTCTGGGCCGAGCCTTCCTGTTGTGATTCCTTTGTGTATTCGAAATGGTCAGGGCAAACCATCTAGTGGAGCCGTGTGATCAACAATTACAAAAAGGAGAAATGGTAACGCCAAAATAATACAGAAAAAGCAACATGCACCACAGCACCAGTAGTAAAGCATCAAAGTCAAGGACCAATGTCTTGAACCCTTGATCATTGCTGAAGGTCCATATTAACATTTGTAGTATTTACACATGAAATTGGCATGCCAATTTTCTAGATATATACTATCCAATTACAATTTCTTATATTACAATTAACAGAAAATATATAGTTCACACCTTGAACAAAGTCGTAATAACAAGAAACACACTATACCCTGTGGAATATTTACAACCTACGGATGCTGAAACACTACATCTTGAAGATCACAAGCACAAGAACTAAATCAGTCTTTGTTGCGAGAGGACCGTTCCTTCTTCTGATCACCAAGAATGCGGGAAATTTGCAGTCCTCTACTGAACGCTTGGTTAAATAGCATCCGCGTCTGGAACTCAGAGACGAAGGGAAACCATGCCAAAATAGTAATTGGTGTAAAGAGAAGCACCCCCATAATTACCTCATATGCCCTTGCAAGGGCACGAACAGATCCCCATAGCCCTGCTCGCCGAGCAACAGGTTTGCAAGCTTGTGCAATCTAAAAGTGATAAAGCAACTGTAAGAAATCAACTGAAGCATACATAAGATAACAGAAAGCATACAATTGTAACAAATAAGCAAATGAAGCAGAGACGAGCAAGAGAAATACATACAAGTAGTATTCCCCATCCGGTGGGTAAAAATGCCAGGAAGCACACAAATATATCTCGTATGGTCATGTGAAGAATTACTATCAAGACAATCAAAACAGCAGTGAATGAAACGAATATCATGAACTTTATCAGACGGAAGAATAGCTGAAAATTTGCACTAAATCTCCGCCTTCCGACTGACACGGTCTGAAAAGAGTAGAAGCAAATTAGGGGAGGAAAATAGGGAACAAAAAAAAAAGAAATACGATAATACTAAAAGTAAATGGTGTAGTCATGCTAACAAAAGCGTATTCTATGATCCATGTTTTTTGATAATCAAACATCTCTCACCTTCATAACAAGCAACGCCACCAAAATTACAAGCCACGAAACTAAATATACCTGGAAGGAACAAAGTTGAAAAGAATTAAAAGGCCCACCAAACCACTTGCACATTCAAAATACAGTTTTCAACGGAACAAGAAAATCAACATGAAAAGCATACCAAGATACTTTTGTCGCCTGTGATATTTAAGTGGTAAACAAGGCCATACTGGTATATGAAAAACCGCAAGGCCAAAATCATCTCAACAAAGAGTCCAATTGTTCCTGAATACTTCAAATGCTCCTGCTCCACCTCCCACCAGGATTCCCAGCTCTTATCTGGTGACACACCAATCCCACCACGATTGATGATCCACTTATTCCAATCAGACCAATCATCCACAATTTTCGCCCACTCAAATCCCGAGGGGTTGAATAGAAAGGGTGCAAATAGCCATGTCAGCACTAGGAGCCACATAGAGAATGTAACAAAAACATAGGCAATGGTTGAGCGGTAAGATTGACCAAATAGTTGGTAAATGATGAGCAGAACCATCAACTCAATGCCTTTAACAAAGTGGCTGCGAGAATAAAGCCTGTAGTTTTCTGCAAACTTAGCATGAAAGACAACAAAGCTCCTACCAGTAGCTCTGTACTGAGCACCTCCATGAAGCAACATTCGTCCATAGTAGTGAGTCTTAGTGCCAAGTGAAAATGTAAAGAACACAGTTGCCAATTGCAAGTTCATCATGATAAATTCACTTAGTGCCTGGCCAAATCCTTTTTCAAGGCCAATTTCCATCATCATGGGCAGGGCCATCAGAAAACCAAGCTGAACAAGAGATTGCGAAGCAAGAGCAACCTGAAGGGGATGATTATGTATGAATCTCCGCTGTGTTGAAAGCCCTTCTTCAAGTCCACTGAGAGCAAGATAAAGGCGTCCATACAGAAATACATAAACTGTGACAACTGTCAGCTGAGGGAAAGAGAAAAAGGTGTTAAAAAATCATATTTCATTGTACCGATATACTCCGTCCAATTGCAAATGAGTCATTTTAGCTTGGGCACAGGATTTAAGGCCTCATTTATTGATGAGAATATCAACATCAATCAACAGGGGTATAAATGAGAGAAATGTGCCCCAAAGCTGTAAAACGGCCTATATTTGGAGAGTTCATAGGACCAAAGTGACTTATGTTTGCAATCGGAGAGAGTAACTTTTATGGATTGGAATCAACATAAATTGATCATACCAGTGTACTGAAATAAAACCCCACAGTGGTGAAATAGCATGAAAGCATCCTGAAGAAATCGAACCGGTGCCCAAGACGATAGATATCACGGCTAAGAGTCTGCTCACCATTTCCATTTGCCACCTTAGCCTCAAACTTAGAGATCTGATTTAGTCCAACATCTCTTCCCTTACCAACTTGCATATATTCATGATGTGTTACATTGCCTCCACGGAGAGTTGAGTTATAGCCTGAAATATCGAAGACGCGGAAAATCACTATATATTACTGATAGTGATATCTATCTTATAATATGTATCTCTTGCAAAACAATCTCTTCAGTTCCTGACTATCTTGTTGCTTCTTGGAAGAAATCAACATACACTCCATTGGCATTTAAGAAATGAAAAATATAAAATCACTCCCAAATACCATGGAGCACTTGATCTTAGGACCATCATTTATCACTAGATTAAATATCGAGGAAACAAACCTGCGAAAATATCTTCACTTAAGTTGATACTCTCTGATGCCTTACTGACACCACCCCTTGTTAGATGGAAAAGCCTATCAAATACATCAGGATGGCCATAGTGGAACCGAACCCTAGTATAAAACAAGCAATAACTTTAGATGCAGTCCAAAAAGGAAAATTCATTATTTGAACATTATATTATGAAACTTGGTAGATAATATGTACAAATGCATTTTCTTTTTAAAAAATGTATAAATACAGAGAAATTACATGATATTTGAAACAATTGCATGAATTGTGTACTCCCCATAATTTTTCAACTAAATCACTTTAGGAGCTTCTAGACTATGTACCTGTAAATCATTTTTTTTGTAAGACATTACCTTGAAGCCTGTTATCTTGTTATTGTTGTCCAATAAAAAAATGTGAAAGAGGCCTGATAAACTATGAGAAATCTAGATTAATCAAGTTACAGATGAAGCCCTTTACTACTTCAAAAGCCTGTTATCTTGTTATTGTTGTCCTAGCATTCGTAAGTTAATGATTATCCTAAAAACATCTCTTAAATGACCGAGGCTGCAACCTTTCTACCAACTGATGGACCATTCAACCACCTAAGCTAGAACTTTGTTTGAGTTGTTGAAGTTTTGCCTTTAGTTTTACTTCTGTATAGAAAAGTTCAAATACATTTGTGTTATTTAATTGTTGGTTGTTGTGTTCTGCATCAGTACGTTTTCACATTGATGATTGAATTCAAACACTAATACAATGAAATATCAGTGGTTGCATTTCTTTTATGGTCTGAATCGATGCATTCACATATTGTAGGTTATTAAGAGTTGTCGCTTTTCAGATCTTGTAATAAGGGGGTGTGTTTTAATCAGATGAAGCTGATGGATTTTGGTTGAAATGGAATAGTAATGACCGAAAGAAGTAGCCTTTGGGACAAAATTTGAAAACGGCTTTTGGAATACGTGGACGCAGAGGAGGCGACGGAGGCCGACCGGTGGCTTTTGGAAGCGGCTTGGAGAAGCCGCTTTTGGAAGCAGCTTAGAGAAGCCGCTTTTAGAAACCGAAGTGTTCAAATCCATGTTATTAAGCGACTAATCCACGTGGATTAGTCGTCAAGTCGATACACGGTGGACGATTTAGAAGGGCGACTCGACTAGAGCGACTAGTCGTGCGGCTGGACTACTAATCCACAACCAGATATGATTAGTCACCAATGTCAAGCCGGCCGACAAGGTGGCCCAGTGTCAGCCTGACTCAACCAGACAGCTAAATAGCTCATATGTGCGTAACTGCATATTACGGTGGAGTGGACTAGAAGTTTGCAGTGAACCCTAGATCTAGTCGTAGCAGCCAGTTGCCACCGCCTCTCCACCCGTGCAAGGCGACACCTGCAAGGTCGGCCGTAGCAGCCGCCGGCCGTAGCCTCTGCCGCCAGTGGCCTCCACCTCCCGCCCTTCGGCCATCACTACCATCCTCTCCTCCCGTGCGAGGCGACAGTGACACCCGCGAGCGATGCCGTAGCAGCCAGCGGTCACCACCTGACCACCTCTGCCTCCAGCCCTCTGGTGGCCTCCGCCTCTAGTCCAACCCTTCGGTGGCCTCCATCTCCAGTCCAACCCTCCGGTTGCCTACGCCGCTGCATCCTTCTCCAGTGGTGAGTCCAATCCAGTTCAGCCTCCCCCTCCTCTCTCTCCTTCCTCCCTGCCCTACGCCACCTCTTCTCTCCTTCCTCCCTCTTCTCTCCTCTGCTGATCTACTGGTTTTGCTCTGCTCTGCCGATTGTAGTTAGTACTTAGCACTAGTACTAGTAGAGTAGTAATGCTGTGATGTTGTGCACTATGCAGACTTATTGCTACTTGCTAGCTAAGCTAATTGACTTACTGTCCAGACTCCAGAGTAAACTAGTAATGTTGTTGTTGTCCAGAGTCCAGACTCCAGATCAATAGTAAGCAGTAACACCTATATATACATCTCAGGTCTCTTGGTTAAATAACTCATTCCTTCATTAGTACAACAAGTCAACAACTAGCAAGCAGTAGACTGACAATTGTAGACCTAAATCTAGGGACTAATCGAGATTAGTCGGTCGATTAGTCGCCCAAGTCGCCCCTTTGGCGACTCGACTCGACTTTATGACTTAATAACATAAGTTCAAATTGGCTTCCGGCTTCTCCAGACAGAAGCCAGAAGCCGAAGCCAATTTGAACACCCCCTAAGCTACCGACATATCAATGTTTTTCACCTTTATGGCTTATGTTTCTGCATTTTACGACCACATGTTGTCACATGTAAATGATAATTAGAATAGGCCATCTATTTCCAAGCTTACATGGAGCCTGTAATCCTTACAATGGTCATGTTGTTTTGTTCTCAGTCATGCTTAGTTATTCGTTCGCAGATTGGGAGAAAATGCAACAATCGCTAACATTACTCCAATTTTCAAAATGACCGGCCTAATATCCTCATAAACTAGCACATGACATGGCCTGGTTCCCCACATAAAACTTCAAAGTTGAAGGGGAATACGAAGTGCTTGCTTATCCATTTTTCTTGTGAGATTGACAACATTGTCTGAAATGAACATAGTCGAAATTTTTGCTTTTCATTCAAATGTATAACAACTAACAAGCATTTGTGATGGTGAAATAGTCAAATAGGAGAAGCTCTCACTTGAGAGGGTTTGCAAGCAGCCGTTGCCCAATAGTCACAAAACTATGCTCCTGATTTGACATAAACCATGCAAGGGAAGAGACACTGCATTATTGAAAAGAGAGGTGTAAGATTGCATAAAGAGCAGAATCTTATCTCAATTGTGCAACACACTAGTAATCAACCTGCCAGTAAAAATGTGCTCCCTAACTCCAAGTATAGATGGTTGCCGCATTCCTCCTCTATGGAACTCTTCAAGCAAGTTTCTCATTTTAAGTGCTTCTTCCATGTAGTTATCCTACAAAATTAAAGCATGAGCACAAGTAAATACAGGCTTGATGAAAGCATAATCACAACTTCTTCACAAGAAAAGATAATCACAACATCTACACAAAAAAAGAAGCATAAGTATGATGGGAGATACCTGGTTCATATCTATGGTTTGCAGGCCTTCACCACGGGTGAAAATTATTGCATGATTTTGATTTTCGGGCTTCCCTTCTCCCAACATTGCAGGGCCTGGAAGTTTTATCCGGTAGATAACCTTGGAAACATAAAGATGTGTTCAGATGACCAATCTTACAGGCTTACAGTAAGATCAAGGAACATAAGTTTGATGGAAAGAGTTGAGAAATTCCGGCATTAATTGGGAAAAAGATGAAGTTTCGAGAATAGAAATTGCACCAAAGGTTCTCGGACTTGTATGGTCGTGCCACTTGAACCCTTAAAACATGAAGTTCCTTACTGTGCCTCCATCAGTTAAGGATGGTAAAAAATCACACGGCACAAGTAGAATTATTGACAAGTTTGGGAATCCACTTTGGGATGCCACATCATTTATTTTCTAACTATCGTATGTATCTGAGTGGCATGATTAAACAAGTTTCTGTTAAAGAGTATAAGGCCCATAAGGCATATGCCCCCTTGTAACAGTAGAAGGTTGCAGTTGGGACAGTAGTTGATCTCTTTCTGTAACATTGTATCAGAGCCTTACCTCGCTCCAAATCCCTAACCCTACCTCCTAAATCGTCGTGTTCTCCGGCCACCTCGTCAGCCAGTGGCTCGTCACGCTCCTCGTCTTCCTCATCGAGCGCAACTTCTTGCTCACCGTCTTCTCCATCGGCGCCGGTCTTCTTCTCCATCGGCGGGCGCGACGTCGACTTCTTGCGCCGTCTTCTTCGTGCGGGCCTCCGGCTTCTTCTCCACATTCGCTGACACCTTCGTCGCCGGCCCCACCTCCATCATCGCCGTCGTGGATGGCGACGACCTCATGTCCGCCCTCACGTTGTCGGTCTCCAGCCGCAGCATGATCCCGCTTGCTCCGGCGCCCACGGCAGGGGCGATGTCGCCGGCCTGGTTGCAGACGAGAAGCACGGTGGCACCGACCCTAAGCTCGGCTCAGAGCAGGGCAGGCTGCTCGCTCTCGCCGTTGCGCTTGGGGTGGGTGCAGCGCGCCGCCACCTCCGCCGTGAACACCGCTTTATAGAAGACCACCGCCTCCTCGGCACACCCCGCCGTCACCGTCGCCTGTACCTTCAGCCCAGTGAACACAGCTACAGGCGCCTCTCCTCTGTTCGTGCTGTATCGCGGCGAGTGGCTGGGTCTTCCAGTCACCGCCGTCCTCTTCTTCATCACGCTGTCGGCCTCTTCTTCGTCTCCGCCGAGTAGAGGATCGTCGCCACTTTTGTTCTCTACTGGCAAATCTACTACCATAACAAAGGATAGCTCTCTCTTAGCCACTGATATCAAGCTAGATAGTTCCAACTACAGAGAGTCTGTCTTAAGAATCACCTCAACATGATCATCCCAATTCAAGGGCTAATTATACCACCAAGAAGGCTCGGAAAAGGGTTGATGCTAAGGAGATGGAAGTTCTGGTTCTGAGTCTTAAGCATCACCACTCCGGCAGAGATATGAAAGTACCGTGACCAGCAATATCTTCAGCCTAGTGGAGCACTTTGTTTCTCCTTGCTACTGTTAAGCATAGAATATGATTGATTTATTTATTTTCTTATATGCCTTGATTTTCTTATCTGTGTATAGCATATTTTTTTGTATATCCCCTTGTACTCCCTATATATATTGCCCTCTGGACCTCATGAATATGCACACAATATTCATAACAGCTACAAAATTTGCATAATCTTAGCAGCAGGACATGTCCATAGAGAAGTACTATAGAGCCTTCACTCGCATCACCAATCAGCTTATCACTATGACTCCAAAGAGCCACTCTGGATGTGAGTCTTATATGGCTAAAGAAAAGCATGAGCATCAAATCTTCATGTTTTAGTTTGTGATGGGCTTTAAGCAAGAGTTTAAGTACAGTCGTACCCAGTTACTTGGCTGCCAACTTTTCCTACCTTAGATGATGCACTTGCTCGTTTGATTGCTGAGGAGAAGCATCTTCAAGGAGTTTTACCTTCTTGCTGACCATGTGGCCGGTGACACAACTTGTCGATGCCTTTCACTTTTTCACCATCGGTGACACACCTCGCCGATGACTTCGACCTCTACCTCAGCTCCAATTGTCTTTCGCCAGTGACAACTTGACGGCGACGGAGACTCAGACCGAAGCTTACACACTCCTGATTACTCACGTTCTCATGGACACAACTAACACAAGAACACACACGAGTACACTGAACACACGCTTTCTCGTGGACACATCTAACACAAGAACTCACGCATACAACAAGCACGAACTCACTATACGTGCAAGACTCCTATTCCAACAAACTCCATGTGCTAACATGCACATACACACAAATAACTCGGCAACACTAGCCCAACCAAATGATTGTGGCAGTTAAGCTCCTATCGTGCATGACTCAACTACATGCACGCGCTCACTGGGGAGATTACGCTGCACCATCGTTGTTGGCTCTGTTTTACCCATCTCGCTGATAGCATGTTGCAGCCGCCCGTGCTCATGCATTGCTCCCGGCTGCCTTGGTGCCCGCGCGCATGCACCCACTTCACGCCGCCTGCGCGTTGCGGGCCGCCACCTTGCCGTGTGCTAGCCACACGCCACCAAAAGCCGGTGTCGCCGGACCGAGCTGCGTGCTGCTCGGTGGCGCCGCACGCCGCCTGCTACTGCCCAAAGCCGCCGCAGGCTTGCGCCGCGGCCGGCCGCGCCTCGCCGGCGACTTCTCTAACCTTGCTCTGATACCAATTGTTGGCCCAGCTCCTGGAGAGAACTCGCACTTTGTTTCCTCTCTAGAACACACACACACACACAAAGAACAGAAGAGTCGACGCAGCAACTGCTTTGCATTAGTATTTTCTTCACTCTGAACGGCAGTTAAATACATGAGATAACCAACGGACTAACAACCAGATTCAGATCCGAACTTCAAGCACGCACACCGTGCAACTCCACACGCGCTAATAGACTTGACCAATTCTCACGGACGTCCTCGTGGCCACTAACTAATTAACCCCCTAACTACTTCATCTTAAACGTGTGTGTGCACGTACGTACATGAACTGTCTCAAATGAACTAAGTCAAGATTAATTCCTAACACCTCTCAGTCTGCTTCCAGTGTTGTTCAACCTTGGGTACTTGATTCAGGGGCTTCATTTCATGTGACCTCTGATTGCTCTCAACTTATGTCCTGCTAGCCAGTGAAGGACAGTCCATCTGTTCAAATAGCTGATGGTACATCTTGTTCTGTTACACATCAGGGTTCTCTTTCCACATTCAAGTTCTCTGTTCCTGCTATTTCTGTTGTTCCACATCTGTCCATGAATCTTGTCTGTTGGTCAGCAAGCTGATATGAATTATTTCATTGGTTTTGATGACATCTCTTGTCATGTACAGATCGTCAGAGCAAAAGGATGATTGCTACTGGCCATCACCGTAGAGGATCTATGGGCCTCTACATTCTTGATACCTTACACCTTCTAGCTACCGCGTCATCTATCGCTTCCGCTACTTCCACTTCAGTGTCCTCTTTTACCCAATGGCATCATGCTTAGGTCATCTATGTGGTTCTCGTTTGTCCACTTTAGCTCAGCACGGTGTTTTGGGTCGTGTACTGTAGATGCTGGTTTCCATTGTAAAGATTGCAAGCTGGGCAAACATATACAGCTTCTATACCCTTCCAACACTACTTGTTCTAGTCATCCTTTTGATTTAGTGTGCTCTGATATATGAGGTCCTTCTCCTTTTGTTTCGAAGGATGTTCACAAACAGTATGTTATATTTTTTGATGATTACTCTCGATATACCTGGATCTATTTCATGAAGCGTCGTTCTCAATTGATTTCTATATATCAGGTTTTTCCTCATATGGTTCATACACAGTTTTCTAGTGTTATTTGTGTTTTTAGTTCTGACTCAGGAGGGGAGTACTTATACATAGCCTTTTGTGAGTTTCTCTCTTCTAAAGGTACTATTCCTTTGCGTTCATGTCCATACACCCATGCTCAAAATAGTGTTGCTGAGCGTAAGCATCATCATATTATTGAGACAGACCGTACTCTTATGATTTCCTCTTTTGTTCCTGCACATTTCTAGGGTGAAGATGTTTCAACAGCTGTCTATCTCATTAATCTTCAACCTTCCTCTCGTCTTCAGGACAAGTGCTCTAGTGAGATTGTCTTTGGTTCTCCTCTCAAGTATGATCATCTACGTGTTTTAGGTTATACCTACTATGTTCTCTTAGCACCTTGTGAGCGTACCAAATTAACTGTTCAATCTGTTGAATGTATTTTTCTTGGGTACAGTCTTGAGCACAAGGATTATTGTTGCTATGATCCCTCCGCTCGCCACATTCGATTTTCTCGAGATGTCACCTTCGCTGAGGATCGACATTTCTTCTATTCTTCTTCCACTCAATCACCATCCGCAACTTCCTTAGAGTTTACCTCATGTCTTTCTCTTCCACCTATCTTCTCTCCAGATAAGTCAGTTCCTGATCTGCCAGTTTCTGATCTGTCATCATTATCTGTGTCACCAGAGCCACCTTCATAAGCTCCTCCCTCTCCCTCACTAGCTCCACCTTCAGATACATTTTCTTTCCATTATAGTCGTCGTCCCAGAGTTTCATCTGAATCTGAGCTTCCTATTCCTTCGACCTCTACTCCTCGGGCTAGTACTACTGATCTCTGCACTAAAGACTCCTCTCATACATCGAGGTATGCACTTAGTGACCGTTCTTCCATTAAGATTCTAGACAAATATGACTTCTGTGCAGGAGCAGCTCATGAGCCTAGTACTTATCAGGAAGCAATTCACCTACCTGAGTGGCACCTAGCTATATCTGAGGAGCTTGCAGCCCTAAAGGGTACCGGTACATAGGATTTGATGCCACTACCCCCTCAGTCAGTCCATATCACGTGCAAATGGGTGTACAAGGTAAAAACTAGGTCAGATGGTTCTGTGGAATGCTATAAGGCTTGACTTATTACTAAAGGTTTTCAGCAGGCTCGTGGTCAAGATTATAATGAGACCTTTGCTCCAGTTGCCCACATGACGATAGTTCGCACTTTGACCATTGTGGCTGCTATTCGGTCATGGAAAATTTCTCAAATGGATATTAAGAATGCCTTCATGGTGATCTACATAAGGAAGTCTACATGGAACCACCTCCGGTGTTGAGGTTTCATCTGGGCATGTATGTCACCTTCGAAAAGCGCTATGGGCTCAAGCAAGCCCCTCCTACCTGGTTTGAGCGTTTTAGCTATATGGTTCGAGCTGCTGGTCTCTCTCCTAGTGAACATGATCATGTACTCTTCACTCACACATCTAAGCGTGGGCGTACATTGTTTCTGCTCTATGTGGATGATATGTTGATTACTGGAGATGATTCAGAATACATTGCATTTGTTAAGCAAAAATTGAGTGAGCAGTTCAAGATGTTAGATCTGGGATCCCTTAGTTACTTTCTGGGAATTGAGATTGAACATATTGATGATGGCTACTATATTTCTCAGCATCGGTACACTCAGGATTTGATCTCACTCAGGTATACACGCACTACTGCTATACCTATAGAGCTCCATTTGCAGCTACATCCTACTGATGGCACTCCTCTTGAGGATCCCTCTCGTTACAGGCATCTTGTAGGCAGCCTTGTGTATCTCACTGTGACTAGATCTGATATTGCTTATGCAGTTCATATTCTCAGTCAGTTTGTCAGTGCTCCTACTTCAGTTCATTATAGTCACTTACTTCGTGTACTTTGATACATGAGGGGGATAACATCTCGTCGTTTATTCTATGCTCACTCTAATCAGCTTCATGCTTACTCCGACTTCACTGGGCCAGTGATCCTATTGACTGTTGCTCGGTCACTGGTTAGTCTTTTTCTTAGCACCTCTCTCATTGCTTAGAAATCCAATAAACAGACTGCAATGTCCCGTTCCAGCACTGAGGCTGAGCTTCAAGCCCTTGCCACCACCACATCAGAGATCGTGTAGCTTCAGTGGGTTTTGGCCGATCTTGGTGTTTCGTGTGATGCACCACATGCCTTCTTTGTGGCAGTATCGCAGCTATTCAGATTGCAAATGATACTGTCAAGCATGAGCTAACCAAGCATATTGGTGTGGATGCTTCATTCACATGTTTTCATTGCCAACAATGAACTATTCATCTCCAATATGTTTCTTCGGAACTTCAAGTGACAGACTTCTTCACAAAGGCTCAAAACTAAAAAAACACCATAGGATTCATATTCTCAAACTCAATGTGTTAAATCCACCTTAAATTTGAGGGAGGGTGTTAAAAATATAAGGCACATGAGGCCCATAAGGCATATACCCCCTTGTATATACCCCTTGTAACAGTAGAAGGTTGCAGTTGGGGCAGTAGTTGATCTCTCTGTAACAGTTTCAAGACCTAGTAGTTCAAGTTTAACGACCTACATGACCAATGCAAGAAGGAAGATTACAGTCACCATCTTCAGCACCCAGAAGGATGTTGGGAAAGCCTCATTTGACATTTTCCAACTGTCTGCCACCATCTTCAGCACCTAGAAGATTTTTGAGAATCTCTTTTTGTTGTTTTCCTAGCTTCCTTCTTTCTTGAAAGCTAAATAACACCATTTGTGTTTATTGTATTTTGTATCACTTGTTTAGTTGTTTTATCTCCACACTAGTTTCAGAAATTTGTTGTGGGGTGTTTGTTCTGCTTTGCACCTTCTATTAGTATTTTTTCCAATGCATAACATGATTTGCCAAAAAATATGTACCGTCACCTGGTCAAATAGAAGTATCATTACCTGATCAAGACTTTGGCTTTGTACTGGATCTTCAGATTCAGAATCCTTAGTTAGAGCAACCTTCACCAAAGTAGAGTAATAAGCTGGCTCCATCTTCTTTTCTCCAACTCTATCTTCCACCTCATCAATATATGCTACACGAAGAGCAGGGTACCTTTAAGAAATGTAACTCCAGCAATTAGTTCACATGTAAACTCGAGTCTTGACACAGAAGACGTGCCTATATTGTTAAAGTTTTATTATTTTTATGGGAACAATATTGTCAAATTATAAAGAAGGGTAAATATCAATTGTATACTTCTGTGAACTTTGTGTGCAAGATTAGAAAATTTCTCCAAGCTATGTCTCTGCAAAATTTCATGATCAAAAGACAAATTTAAGCTTCCCCAGAGATAAACTGTTTCAGCACTATCTTTTTTATCTGCTTTTTCTTTTTTGTTTATCCCAAATGCAATCAAGATTGATCATGAAATTTTGCAGGGTCATAGAATATCCCTTCGTCTATGTCCAACAACATTGAGAATTTTTTAAAACTTGCACGCAAAGTTCACACGAGTTACATGTAATTGCTAGTTTACACGAGATATGCCCCCAAGATTCAAATCCATAAAGATATGCAGCATTGAATAGGCTATTTCACTACAGCAACTGCCAACTAGAAAATGAGTGTTTAACTAATTTATATCACTATTGTATTTAGATATATGCAATGAGTTAATTTACGTTCTCATTAGCTGTAATATGTCTTGGGCACTAGGAAGAGCAGCACGCTTGTCATTTCCATATTGCTGGCATGATACCACATAGGTGAACTTCATATCAGCCACTGCTTCACATTGAGTAAGCAAGGACCTCTGCTGTATCTTCCATTGTTCCTCAGATACTAACTCGGCTGCTTTATACCCTTCCATGAGATCTGCAGAGTTGGAAAAAATGAGAACACATATGTGAAAGGAACAGAAAAGAACCATGCTACAATCATAAACCCATGCTTGCACTAGTAACGGTGTACTGTTAATTGCATCATACAAGCATTGTACAGTAACCAGAGAGAGACCACACCCTTATTTTCATTTGGGTTTGGGTGGGGGGAGGGCGGAGCCTATACCAAGAACACTGCTATAGCATATTACCTTCATGTTTGGCCATATCTAGAAATGCTTCAAGAACCAAAGCTTTTCGGTAGTACATCATGCCTCTAACTGTTTCAGATCAATCAAATAATTTAAAATTAAGCATTATCAGATACAAATTGAGAAATTATACCATTTATTTGAAAGAGGAGAGATACATTGAGCTGAATTCAACAAATAAATGTTAATCAGCAGTACCTGTTCGAGCTAGTGTTTGACCTCTGTATGAAGCCCATAGACGAAGCTCCTCCTTCAATTCTTCATTACGTTCTTCCTCCCAACCAACTCTTTCCTGAAAGTTCTTCCATTCATCTACATACATAAGCATAACAGGACATAGCAAATGCCAGATGTTTCAGAAGATACTTCATTATTTGCCACAGAACAAGGACATAGAGTTACTCCTCAACCTGGGTAAATTTTCTGTAGGTAGAATAGGGTGGAAACTCCATCTTCATTTTCCTCTTCAAGCTCTTTTATAGAAAAAAGAACAGGCTCAGTGTAATACGGGGTCAATGCACTGCAGACAGAAAAGAAGACTTATAATTAACAACAGCAAGTGTCCGACATGTGAAAAAAGAGCAGATGAAAAGAAAAAGAAAGAAAGTTAAAAAGTGCCAAGGAAATGTAGTTATAGACATTTCAGACTGCACTATTACACTTCTATTTGCATCTTACAGAAGACTGATCACTAAAATAGATCTATATATTGACCACAGTTTGACAAAAATAGTGATGCATGCAGGGCATGGGGTTAGGAAGTAGCACAGGAGTAGCTGGAGAAGAGTTCGAGAAATAGGTGTCAAGATTACAGAGCATACGAGGGACTGCAAAGGTAATATCAAAAGGAGCTTACAAAAACTAATGTGCAAGTTACATATAAGGGCTTACGAAAATGAAAACATGTTTCGGACTTTGGGAGCATCAGGCATATCCATAAACAAAGAGTTGGTGAAAAAGGTAAGACGCCTTCTGGCTTCTAGATTTGAAGGAACATCCATAGCAGATTCTTTCACGGTGAGCAGTAGTTCCAGCCTTTTTATCTAGAGCAAGAAGAATTATATTATTGACAAGCATTTAGAATGAGGCAACGTGGTCAGGAAAATGGTGTTCAGTCTAGGAAATAGTGCACCTTAAAAGACACAAGTTTTAACTACTGCTTAAAATTAAACCTTTTCTGTCCAAGCATCTGTGACTTGTAGGGGAAACTTGATAGCTCCAGATGGTTGAAATAACTGATATTCTTGATCCCATGTCGTCGTACCCTCAGGCTTTCGATATGAACCACCATGACTTGACTCCAAAATACTGTCATGTTGTAAAAAAAGCAAATGACAAACTACAAAAAGTCAGAACGGGCGGTCTCCAAAAAAAACCAGGACGAAAGCCAGCATGTCATAACGTCGTATTTATTTTTATATCTCGTCTCAAAATTATTTATTTTTATATTTGTTTCTTTCCTGCACATCTGTGCGTGTCTTTGGGGTTAACATAAAATGCATTGGATAAATAAGCAATAGATTCATCAAGTACTCTATAACAGAAATCATACGCTTTTAGCACAATAGCTCATGGCTAAACATTAGTCTCGTTTGGCAAGAGTACTACATATGGTAGCTAAAAAAACTTCATTATCATGTTACTCATGTCTTGTAAAAAGGGGACTAAATATCACAAATGTTAGGGAGGGGTGGGTGGGTGGGGTGCACGCAAGTTTACAACAGCTGTCATAGTTCTATTATTTATTGACAGATACCACAAATAGAAGTTGCTCACATGATGAGCTCGAAACAGTAAGTTAGCATGGTACAGTGCTTCATCCTTGGTGATATTTGTACATGCTTAAAACAGTACTTGTACCTAGGAAGTTGGTCCTCCATTATATCTCTTGTTACAACCTCCAACATATCTTGAAAAATCTTTATGACAGCGACCCTGTCTTTCTCATCATTCTTCTCCTGATATCAAAACAAGAAAGAAAGAAGAAGATGATGAAGATTACGAGGTAAACCAGCAGAATTTGGTATACAAACATGTGGACAGACTTCATTTATGTTCGTGTATATTGTATAACAAGCATCGTGTAATGAAAGATATCCAAAAGGATAATGTGAGTTTACCCAATCAACATCAGTACAGAACGGCAATCATGAAAAGGTCTAGATGTTTCCTTAACACATGCAATGCTGGTCTAATATTTAGGTAAACTGCATGCTGATCCTGGCTAAATTATGCATTGTGGGAAAAAACCCAAGGTATCAAGTACTGGCATAAATCATTAGCACCACCACTACTGTGTTGAGAACAGTATTCCTTACCGACACCGGTCTGCTTTGTGGTTCTGGTTTCTAGCTGGTTACTGGCAAAAGGCAGGCCATGGTGAGTGGTTCAAATTCAGGCAAATTTTAAAAAAGGACTGCTGCTAATTAGAGTGTTGAGAAGTGAGTTGCTGTTTCGGTGTTTTAGCTAAGTCAATGAATAGGCAAGGCTGCAACTGTTGCTAGGTCAGCAACAACCTAAGACGATGATTCACTGGTTACCAGAACGGCAACATCTCAAGCTTTAGTACCATCAGCAGTTCAGCACAGAGTACTAAGGTCGCTTGAGAACACATCAGGTTAATCTGCTATTCACGTACACTGTCAACACTTAAGACCGAAACATAATTATTATACTGTAAAAATGTCTCCTCTCAGCCACGCGCCGACGTTCACTCCGGACTCGGCAGCCACCTCCTCGGTCGCGCCACCCCAAGCGCCGGCCACTTCTCCCAATCCCCAGTCGCCGTCCTCCCCCGCGGTAGGGCGCTCAAAGCTGGAGCACTGGAGGGAGGTCTCTCCCCCCGCCTCCCCTGTTGTCTCCAGGCATGCCTCGCTCCCTTCCTACCGCGACATGGTGTTGGCTTCTCCCAGGTCAGCCGGCGAGGTTTCGGCGGTGCCGGAGAGTCAGCGTGCGGTCCGCCTGCGTGCTTGCCCTGACCGCATTCCTGCCGACCGCGCTGAGCTTCTTCATGGCCGGCGGCTGTCTCCAGGACCGATCGAGGAAGGCTGGCAAAAGGTGGTTGGTCGCCGCCGTTTTCGGAGTGGACCTCGCCACCCATCTTGCGGCTCTCGACGTCCGGTTCCAACAGACCTCCGCGGAAAATGTTTCAACTGCTTCTCTGCATCGCATCGCGCTGCGGATTGTCGTCGTCGGGTGCGATGCTTTCGATGCATGGGCATTGGCCATCGTTCCTATGCCTGCCCTGGAGCTCCCCCGTCGTGGGGACGCATCTCGGTGTGGCGGCGTATCTCCCCGATTGAGGAAGCTTCCTCGTCTTCGTCTCCGGCGACGGATGGCGGTGCCGGCTCGGCGGCGTCATAAGCGCCGGTGTCACTCCTCTGGTCGTCGGGGATGTGCTGCCGGGCTGGCGGTCGCCGATGCTGTGGAGTCCCTCCGTCATGCGCTCTCCGTCTCCTCCTTCGACCAAGCTGCGACCATCATCGGCCAGGTCGTGACCGTCATCGGCCAGGCCGCGGTTAGACTTCAACAGCTGAGGTCCTCCGTTTCTCCGCCGCGTTCCCATGGCAGATCGCCGACGAGGAGCTCCGGAGATCTCCAGGCAGGTCGCGTCCCTGTCAAGAACCGCCTTGGGCCCACTAGGTCGCTTGCTGGTCACGTCGCTGACCACGTGGCGTCCTCTAAGCTCGCTGCTGGGATCCGTCTTGATGAAGAAGATATTCAGCCGGGGCAGGATGCAGTCCTGAGACCAACTCCTGTCCTGCCGCTAGTTCGGGCCCCTGGCCCATTTCGACCGATAGTTGTGCCGCTCCAGAGGCGGGCACCCGGATCATCTCGCAAGTCTACGTCAGGCGTCGACAGCGTCATCCCCAGCGGCAGCAGTCCAGCCCGACTCTTTCAACACCGGCAAAATCCTTCTTTGCCAAGGTAACCCAAGCCACTGATGGCCTGCTTCCTTTGCCGGCGATTCAAAAACGGCGGGCCACTCAGCTCCCGTCAGACTTTGTCTTACGCCGAAGCAGTAGGCTGAATAAGGGTGGGACGACTCTGAAGACAGCCACTCAAACTCAAGCAACTTTGATGCGTTGTTTGGGTCTGGTAGCAGATCATGAAGCCATAGGTGAGCAAGAGTTGGAAAGGTACAGCCGTGTCTTCCACAAGCCCCTCAAGCTCATCTCGCGGCGCTAGCGGCGCTTTTTGGTTGGCTGCCTCCTTCACCAGGTGAAGCGCCACGTGATGTTGCTGTTTTTCCAAGTGTGGCCACGTGTGATTTGTGAGCAGTGGATGTGCTTTGAAAGGTCGTTGGTGTTTTTTCAAAATCAATGGTGTCAAACTTTCTCATTTGGAATGTAAGAGGCCTCAACTGCAAGGCAAAGCAGGATAGCGTCAGAAGCTTGGTAAACTCTACTCGACCTGATGTAGTGTCTTCAGGAGACTAAGATGGAGTCTGTTTCTGGTCGTTTGATCATGTCAATGCTGGGAAGTGAGTTTGATCAATCCATGGTATTGTCAGCATGCGGATCTAGGGGGTGTTGCTGGCATGGAAAGGCGGTGTTTGCCGTGCTTTAACTTCTCGAGTTGACACTTATTCAGTTTCAGTTCAGTTTGCTTCTCATGAGGGGCTGCCTTGGTGGTTCACAGTGTTATGAATATTGTGTGTGTATTGAAGCGGCCCAATGGGCAATATATATAGGGAGTACAAAGAGATATTACAGGGGAATATGCCGATTCATATTCTATCTCTAATACCCTTATCTCTAATACCCTTAACACCCCCTAAAATGCAAGACGTATGTAATAGCATTGCATTTGAAAAAGGGTTAATACTAAAACAAGAAAATATCCGACGTCCGAGTCTTGATAATGTCGTCGTTGTGTGCAGTTTTTGAATAAACTGTCAAATCAAGCCGAAGAGGAATAGATAGATGCATGACGGCGCAGATCGAAGCCCAAGAGGCGGCGCGCAATGCACAGAGGACGTGCGGTGGTCTTTAAAGCTCGGGGCGGCGGCTAGAGAAGCGGCGGCATCATAACGATCTACGATCTGCACGCGGCTCAGAGAGTAGAGCAGCGGCTGCTGCCATGCAAAAGAAAATTGACCAAGCATGACCCTCTTTTGGTGTGACAAATGGCTACATGGCAAATCCTTAATGGACCTTGCCCCCTTTCTTTGTGCGCATGTGCCAAAGAGAATTGTCAGTCGAAGGACGGTCCAAGAAGCTCTAACGGATAATACTTGGGTCCATGATATTAGAGGCAGTTTACCTACTCCAGTCTTGGGAGGAGTTTCTTGGCCTATGGGATGTTCTCGCCCGAGTGAGGCTCACCCCTGGCGTGGATGATCAGCATGTGTGGAAGCCATCCTCCTCGGGTAGGTTCTCAACTAAATCGGCGTACCACCGTTTTTTTGTGGGGTCGGTGGATTTTGAACCTTGGAAAGAGATTTGGCGAACCTGGGCTCCTCCTTGTTGCAAATACTCTGTGTGGTTAGCCTCAATCGCTGCTGGATCGCTGATCGTTTGGCCCGTTGTGGTCTTGTTCACCCTGAGTGCTGCCCACTGTGTGATCAAGTTGATGAAAATATTCAGCACTTACTCACTTCTTGCGTGTTCACAAGAAGTGTTTGGTTCTCAGTGCTTACTCTGGTGGGATTGCAACGGCTAACTCCAGGTCTAGATGATTTGGTCTTCACCTTGTGGTGGCGTCAAGCTCTGCACCAAGTCCCTAAGCAGCAGCGCAAGGGCTTTAATTCTTTGGTCGTGTAGGTGGCCTGGCGGGTTTGGAAGCATAGGAATGGTTGCATTTTTGACGGCGCCTCACCCAATGTCAGCACTGTTTTGCAAGACATTAGTGATGAGGCCAAATTGTGGTGTTTGGCGGGGGCCAAAGGCCTTGGTACCATTTGGCCATATGTGTTGTGTTTGTTTTGGTCGGAGGGCGTTTTTGTAGTTTTGACCTTTTTGTTTTTAGCCTCGCCTAATTGGTGAGGTTTGTTCGAGTCTTCTTAGACTCCTTTATTCTTCTTAATATAATGATGCGTAGTTCTCATGCGCGTTCGAGAAAAAAACTTAACAAAAGAAAGGAAGAATGTCACTTTAAAAAAATTAAAACCCAAAATAGTACCCGGTATTGCTTTGTATTGAGATACACACTTTCCAGCAATATAACCATATCTTGTAGATCTTCCAAAAATAAGGAAAATAAATGGTACCTTTTCCAGCAAATTGCTTGAAAATAGAAAAGAAGCTATATCTTATGATGGAATGATAACTTTGTTTTTTTAACAATCGAAAAGATGTCATACTTACCAAGTATTTTACCAATTCAACAAACTTATTGTAGAGATCTGGCAGGGCATGCATATTTAAATCTGTAATTACTTTGTCCTCAGCAATATACTTTTCAACTTCTTCAAATATAATCTTTATAACCCTGAAAGCAGAATGAATAAAACAGCATCAAGTACACCATGGATCAGGAAACTAATGAATAAAACAGCGTCAAGTACACCATGGATCAGGAAACTATTTCTTCAGAGTTTAATAGATTAAGTTTAGGACTCGTTAAAAAGAAGTATAGGAGAGACACCTTTTCTCCTGTGTACCCTGTACAAGATCCTCAATGATGTTTTGAAATGATGCGTAGCATTCTTCAATTGCACAAGAAAAATAATAATCATTTTCAAGCCTTTTTTTCAGGTCACGGTCTTTGCCATTGCTATCTTTAGCCATGTCAACAGCTATGGGGATCTGACCATTCACATTGTTCAAAATAAGTCACCTCTTTTTAACAAATAAATAAAAGAGAATGAGGATTGCTTCTAATAAAAATATAAATCAAATAAAACAGTGAAAATAAATTAAAGGCAGAGAAGAACCTTGCTGGCAAGCAAAAAAGGAGGCCACTGCATAACACCAAGAGCCTGATCAGCCACATATGGAACAAGCAGTAGCTCCTTCTCCCTATGTTAAAAATGGAGGCACTAGCTTAAGGGTAGAAAACACAAATGCAGTTGGAAACTAATAACTATCCATACAATCCAATCACCTGTTGTCTATAAGGTCTTCTTCTCGAAAGCTAGCGACAATTTCGTTCCACATCTGTGCAAACCTTGCAGAGCTTGCAGCTATCTTATCTTTGTCTGCATGCTTCATCTAAGATGTTATATAAGTAACAAAATATTTCACGAAATTAGCAAATCAAGCAATATAGTAAAAGAATATCGCAAAAATATGTAAAAGAATTTGGCTATAAAAAATATGTAAAAAAAGTATAGAAGGGCACCTCCTTGAAACGATTGTGTAAATAAGACTTTAGACCTTTCTTCCGTTTTGCATCAGATGTCTCAACCGGAATTAGACAGGCATTAAAAGCAAAAGGTATTGAATCAAAGCGAGATCTCAGCATTCCTAGTGTGCGGATCTGTCTCATCCAGAAAAGGAAAAAGGTACATGTAAATAATTTCTTTAAAAACCTGTGATCATTCATATGAAACTCAAAAGACAGTGGTTAGGCAATAAAAAAGAAACCAATCCTATTAGGGGTTCATATATCACTTTCTAAATATCCTTTTGGGTTGCTCCTATAACTTAACTGAGCATTTTCATTTACCATGACAACTCATTCAATCAACAGCAAGAAGTGTTTAATCAGGGTTATTGGCACCAAGGATACAAATCTCGGAACCAGGAGAAAACCCGCCCGGCAGCTGATAACGGTAACCAGCCGGTAACCGGAAAACCGGCCAAAAAAAGGTTAAACTTCAAAAATCAAAAAATGAATTTTGGGCTGTTTTGAAACCGGTAATTGGAAAAATCGTCCGGTAACCACAAAACCGGCCAGTAACCGGAAAAACCAGGAAAAACCGGTCAAAATTCCAAAATCAAAATTTGAATTTAGCTGGTTTTTTCGGTTATCGGTCCCCATCGGTAGAACCGGTAACCGGCAGTTACCGGCCAGTAACCGTTGGTTTTTTGAACCCTGATTGGCACTGCCCTAAGAAGTTACTTCTCCAGTTATCTCTATAAGAATTAATCCAAGATATTTTGTCAGAAGTTTTCCCTCTGTTTTGCAATCTAATAACAGAATGATTCTAAATTCCACTCAAATAAATTAAGTTGTTAGCATTGACAAGAAAATGGCTGGAAGAAAAAGATAATCGTACTACACATAGTAAATGGCTATTTTCATATGGAGAAACTACTCTAGAACCAAAACAAGAAAACCATTACTGAGAATAAAGTTTGTTTGAAGAATTTATTTATAGACTAACTGAATAATAAAAGGAAAAATAACCTCTCCAAGTCGTTGGAAAGCACCATAAATTCCACCAAGTAGAGTGGAAAAGATTGTATACCAAATTTGTGTATCCATGAAATAGACCTGGAAAGCAAACAAAATTGCACACAATCATTGTAGTCCTCTCTTCTACTGCACAAGTGCAATTATCATACAATATCTTGACACAAACAAGTTGGGGCTTCCTACTTTTAGCCAAAATCACCTACATGGTTATAAATAAGCATTTAAAATTTACACAAAAAACAAAGGAAAAGGTTCTACCAAAATGATTGGGGCCCAAAGTGCAATCACAACACCAATATTGCCCATTTCTGCATAAAACAATTTAGGATTGTTATAAACAAATAAACATCAAATATTGTTTGAATGACATAGATACCTCTTGGGAAAAACTCATGCCACCGGAAAGTACGTATAGGGAATTTCATGATATCCTTGGTGGGGTCAACAAGAGGCTTGATCTATAAGAACAAGTGCAACAATTGAGTTGGGGATACAGTTAGTTCAAATAGCAATTTATTTGCAACAAAGTAAACTAACAATAATTAGAGAAAAAGCTATGTTGCTCAAAATCAGTTAGGTTCAACATACTCCCTTCGATTTCATAATGTAAGTTCACTTTATTGGGATATGTTGCTTCAAGGTATCAGATCATCATGGTTTCCGTATGTTCCATCTTATTAGGTGCCTCATGCTCAAGGTGTCTAACACATAAATTTTTGAGAAAATTGCACTAGAGGTTCCTTAACTTGTAGTGAAGTGCCACTTATGTTGCTAAACTTGGAAGGTCCTTAACTTGTCATTACGTGCCACATAGGTCCCTAAACTTGCATGTGTGTCACTTAGGTCATTACAACTTAATTAGATAAAAGTGTAAACATGGCAATAGATTAATTTACTGGAGGTGTGGAACAAATGTGGATCATTTAAATGGATGATCCATACAACAATTTGGGATGGATGATCCATAGTTCCATACAACAATTTGGGGGGCATTCTAACTTTTAGTTGGCTAAAGGTGCTATTGTAGCAATTGAAAATGGAGGTGTAAGATTGACGCTAGAGGTGAAGATTTGAATAACAAAATTATATTGGTTTTTATGCTGTATTATTATTATCCTATATATGTGGAATGGTAATATTAGCTTTTAGAATTTAGATGTTTTACTTTACGATTGACTGATTATGTAGATTCATATTTTCAAGCTTAGTCGAGCATGTTGCGCTCACTCCATCGCTGCCACTATTGCCCACTATGAAAACACTTAGCTACCACACTTCAGCTACACATTATTTAAAACAATGCCAACAACCTATCACAAAGCAATATAGAAATTCTCGGTTCTGTAGGCCTGTGTATCAAACTTTCCCATAAAAATATGAGACACTAAACTCCATTGTGTTCATTATGTGAGTATCCAAAAAATATGGTAAATAATAAATGTAAAATGACTAATTATGTTTGGCTAACAAATATGTGACAGTGATTTTGGCCAATTGAATGTTACTGAGATAAACCAAGACAAAATGGTAAAGTGTACAGAATTACCTCCACGTAGTAGCTAAATGCAAACTTTGTCAAAAGAAGAGCAATCCAGAACATTGTGTACCTAGAAAAACCGAAACAATAACCTTGTATAATTTACACCCTTGTAATTACATATGTATGGTAACTAATTGGTGTGCATTCATGCACATCCAATTATCATGGATTCAATATGTAATTGACAATAAGGTCAACGCATATGCACTCTTACATGAAAAGTGAGAAAGCACTTTCGTGCATTCCCCTGCCAACAAACAGACGAGGCTGCATAAATACACACAACATAAGTACACAATATTCAACTAGATATTAGTAAAGGAATTGTAAAACTTGTGCTGAAATTTCAGGAAAGAATTCAATACATGGCAGGAATATTAAAGAGTAAATTACACCTAGAGGCATCTTAGAAACTACAAATAATCCAGCAAAAAAAACTAAAAGGTAAAGTGTCCAAAAATATAAATAAAGTAGTTTCATAAAATAAAATTATCATAAATGTAAAATAAAAATTAGAAGGCCAACATTTTAAAAATATTGTGTATTTGTCAATATTCTCTAAATTCTTGACACAAATGGTACTTAAGTTTTATTATTATTATTATTTAAAATGTATACTTTTCATTATTACTAGAATAATTTGCAGCTTACCAATTTTTTCCTTTTCATACTAGAGTTATTCTTTTTTTATTTTTTCATTCAAAGAGGCATAATTTGTGCCTCACCATACATTCACTCCAACTCAACTAGCTCACAGACATGGTATGTCGCATCATCTTGGTTTCCGCAGCTCTTTCTAGTAATGGAAAAAGGGAAGTAAAGAAAATAACTAGTTTATGCTTACAATTTTTAAAAAGAACTATTTTATGGGTTAAAATTATATAGTTTTTATGAATTAAAGTGAAATTGTGACAAAAAAAATTAAGGGATTGTTAGTGCAATTTACTCGAATATAAATTTACCTGAGACCACCACATGATAAACCTCATGAGCTTGAAGTCTGAACCTTCAAGTTTCCGCCGCAGAAGTGGAAAAAGAAAAAGAACAGCAGCTAGCATATTGGGTGACAAATATATGACTACTGCAAGGACAAAGAGTGATGGGTGATTTCGACCATTTCCAAACCAATTTTTGATGGCCCCAATAATTCCTGTTGGATTCTGCCAGGTGTATGCATATGTAACTGGCAGTAATACCACCCACAGGGCTGCCAATGTGAACTTCAAAACATATCTTAGCTTAACTGCAAATTCCATTGTTCTCCTGGCCTTCCAATTAAAGATTATATCAAGTGTAGCTGTAAATACCAATAAGAAATATTCAAATCATGCCTGAACTTGAACAAACTATGTAGCAATCATGAAGGGGCAGTATAACTGCTTCATGCTCATTGAAAGATCTTGCTACTGCACAATTATGAACTTGGGCGACTAAAAGTTGAACTTCCTTTCATAGCAAATATTCATGTGTTCAATTTCTACCATAATACATTCCTTGACCAATTATAAAATTGAGGAAATTCCTTATATGCCACTGAAAGTTACTCACCTTATATGCCAATAAAAAAAAGTTGCTTTCTGTATGTGCCACTACTTTTCAAATTCTTACCCTTATATGCCATTGGCGTCCATACACCGTTAGCCTTTCGTCAAATGGATTGCACAAAGACCATCTTACCCTTCTTCCACCTCTTCCGCTTCCTCCTCTTCAATTGAAATGGAAGACATGACTGCTCCTCTACTTCTCTTCTCCCCTCTCTTCTTCTTCTCCCTATACTGACGCACCACTGCCTACACTTCAGCGCTACCATCGACCGCGAATCAACCATCTTGACCCCAAACCCCTATGTCAGAGCTCTCTTCTCTCACATTCTCTTCTTGCCCTCTTCCTCCTCTCTGCTCGCCACTCTAAAGCCCGCTTCACCCCACAGCGACCGACCTCAACTACCCGCCCCTTCACTGTGCCGCCTCCCGCCATGGCCGCCACCAACCCCTTCCCACACCGTCTTGCCTAGGACAAGCTCCCTGTCTATCTGCAACCCTCCCCCGTCGTGTCCACCTCACCTCTGATGAACTCCTCACAGATCTGCATCCCTCTACCATTGTGGTTGCCTCATGCTTCATCGTGCCGGTGGCAAGGGTGTCTATGTGGTGGAGGGCAGAGGGTGTTGTGCGGCCGCCGGACACCGTGCCTACGCTGCTTGTCAACCTTGTGGTCACCTTTGCTGTTGGGGCATCGGACACTTCAAAGTGATGCCAGTCTACTATAGGTGGGCACAATTCATGGATTCTTGTCTTGTTTCTAAGTTTGGTGATTCAGTAAGAACATGATAACATGATGGTTTCAGTTGATTTGGTGCTTTTGTTTTGACAATTGATTAGCTTGTGTAATTGAATTAACACATGGATGGTGATAGATAACTTGCAGGCATTTACGCGAACACTTGGTACCTTGGAGGGCATTAGCTGTGAAGCGCGAGATTTGGTTTGGCCCGTAAGCATGATGGGCATGAACCCTGTGCTCCATCTTATGTATTTGCAAATATTGCATCAAAAAGCTTTGCGCTTCAGAAGAAGTGAGGAAGATGGCATGTGGGCCATAGGTTTTATGTGTTACGAATATTGTGTGTATCATGAGGCCCAAAGGCCCAAAGGGCAATATATATAGGCAATACAAGGGGATATACAAAGGAATATGCCATATACAGATAAGAAAACTAAGGCATATAAGAAAACAATAAACAATTCTATTCTATCCTTAACACCACCTCAAACTCATGGTGGATCACACACACTGAGTTTGAAAAGAAAATACAAATATTGTGTCCTAGTCTGTGACTTCGTGAAGAAGTGAGCAAGCTGTAACTTTTTTCGCACCGCACAACTCTAGTAGTCGTGCCCAAAGTTCTTGTAATAGCTGCACTAAACTCCAGTTGATGCAAAAACATGAGCGGAAACATGCACCTAGGAAGGGACCGTGGTCGGAGCGGAAAGCGTAGGTGCAGTTGAAGAAGGGGCCACAAACATAGTCAGAATGAACTGTGCTGCTAACCCAAGATGAAGCTCCTCAGCCTAAAGCATCGAAAGGGCCTCGATCGGTCGCGGTGAGCAGCTCAACAGTTGAGCCCTGATAGGCTCAAAACTCTGAGCAAAGACGACAGATGAAATCATAAAGACGAAGACGATTATGATCCGCCTTCTACACTTTATGACACTCCTAACAAAGTGGAGGCCAGCTCATTCAACTGGCGCCAGAGAGACTGTCCAGGGCTCGGAAGAAGTCGACGGAAGAATCCCCTTGGCGAAGCGTCTCCAACTCATGCTGAAGTGAAAAGAACTGAGCATCACTGCTCTGCTGGTATTACTCACGCAAGTACTCCCAAATCTAACGAGTAGACCGCAGACCAACAATGTCTGGCTGGATGGAATCGTCGACGCTAACCACCAAGATGGCTTGAACACAGGCCTCATCAGCACACCAGCGCTCGAAAACGTCGATGGCATACTGAAAAGCCTCATCAACAGCGTCAGTAGCAGCAACAACCTCTGCCTTCTTCTTGGCGACCTCATCGTCTGCAGGAGGTGCAAAAGTCAGCCTAGGAAGAAGCTGGACCGGCGGTGGTGGAGAAGATCGTGCACCAGTGACATGTCCCCAGAGGAGACCATCGAGCATGATCTCCATAAGTGAAGACCACAACTTGTATTTTGTTCCATGTAGCTTTATTCCCAAGAATGGGATCGCAGCTGATGGAAGGAAAGCCATCGATAGGCGGTGTTGGACAACGCGGCAACCAAGGCAACGAAGTCTAACAGGCGACGCTGGACAGCACGACGGTTAGACCAACATTTTTTTGCTTTTTTTGCTTTTTTTTACAAGTATAAGATACCCAACACGATTGGATCCACCCGATTAGAACAGATCGTGGCAAGTGAACACCTGACGCTAGTCGGGTGGGCGTCGGTCGGGCGAGCTCCAGGAGCCAGGGTGGGTGGGTGGTGGGCACCGGAGATCAGATCGAGGGCCAAGCAGGCGGGCGCCAGTTAAGTAAGCTCTAGGGGCCGATAGCTTGGACAAGCGAGCACCGACGGACGGGAAGGGCAACGGTTGGGCGACGGCAGCGGCGGGCGACAGTCGGATCAAGCGGCCGGACGGGCGAGCGCTGGCTAGAAATGGCCGGATCGAGCAGGTGGCGGCTGGATCGGGTGGACAAACAGCGGATCAAGCAGGCAACGGTGGCCAAAGATGGCGGCAGCAGCTTGTGTGACAGCGGCGGCGGCGGCAGGGCAAAGATGCAGCGACAGGACGATGGCGGCGGCTCAACTCGGCGACGGATGCGGAAAATCTACCCTAGCTCTGATACCATGTTATGAATATTGTGTGTATATTATGAGACCCAAAGGGTAATATATATATATATGGAGTACAAGGAGGTATACAAAGGAATATGCCATATACAAATAAGAAAACCAAGGCATGTAAGGAAACAAATAAACAATCATATTCTATCATTAACACTGTGTAAGGGTAAGATGGGCATTTGGAAAAAAAACTAACAACTTTTATGGGGTTAGGTGGATGCGTCAGAGCTGACTGGAGTGGTGTCTAAGGGTAAGAATTTGAAATGTAGTAGCATAGACGGAAAGCAACTTTTGTAGTGGCTTCGGGAAGTGAGCAACTTTCAGTGGCATATAAGGAATATTCTCTATAATATTTATTCACCCTAATCCTTTCATGCCCAAATGGCAAAAGTATATAGTCTCTTACTCAAAAGTGAGATTTTCCATGGCCATTACATGTATGGATTCTCGAGAGAAAAAATACATGTACGAAGAGGGAGAAGAAGCACATGCTACATGCTAGAACTTGAAGAGAAAAGGTGGGGAAATCATACCATCAAGTAAAAATAGAATGGGAGCTCAAAAAAGGTAAAAGATGTAGTGGAATTAAAAAACATGAAAGCCGTTGTGGCTGGTCGGTATCAAGATGTCATACCTTGTCCAAGATTTATAATAGCAGAAGTGATAAAGATGCTCAAAATCTTCTTGAAAACCACAGGAACAAAAATATTGGCTAGCGAGCCTCCATTCCAAGCAAGAATTACCATGACCTAGCAGAAAGATCAATAAGTAGATAAAAAAACTGAAAGTGGTATTTTAGCTATCCAACCTATAGCATGGAATCTTCATGTGCCTTCTGTACAAAACATTTTTTAAATTTAATCTATTTGACTCTTCAAAAGCATGCAGAAAAGATAGCTGTGAAATCTGAGAGGGCAGGAAATTAAATCAAAATGGAAGTAAATACCTGAAGAGCTAGAATAAAGAAGCTCCACATTCTATCAAAACTCCTGAATATGTGCCAAAATGAGCGTAGCTCAACAAAGTTGACCTTTCCTTTCTTCTTCTCGGCTCTTATTGTGCTCTGCAAATAGGCAGTTACTTATTGTTTACCCCCAACCAACAAAAAAGGACATGGCACTAAGACAGGTGTGGGCTCACTTCATTCCTGTCATCAGGTGAATTGAAAGGTTGACAAAAGAAATCAGCATCAGCTCGCATAGGCCAACCTAGCCGAAAGCAATCAGCAGACCTGCAATTTAATAAATATAAAATCTAGAGATCAGGGGTATGAAGCCGTAAAAAAACTAATACCAGAAATATTCATTAAGATCATCGTAGTTTCTCCACTCAGAATGTTTTCCTTTTTCTCTTTTGCTTCCTTCAGCTTCCTGAGAAAATGATAGTAAAATGCTAAAATTTAGCGAAGGAAGAAGCATGAAGCATAAGTGAGAATCGAATGACGGTTGAGAGCAAAGTATACCTTTGCTATGGTAGAGTAAATTGGAGTAACAACTTTTTTCAGAAAGGCTTCTTTCTCACCGCCATAGGCTGGTTTCACATATTCACCCGTCAAGGCACTCACATTTCCAACTAGCATACCATACATTTCAAATGCCATCTATAAAAATAGTGCAAGAATTGTCAGCACCTTGCTATCATAGTGCAAGCCAAACATTCTTGTGGGCATACTAGAAAAAATGATGCGCAGATAATTACATTCTTAAAAAAAGAAAAAATACATGCAGTCTTTCATGATGCAAGTACTGAACTCTGCAAGCACTCCATGAATATCACTTAGGAAGGTTGCAAAATCAGAATTGTACAGGATGAATTATATGTTGACAGAATAGATCATAGAGTCGAATTGTAGATTGTGCCGAAGTTTTAAATTAGCTGAATATCAAAATATCACATTTACATAAAGGTATTTATTTAAATTGATGCTGCTCATATGTAAACTTTGCATTCTTAGGTACTGTTCTTAACACTTTAGGCAGATTGACCATGCATGAAATAATACATAAACACAAGTGTAGCAGATTATGAATTCTGTGGTCACTTAATAAAAAAATACAAAAATTTTAACTTGATTCTAACAAATTGACATGTCACAATTAGCTGGTATCATATTCAATTAGTACAGTTGCAAGGAGTGAATCATATCAAAGATAAACGCCATTTCCGTGCACAGATGAACGTCATAACTGAGCTGTTTTATGATAAAAGGTTTCCATAGTTTTATTCCAAGAATTGTATTGCAATGTTGATAACTACACAAAGATCAGCATGTAGCAAATGCTACACCACATTCCTTCTTGATGTTCATATACTCAATGGTATCACGAAACAGGATAGGCACTGGAATCTGGTCAACAAATCTTCTAATAATTTTACCAAAATAATTTACTGCAATAACATGGACATGACATTGGACTCCAAATCACAGATTCATACCCATCAGATTATGCATCTAATAAGCTCCACTGTACAATAAAGCTTATAGCACAATGCTTTCCCTGAGGTATTAGTTGGTTATTTGGTGTTTCCTTGATAACTTAATAATTTCATATAAGGTGCAGCACAAGCAAGTTGCAAATGAAGAAACTATACTCCAGACAGGTTACACTACACTTTTCTTTGTACACCAATCCAGAATATGTTCACAGGTCAAATTGGCGTAAAATCTAGGCATTAGTAAATGCTTAAGAAAAGGCACCACAGAAGCTCCAAGTGTCAACACAAGCAGGTTGATTGCCGGCATGTTCCGCGTATCCATTACAGAGATGAACTTCATTATTTGTTGCTATTCACCAGAAAATTTAAGGTTTTTGCATAGTCTATAGCAGTCCTAAAGGGAGATGAGGAGCATGAACAAGTTCATGGACATGAATTGGAAATTAAAGAGTTATCTTACTTAATGAAAAGATATCCACAAAGCAAATCTGAAAGCTAAACTATACACACAAATTTAAAGAAAAGGAGGACTTAAGCAAAAATTATTTCACACCATACATGATGATATATGTAGCAAATGCATTCCGGCATAAATCGCAAGTTTGCAGCTTCACCCCAGATAAGAAGGTACAGACCCATATAGAGTAATTTTCGTTGTTGCACCTCCTGCTGAATTGTTGGCAGCCTGTTATTGAGAAAAGGACCAGCAGATGATCAGAAATGAGTATGTATGGAGCAAATGTACTAAAGCAGGTTTTTTCTCTTTTTGTGTGTGTGTGTGTGTGTGTGGGGGAGGGGTCTCCAACTAAGGAATTTGGTCTATTTAGGATATTAACTTTTCAAAGCTGATCCCCCTGTTTAAAAATCATCTGACATTAAGATCGTGACAAGAAGAAAACAATTAATATTCAACAACACCTAATGGCTTTTGATCTGCGCTAGATATGTCCCCAACATATAATTATAATAGGACTCAGTTTCTTACGATCTATTGTACCTTTGCAATAATGGTTCGTACTCAATTTGATTCTTCTATCCGTACTTTACGTTGTGATTCTTTTGGTGAATAATGTTCCGGCGCTTTTAGATAGTTTCTTTTTGAACAGTGCACTCTTTAACACTCCTTTTGTCCTAGTGCTCATGCTCAGAATGGGATTGCTAAGCATAAATATCATCATCTGATTGAGACTGACCGCACTCTTCTGCTTACCTCTCATGCTCCACCATAGTTGTGGGATGAAGCTGTTTCTACGGCTGCATATATTATCAATATACAGCCTTCCACTGCTCTTAAGGGTGTCAGTCATATAGAGCGTTTATACTCTCGAGCCTCCTAGTGCACTCACCTATTTTTTGCTGCACATGTTTTGTCCTGCTACAACCTTGTGAGCTCACCAAACTGTCGGCTCAGTCAGTTGAGTGTGTGTTCCTAGGTTATAGCTCTAAGCATAAGGGTTATCGCTGCTATAATTCTTCTACTCAATGGCTCAGGATCTCACGAGACGTTGTCTTTGACGAATCTCAACCTTTCTTCTATCGAGATTCGGCTCCTTGTCTTGTTTCCACCGTTGAGACGGTCTCATGGTTGTCTCTTTCTGACACTTCACCCATTTCTCTACTATCACAGTCTTCCATGATCTGCCTCTAGTGGTTCCTTCTGTATCCCTACCTTCTGTGCTGCCCCCTACAGCACCGACTCTTGTCTCTGCGGCACCACTATCTCGTCTCTCTGGTGTTCACTACTCCAGATGTCCTCGTCCTTCATCAGCCTCCTCTCCTGGTATCTTGCCGACACCTTCATCTGACTCTCCTGATGATGCTCCTCGTTACGTCCTTCGTGAGCGGACATCCCTTCGACCTCCTGATCGTCTTAGCTTTGCTCAGACAGCTCATGCTCTCTCTGTCACTGAACCTAGTTCTTATCGTGAGGCTACTCCTCATTCTAAGTGTCAGCTTATTATGGCTGAGGAGCTTGATGCTCTTGGGCGTACGGGGACTTGGGATATTGTACTAACACCTATGCATGCTTGCCCTATCACGTGCAAATGGGTGTACAAGATTAAGACCCGGTCTGATGGTACTGTCGAGTGCAACAAGGCTCATCTTGTGGCTCGCGGTTTCCAGCATGAGTAGGGTTGTGACTGTGATGGACTTTTGCCCCTGTTACCCATATGACCACTGTTCACACTCTTGTTGCGGTTGCTTCTGTTCGCCGGTGCTCTATCTCTCAATTGGATATTAAGAATGCCTTAATGGTATTTTGCATTAGGTCTACATGCAGCCACTATTCTGTTCCTGATGGACATGTTTGTTGTCTCTATCGTGCTCTTTATGGTCTCAAACAGGCTTCTCATGCCTATTTTGAGCGTTTCACCTCGATGATTACCGTTGTCGGTTTCCACGATCATGCTCTTTTTGTCCATGTCTCACCTCAGGGTAGGACACTGGTGATGACTCCTCGTTCATCATGTATGTAAAGAAGCAACTCAGTGAACAGTTTCTGATGACTGATCATGGTTCTCTTACGTACTTTTTTGGAATTGAGGTCGCTTCCACGCCTGAGGGCTACTACCTCTCCCAACAGAAGTATGTCTAGGATCTTTTTGATCGTTCCGATCTGACTGACACTCGCACTGTTGAGACTCCCATGGAGCTATCCCTTCAGCTTCATGCCACCGATGGTGATTTTCTTGAGAATCCTGCTCGATATCGCCATCTTGTTGGGAGTATGGTGTATCTTGTGAGCACTCACCTTGATATTGCTCATGCTATTTATATCTTGAGCCAGTTCATGGCTCACCCTACCCACCTTCACTGCAGTCGCTATGGAAGAGGAGCTTGATGCTCTTCGGCATACAGGACTTGGGATATTGTGTCGTCATCTGTGCATGCTCGTCCTATCATGTGCAAGTAGGCGTACAAGATCAAGACCCGATTTGATGGTACTATCGAGAGCTACAAGGCTCGTCTTATGACTCGCTGTTTCCAACAGGAGCACGGTTGTGACTCCGATGAGACATTTGCCCATGTTTCCCATATGAGCACTATTCGCACTATTATTGTGGTTGCTTCTATTCGCCAGTGGTCTATATCTCAGCTGGATATTAAGAATATTTTTCTTAATGGTGTTTCGCATAAGGAGGTCTACATGTAGCCACCACCTAGGTATTTTGTTCCAAACGGGCACGTCTGTCATCTCTGTCGTGCTCTTTATGGCCTCAAACAAGCTCCTCATGCCTGATTTGCGCGTTTTACCTCAGTGATTTCTACTGTCGATTTCACTATCAGTTCCCACGATCTGCTCTTTTTGTCCATGTCTCACCTCGAGGTAGGACACCATTTCTTCTGTATGTGAATGACATATTCATCACTGGTGATGATTCCTTATTTATCACGTATGTGAAGAAGCATCTCAGTGAGCAGTTTCTGATGACTGATCTTGGTTCTCTTATATACTTCCTTGGGATTGAGGTCACTTCCATGCTTGAGGACTACTACCTCTCCCACCAGAAGTATGTCCAGGATCTTCTTGATCGTTCTAGTCTGACTGATACTCGCATTATTGACTCCCATGGAGCTACCCCTTCAGTTTCGTGCCACCGATGATGATCTTCTCGAGAATCCTACTCGATATCACCATCTTGTTGGAAGTTTGGTGTATCTTGTAAGCACTCGTCCTGATATTGCTCATATTGTTCATATCTTGAGTCCAGTGTTATCCTAGGCGGCCGCCTAGGCGCTGGGCGCAGGCCGACCGCTGTGACTTGGGCATAGTTAGCGGACCTAGGCGGGCAAGGCATGGCAGCGCTGGGCGGGATGCATCTCCGACACGCATCCACCCAAGCAGCAGCGTCGGTCGGCCTTTGAGAGGAACGGGGCGTCGTGGGCCCATAGTCGCCAGTGAAGGAGGTTCAGGATGGGCATGGCGGCGCAGCCCTCTAGGTAGTCTGCAACGTCCCCCGGTGCCGCCCCCTCCCCGTCGTCGCCCTTGGGGGAGAAGAAGTGCAAGGGCGCAGAGCGCAGGTGAGGCGTGCGGGAGCCGGAGCCGAGGGCGGCGAGCGCAGGCGGCAATAGCCGAGGCCGAGCCCAAGGGGTCGTGGTCGGAGCTGGGAGCAAAGAGCAGAGAGAGATCCAGAGAAGGAAAATGAGGAGTTAGGCTCGTGCTCCCAAGTCCCAACAATAATAACACTGTGTAATGGGTATTGAGGGTGCATATGGGCCGCGAGGGTAGAGTTGGGCTCATGCTCCCAACAATAATAACCAGAAAACCAGACTTACTTGGGTTTCGTAATGGGCCACGAGGTGGAGTTGGGCTGATAATGTTGCCTACGTATGTTCAGTTTGCTTCCATCCCTACTACTTATACATGTTCCATTTGGCCGCCTAGGAGCCCTAGACGCTAGGCGGCCACCTACCGCCCGCCTAGCGCCTAGGTGAACATTGCTTAAGTCAGTTCATGGCTCATCCTACCTATTTTCACTATAGTCACCTTCGTGTTCTCCACTACTTGCGGGGGACTCTCTCTCTTTCGTCGTTTGTTTTTTCCTAACTCCAACTCACTATAGCTTCAGACGTACTCCAATGCGACCTGGGCTAGTGATCCTTCTGGTCATCATCCTCTTTCTACTTACTATGCTTTTCTTGGCTTCTCCCTGATTACTTGTAAGACAAACAAGCAAACTGTAGTTTCTCGTTCGAGTGCTAAGGCTGAGTTGAGAGCTATAGCAGCAGTGACAGCAGATGTTACTTGGTTGAGGTGGCTATTTGCAGATTTTGGAGTTGTGATGGGACTCACAACTCTTTTGTCTAACAGTACAAGTGATATCAGTATAGCCCACAACCAAGTGAAGCATGAGCTCACCAAGCACATTAGTGTGGATCAAGGTTCTAAAGCACGGAACCAGGAGAAATCCCGGCTGGCGGGCGGTAACGGTAACCGGCCGATTACCGGAAAAACCGGCAAAAAATAGGTCACAATTTGAAAATCAAAACTTAAATTTGGGATGTTTTGAACCGGTAATCGAAAACCGCCAAGAACTAGAAAACCGTACGAACTGGAAAAACTGGAAAAAAAACGGCCAAAATTCGAAAATCAAAAATTGATACCGGTAAGTTTCTTCGGTTACCGGTCTCCACTGGTAGAAAAGTAACCGGCCAGTAATCGCCGGGATTTTGAACCCTGGTGTGGATGCTTTATACACTCTCACAGGTGCAAGAGGAAGTGTTTGCTCTATAGTTTGTGCCCTCAAAGTTATAGATTGCTGACTTCTTCACAAAGCCACAGGCTAGAGTACAACATTTATATTTTCTCTCCAAACTCAGTGTGTAATCCACCATGAGTTTGAATAGGAGTGAAAACGGATCGAATACGAATTGGATAGTGCTCAAACCATATTCGTATCCATATTTTTTTTCTCGGATTCGAATACGAATCGAACAAATGTCAAATATGAGTACAGACAGGACAAATGTCATATATGAATTCGAATTGAATATCTACTCAATTCGGTGGGATCCAGATATCATCATAACTTATGTAATATGAAGGCATTAATGATATTTTATCCTCGTATAATCACGCTTAATCATTATAATTCATTTACTTCACCTAAAGAAACATGAATTCACGTTTAATTAAAAAAATTTATCCAACTAATTAGTCGTATTATAATAAAATATGCATATTGATTCGTCGAATACGAATATGGATACAGATAGTCTGGATAAAATAACATTTCGGATGGTAAAACTACATACCATATTCGCATCCATATTTTTTATGTGAATTCAAATACGAATACGCATAGGATAGAAAATGATAATCGGATGAAAAAATATATACCATATTCACATCCTATCGAATACGGTAGCTGGATAATACGGATAATTCGCATCCACTTTTCACCCCTACGTTTGAGGGGTGCTAGAGTAGGCTTATCTCTTTTATATAACCTCTATGTGTAGGATTGTCTTTGCATATCGTCCCTTGTACTCTCTATATATATTACTCATTAGGCCTCACGAATACATACACAATATTCATAACAATGTTTTCCAGTTCGCACCCCCAATTTTAATATGCTTTAATGTGTGAACCTTTGCAAATGTGAAGCACCGAAGAAAAAACATAATGATAATATTTCATTATTTTGGTTACTTTTGATGCATAAATTGTTATTTGTATTTTATAGATTTGTGTGTGCTTTCAATAATAATTTTGTCAACCCCTTATGCTTGCTTATGGAGACTCAGTCCATGAAGCAGTTAAGGTAACATAATAAAAGAGTCCATCTCCAAACAAAACTTTTCAAATACCCATAGTAGATAAGAAGAACAACTCAACAACCACAAAGCAACAGAAGGTAAGCAGAACAACTCAACAACCACAAAGCAACAGAAGATACCAAAGAAAAAATGGTTTCTGAGATAGTCACCAGAGGCTACTCTTGCGACCAAGATATTTGCACCACTTCTTGTAGTTCTTAAACAACTTTTTCATCACATCATTCAGCGCATTGTCATCCAACTGCAATGGGAATTTTGAAACGTTACTTGTACAGAAAATAAAAGGCAATATCAACAGGAACAAAAGACAAATATTTTTGGAAACATAAGAAAGGAAAGGGGGAAAAGAAGGAAAATAATTTGTTCAACCTAGGGATTTGAATATTTACAGACAAGGAAACCTTTGATTGTTGATCGGTCTTTGGATTTCTTCGTATATGTATGTTAGCAAGAAGTAAAATCAAGTGCTCCCTCTGATTAGAAACATTATCTGTCTGCATGTCGAGAAGTTAATGAAATATCAAATAGCAGAAAATGAATTGGTCAAAAGCCAACATAAAAATACAAAGCATAAATAAGTTATACAATAACCAAACAAAATGTAGACTGCCTTTCCTGAAAGCCAAACATAGCTTGTAGCCAATCCAAGAGGTCCTCATTAACCTTATGCTCGTAATTCTTGGGCAATGGAAGACCTCTAGTATTGCGAAGAGCAGCAGCAGCAGCTTGGATCTTAGAAGTTGAGAAAACATCAGAAAGTACTTCACTTTGACATCATTGAGGCAACAGGATTACTTTGACAAAAAAGGAATAGAAGAAAGAAACCTCAGGAAATTTCATGACTGCCTGATTGCCACTGTCTGGATCAAGAGGGAGAATGTTGAAAGGGAGGTATATTTTTGTCTTCTCTTTAACCTTATCAGCAGCTTCCAAGATCTAAGGACATACAAAATCTAATCAGTAACCACTACCACTTGTTATAGGAGTAGTATCCATATGATTGATGATTAAAGCGCAGCAATGGCAAAGGGAAGCAAACAACTTGGTAGGCTATACCTCATGGTCAACTTCAACAGAATGTTGTTGAGTGACTGCTTTTAAAACCTCAAATAGAACAGTAGCGGTCTGGTATGCTTTGGTAAGTTGAGCACTGCATGAATGAAGAAAATCTCTTGGCAACAACATCGATGAACAAGTAGACTATGAAATAATTAAAAGAAATGTACCGATCCACTTGGTCAGAAGCATTTTGAAGTGCTTGGATATATTTTTTGTAGTAGTGTTGATAGAAGGCCTGTATTTCCCGTGCGTCACTCTTTTGGGCCCTTCCCATCAAGGTGGGCTCATTCTCCTAATGGAAAGCGTAATCCACAGGCAATGAAATGTATGATCTCATAACATGGTTGGTATTTAAATTCAAACCAGACATTGTTGTCACTTAAAAGCTTTCCACACTTTCTGATGAAAACTAATCTCATATAACTCTTCAAGAGCGCAATGCAAGATTAATTTACACGATCATGTAAAATAATGCATAATTTACAAGATCATGTAAAATAATGCAATTATTAGCATGTGTAGCAAATGTTGAAACATAACACAAAGTGGTAGAGCGAAATGGAGTGTATAGGAGATGATACAAAGTCAGATGCAGAATTTTAAAAAAAGGCAAACTGAAGAATAGAAGTAAGCACAGGCAACTTGGCGGTACATGGTTAGGGGGTAGGACTGTTGCACAATAAAATAACATAGATGCAAACAACCACTGACTAGAAGTACTGAAAACGCATACCCTTTCAAGCCGTTGTAAGAGAGCTGTCTTGAATTGTCGTACACCCCGACCACTTGAAGTTGGATCTAGTCTGTGAGCCTTTTCAAATGCATAGAACCGACCTATCCATCATTGCAGACATGCACATTAATGTGATTAAACACAATATGAAGCAGAATAAGATTTAGCCATGTTTTTTTTCCTGCTAACAAGTATCTTGTTAACAATGTTTATAAGAGGATGGCCAAGAGGCCATTGTTTGCCTGTATTCTTCCCTGCTTTGCAAAACTTTTTGTATTACGAAAGTATTGAAGATAGGAGTCTCCCCTTCAGTCCTCATTCAAGAAAAAAAATGCTTATGAATTATGATAGCCTAAGAGGATGGAAATGAGTAGTATTGCTATCCAATGCCATGATTAGGCAACCAAAATGTTTATGTTTGTACCTTCATTTTTAGAAGAAAAAAAAAGAAACATTTTCAAACTTTCACACTATGTGAGTACAGCGTTATATTAGCAGTATCCGGTCCTGTACAGTGGAAAATACCGAGAAGGGCAGGAGCATGGACTCATGTGCAAGCAAATGACAGGAGAATCACTGGAAGGAGCAGAGAGGAATACTAGCTTACAGAGGTACGCAACGCGACTGTTGGCCACCTCGACCTCATTGGCAACACGGAGGATGGGCGCGATGTCAACAAGCGACGATGGCACCACCTCACTGTCAAAGATGGGCTCGCCCAGGTTTACAGCCGTCTGCGTCCTCAGGATGCGGCGAGACCCCGGCGGCTGTATCGGCCCGCCCCGAGATAGCGTCCGTGACAAGGACGTCATCGCGATCGGCTCCGGTCACCACCCCAAACCTGGACACACAAACCGAGGTGAGCTGAGTATTGAGACGATTGCAGAACACACTAGTAAGCATTACCTTGCTGCTCTCGGCACAACAAATCAGCACACGAGAGGAATTGAGCCAGACAGTTCAGCCAATCACCTGGAAACGGCGCTCTGGAACTAGCCCATGCCTGGGATTCCCAAAATTCCAGAAAATTTAGAGCCTTTCGCGGCTAATGCAGCGCTCAAGGACCTGGCATGCGAGAGACCAAAAAAGTAATTGTGCCTTGTCCCGAAATATTTGAAAAAAAATGTACTACTAGGTTACTAGAAGGTTCTAGAACAATGAACTAGAAGTAGAGGACCGAGGTGGTTACCCTCCTCGCCGAACACTGCGCCCGCAAAGTGCAAACCCAGCCAGCCTACGAGCAGAATCGCGCCTATTTCACAAACTTCGAGACCCTTCCTCGCAGAGCAAAGCGACTAACAATTTCTGGAACATTCCAGAACCTTCCGTAAGACGATGATCAAATGTAGGATTTCATCAGAGTTCCTCGCAACACAGCGCGAGAGAGGAGTCGGCTCAACTCGGGAAGGTCTAGAATCTTCTCCAAGCTTCGACTACAATAATAAAAGATGGGCGCGGGAAGGAACTCAGGAGAGCGGCTACGCACCTCGCAGCACCGCGCGCGCGCAAAAACCCACCCAACTTGCCGTCTCTAGAGCCCACCGCGACGGCCTTCCGTTCCCGACTCGAGAGAGGGGAGCCGCGAAACTTGTAGAATTCACCGCAGGAAGCTTCTGGAAGGGTGGGCGGCGAGTTGCCTTCTCGCGGGGGGAGGCGATCGGCGCGAGGCGAGGGGGTGGGGATTGGGGAGGAGTTTTTGAGTTGGGAGGGAGGAGGCGAGCTTTGGGTGGGAAGTGAGAAGAGGACCTAGTATGCAAACGGAGGTGATAATTTTTAGGCCCTATTCTTTTCAGCTTCTAAAAGCTGTTTTTTGGTTTTTATACAGTAATTAACTTTTAAATTGAGTATTTTTTTAAGATATGGTCTACTAGTTAATTATAGTACATACTTTATTGACTCCATTTATATTAGCAAAAATCATATGTGAGTTTATATTACTCTGTAATCTCTCGTACAAACAGCCCAAAAACCACAAACCGCAGCCAAAAGCCACAAGCCGCAGCTAAAAAAACAGGCCCTTATCCGTTTGACTAATTGAATGTTTGTGGGATAAATACGAAATAGATAGATGGGTATCTGGTATTATTTATGTTCAATTCTGATTCCGAAGAAAAAATATGAAATAGGACATAAGATAAATGATATTTGTTCGTATATATCCGTATATCAAGTGATATGTGAAAGTTTGTTGTGACTTCACTCAGGAATAAGATAGATATATGTCCATATATATCCGTATGTCAAGTGATATGAGAAAGTCTGTTGTGACTTCACTCAGGAACAAGATAATATATAGACAGATTGTTACATCTAAACAAACGGAAGTATTGAATGTTCTTCCTTCAACATCTCAGTAATTAGTTTCTTCATATTCGCTCTAATTATACCATATTGTCCAATGTCCTGTGCAAAGAAGCGGATAATTTCCGTCCGACCGACCGTCCGAAAGATTATGGAACGGATACAGAATGGAGAAATAGATATCAGCATTATCCGTATTTGACTTCGACTCCGAGTGAAAAATATAAAATAGAATACAGGATAAACGATATCCGTCCGTATCTGTTTGGATTGCATCCTAAGATTAGGACACCACTGGAGGAGTAGTTTGTATCTGGGCCGGACGTCGGACTTATTTACGGCCCTGCCACCGTGGGACGGGTCGGGACGGGAAGGGACGTGGGTGGGTGCGTGCGGGCGGCGGAGGCGCTCGTCAAAAGGCGAAGCCTTTTGCGTCATCGCCAAGCACGACACACCTCGCTTCCTCCCCAATCCACGCCGCGGAGATCGCACCGCGCGTGTTGCTCCGCAGACACGTAACGCCGGGCTGTATCTGTACGGATCGGGGTACGTCGCCGCGCGCTGCAACTCCTACTACACTTGGTTAATCCAAGATAAGATCGTCGCAGGTTAATTAGGGCAGGTTGCGCAGCGTCTAGGAAGATTGAATGATTGCCTGCGTTAGGTGGAAGAAAATTCTACGGAGAGAGCCAAAAAATCCGGCACTTGATTTGTGAAGATAACAGAGCCGTGTGCGGCCTACTTACAACTTTTGCCCGAGAGAAATCGATTGGTGAAGATGACAGCCCCCGAAAGTGAAACGGCAATGCATGGTGTCCAAGGCAGCAAAGCTCTGCACACTGCATTACTGCGCCAAGTGTCGCGAATGAGCGGCCTAGAAAGGTACAGATTTAATTTTAGGACGGTGACCTGGACAAATAAATAGGCCGTTCGGCATGACATAGACAAAGTATGGTTTATTTAGATCCGGTATGATTGGTTTGAATAAATTACTGTATCATACCGATTTACATATCTACTCTCTGATCTAAGCATAGCACGAAGAGGGATTAAGTCATTTCAGGCTGATCCAAATATGCTTAGCCAAACGAGCCGCTGATGACCGTCCTGTGTACTCTGCAAGGACAAGCACGCCCACTGCATATCTGTGCCCCATGCAATGCAAGTGCAACCCGGAAAGACCAGAGCGAGCTCTCTCTCTCTCTCTCTGCCCTACTGCATCAGTGTCTCACCAAAGGAACAGAGGCGGTCGGTTGTTTAGATCATGGGGGTTAGAGGCAGACCTTTGCTTTTTTTTTTTTTTTGGGAGCCAACCTTATCACAAGACGGAATGGGTTCTGGACCCCAGTTCTTTCTGTCTTGTTCTACCTAGGGCTCTGGGAATCGCCACAAGTCCTTGACTACAAAATCTCAGTCTGACATCAACCACCGCTAGAGTCGCAATCAGGTCGCGCTTCAGTCTGCCGGAGATTATGCATCTTGTGCAGATAAATATATACGTTTCAGCGACGCATCTCGAGTCCACTGCTGCTCCCCTGGTCGCTCAATATGTGGAAAGGGAATTGTTACTCGATGTCAACCAATCTACGGTTAGTCGTCCGGTCGATATTTGACTGAAGCGACTAGTCGAGCGGCTGGACGACTAGTCACGACTAGCCGGTTATGTCCAACCGCACAACTAGGAGCCGGCCCACTAGATCAGTAAGTTTGAGGCCCACTAAAGAGGTTTGGCTCGACCGAGACTTAACACCAATGACTCAATAACCCTAGATCCTCATTGCACACCACACGCGTTATTTTGGTTGTAGTATTAGTGTAATAATCTCAGCTTGCTTTTTTATTATGACTATGACAATTGTAGACCTGACTCTGAAGACTAGTCGAGACTAGTCGGTCGACTAGTCGCTTCCTTGACGACTTGACTCGACTTTACGACTTAGTAACCCTGGTGTTAACTGGTCAAGAGTACGTGTTTTAGAGCATTGGTCACATAGTTCAAAAAACGCATCTCAATAAGCTACATGTTACTGCTATGCTGCAATACTGCTACTTCCTACAAATATCGATTCCGAAGCTGAAAGCCCCTGCAAAAAAATCAGTTCCAGAAAAAAAAAGAACCAAAAGGCCACAGGAACGAACTAGATCATCATCCCACGGCTGCACTTGTTCATCCCAGAGCATCTTATCTACGACAAAGCTAATCCTATATATGTATGTACTCCTCGAAAGATAATCCTTTATAGATGCACTATTTGTCCTTTTCTCTAACAATAAGACAGAAATTTTAGTCAGCAAGGCTTCGCCTTACTCTCCGAAAAAAATACTCATGCGTCTCCTGTAGCTACCGATGGATCCGGCCTGGTTCTTTTCAGCTTTTAAAAGCTGTTTTTCGATTTTTCTACAGTACCTAGCTTCTAAATAGAGTATTTTTTTAAGATAGGATATACTAGTTAATTGTAATACATACTTTACTGACTTCATTTATATCGGCAAAAACCGCACGTGAATTTCTATTACTCTGTAATCTCTCGTATAAACAGCCCAAAAATTACAAACCGTAGCCAAAAGCCACAAGCCGCAGCCAAAAAGAACAGATCCGGAATTATGCCAGACTGCTTTCGGGTTCGGTACGTACGACCTATCGTTTGGGGCTACAAATTATCAATGCTGAATGTGACGCTTCTTTTGTGTCATTGTGTGTGTATATTGCTACGAGTAACAAACAGTCAGCCATAGATGAAGGATATTTGTCCTGAGATGAGGCATTTTTCTAAGAGCGTTCAGCCAGCTTGTGAGTTGTTTTACATGATCGTAGAACAGAATTGTCAACCATCGAGTGTCCATCTTATGAAATGTGAGAAAAGAGGCTAGGTTTACTGGAATGATTCAGTAGAAGAATTGGATGATCTTTATTACTATAAATTAGTTACAGGATGTCCTCACTAATAAAGTACAAAGGGATGTAACTAATCTTAATCTCTACAATCTTCCCACTGGTTGGAACACTATGAACATTGGAGTTATTTGCTATCTTCTTGTTCTAACTCTAATTCCAATTCGAGCTCAAATTGTCTACGTCTTCTCTTGTCAACCTTTAAATAGCGCTGAAGGGGTGCCAGTTATCCATATAAGCAAACGCTTTATTGAATCGTCATGTCTGGTCGAGGGGTGGTTGCTATCAAAGAGAGATCTTATAATAACAAGTAAATTTCATAAAACCCTAGGTTTTAGGGTCCAAGTTACACAAAACCATAAGGCTTTTTATATTTGACACATAACTCTAGGTATTATGGTCTTTTAGTTTCACAACACCCCACCCGCTAGATCTTGCTAACGTGCGCCGCCGACAGCTTGCCGGCGCTACAGGGACCACACCGCGGCCTAGAATGCCACAGAGGAGTCGTGCCGGTAGTGGGACCGCTTGTTGTGTCCCCACTACAGTATCACGTCACCGTCACCAGTGCCTGCATTGGTGCTGGTAGAGCTCAAGGAGGTCGTGTCAGAGGAGTTCGAGGGGTGGTGGTGACCGAGGTCGTGTGCTGGACTCTGAGCGACCGACAAGGAGGATGTGGCCCGTGGGCGCACAACGGCTTGGGGTTGAGCGAGGAGGCAGCGAGGCAGGAGGCCCGCCGGGAGCCATCGGTGGTGACATTCAAGTAAGCTGGCTTCCTGGCCACGCTGTTGCCACCACCGTTGGTGAGTGGGAGGTAGTCTAGGATGAACTTTTGGTACATGCAGCAAACCAAGAGGCACAGATTAGCGATTACTCAAAGAAAAATATCTTCGATGAAATGCAAGTAAATATTTGGCTACCTTGGAGTGGTTGATGATCGCCTTGCTACTATGATGTTGAAAACGACGCACTCTCCCATGTGTCCCTCAATTCCACGTCGGCAACCAGATTGATCTTTCTTTTAAGTGCCACGTCAACGTATAAAGTGGGCCCTAGATGTAAGAGTAGATCGGATTTGCTAGAGGTGAGCTTTTGTGAAACTACAAGACCATAATACCTATTGTTATGTGTCACAGGCTAAAAACCATGTGATTTTATGCAACTTGGATCATAAAACCTAGGTTTTTGTAAAACTTACTCTATAATAATTGATCTTTAGTTATTATCAGTAGGAGATAATTGTGGAGACAACTACATAGCGGTTATTGTCAGTCACGCAGGATTGAATCGTCGTGTTGTTTGGAATGAATAAAGCACGTGCTTTATTCGCCGTACGGGAGGAAATCCTTGGATGCAGACCCTTATACCGGTTCATAAAATTTTCGAGTGGTCTGCTAGTCGGGTAAAACATATAGCAAATCTTTGACTAGGGCTACTCGGAGAATTACCTTTGAAGGTTTACAACCACATAAGTTTAAGACATTAATTAAGCATTAAAACCGTATCTAATTAATTAATTAATCCTGTTAAGAATCAAATCTTAACCGAGGCACACGACACGAGGGGCTAACAAGGTACAAAACCCGGAGGAAGAACCATGAATGATCCTGCCCGACTCCACTCACCTCTCTTTTTTCCTCGCGAAGTGGCGGCCTCCTTTGCTAAAGAGAGAGATCAGGAGACGACGGCTGGGATGCGTCGGACCCGCCACGGATAGTCCCATTTCACCTCTCTGCTGCCGTCTCGGTGGCAGTATAGGAAAAGATCAACCCGCCCGACTTGAAAGCTACGAAAAAGCGGTTAATAATTTCTTCCGTCGCCATCCTAATCCTACGAGCAGCCGGTGAGTGCGTCGTGCGGCAGGAGCCAAATCAGCGGCTCTTTTTTTTTTTTCTCGTGGGAGCCAGTCGTCTTCTATTGGCCTGTCGGAAGGAAGAAATACATTTTTTTTTATGGATTAGTGCGAGGCAATTCAGGCGAGTGCGCCAATTGTGACTTTGGAGCAGTATACATGCTCTAGGAACTCTGCACTGCATCGTGTGATTGTGTGGATTAGTATGAGGAGGGGAGGGGATATATGATGCTTTCGGTGTTTCAGAATTTTCCTTCTTTCTTTAGGTGATTCAGATTTTCTATCCGAAAGTGTCAGAGTCTTGCTAAGGAACGTCCAACTTGAATCAATATGGCTTATGGCTTAAAGCTTAAGCTTATTTTTGTACTATTCATAATTTCGTCTTTTTCTGAATTTTTGATTTTTTTTGAGCTTTTTTGTCGGTTCTTTTTTTCTCGTATTCGTTTGCGTTATGCGTGATGAGCTAACATATTTTTATATTTTCAATTTTTAAATTTAATTATGTTAAATAAGCTCTCTCAACTACGATATTTTTTCACCACCACGGTGTTTTCAAATATAAGCTTTTCACTTTCAATTGAACCGATCACCACCCTAATCTACCAATCGGGAATTGAGAGGTCCGACTCATTGATTGATCAATGCATCCGATGTAAATAGAGACCCCACACCAGACCAAGAGGCTAGAAAAAGGAGGACCTGAGCACGGAATAACACTAGACTTGAGCTCAGGTTTTCTTAGCCAAGGGGGTTTGCTGAGTGCGGAGATACCAGGAGAAAAAAGACAGATTGATCATTGATCATATCTGCCTCTACCTTTCGGAAGTAGTGATGTTTGTTTTAATTGGCTTGAAACTGATAGTTTTTACCTAGAGTTTTTAGCTTTTTACTGTAATATAATAAGTAACAGTTGAAAAAAAGTAGTTTTGAATAAAATTGGAAAACTGGCTTTTGAAAAACGTAGGCGTGGAGGAGACAATGGAGCCTGACTGGTAGCTTTTGAAAGTGACTTGAAGAAACCGTTTTTAAAAATTAAGTAATTTAAAGCAGATTTTAATTTCTCTGAGTAAAAGACAGATACCAAAATCAAAAACACCCCCTACTGGTCAAATACTGGAAACCTTTTGTGGTGCACGATTTGAAGCAGCCAAGTAACAAACACAATGCCGTGTTTCCTACGGAGGTTCAGGGTACAAGATCATAAAAGCATCGACAGGTGGGTTCTTCGGACTGTGGAAAGTAGAGCTGCCTCCGTGGATCCGTGCATGTCCGATGTGTTTGTGAGTGGAATTTGGACTTTGGAGCTGGGAGTTATAGGTACGTTATTTTTGGGTTTTCTGTTGATTTTTGGTTTTAATTTTTTAGTAATTATTATTTATTAGATTAACAAGATATAGTTAAAAATCATAAACCGTACTCTAAGATAATAGTTCTATGGTTTTAGGGTTTAGTTGTTGTCCTACATCTTCAGACTCGTCATAGTACATGTACATTACATCTGAAGATTTATGTAAAAAGAAAACACAAAGCAGCAGGCGCGGAGGAAGAACCACAGCAAACCTTGAACAGCCACCAAGCCAGCATGTCACATAAAGCAACTTGTCCTGAATGTACGATGAGTATAGGTCAAGACAAGATGAAAACGCAAGAAAACAAGAGCATTGTGTGGAGTGAGCAGTTCTTCTGGCCCGTTCAGTTCTGAGTCTATATAGAGCCCAACCACTAAGGCTAAAGACCTTACACGGAATTATTCCTGTGTACGGTGTACCACTGCCACCATGGGCCCACCTGTCATCCCCAACTGCATTATGTCCCTATCCTAGTTATTCATTCTCATTTTTTAGAAATGCCCCCTTATTCTTGTTAAAACTCAAGGATAAAGTACATGTTAAAGTGCTCATTCTGTTCTTTTTTTACTTGACCTTTTAGAATATGCCATCAAATTTTCTAAAGTTTGACCAACAATAAATTTAAAATTAGGGAAATTGTCCTTAGATGCCACTGAATAACTAACTATGTCCATTATATGCTACTGATGTCTCACTGACATGTGAGTCCAGAACCACATGTTAGCCTCACAATGAGTGGCATGCAAGGTCATGTAGTTATTCAGTGATATCTAAAGAATTTTTTCTTAAAGTTATGTAGATTGGTTATACAAAAATTATATCATTAGATTTATCGTTAAAATACTTTTGTGCTATTATAATTTTATTAGGATACCTAGTGTAAAGTAATAAAAAATAGCGTCAAAATCGTATCTTGAAGACTGTAAAAAATAAAAAAAAATCAAGTAAAAAAGAACAAAGAGAATACAAAACTTATACATAGAAGATTCTAATCATTTTATTTGTTCATTCACATTGTGGAGACAAGACAATGCATAAGCTTGGAAGTAAGTATAGAACAGTGCACTGGATGATGGAGATCCATTTAGCATAGCAGTGGTACGCATTTTGCAAACTTCAATTTACAATGTGGGCGCCGAGACGATGATTCATCTGAGCGTAAACGAATGAACACAAGCAAACACACACTGGCAAGAAAGAACTCGAACTCCCTACCCAAAGCTACATACAAAGCTAGTTCGATTTCGCCTCGTTCTTCTATGCCATTTTTATTCCTCTATAAATTCTAAAAACAACCAATGAAACGAATGTAATTCGTAGAAACCACAAACCCGAGCAGAAGAGCTCGATCGATGAGAAGAAGGCCAGCTTGGGTTGGCTCAGACCATGTCGCTGATGAGCAGCACGCGGTTGGTCCGGTGCCTCTCGACGAACATCTTCGACGCCCCCGCCACCGTCTTCCTCCACGTCTAAGCACCGTACACAAATTAAGCAATCCAACATCAAACAATGCGGTCGGAAAGCACAAGGAATTAAAGACGTGAGAGCTAGCTAGCTTACCCGCTCCAATGCGGCGAGGAGGAGGCCGGGATCGAGGCGCGGAGGACGTGGTCGTCAGCAGCAGCAGCCCGGCCCTCCACTCGGTCGAGCCGCAGATGCTCCTCCGCCTCCGCTTGGGCGCGGCCAGCTCTATCCCCGCCGCGGCCGCGTCGGAGTCCCTCGCGGAGAGCCCCGACGCCACCCGGCGGGACGAGCGCTTGCGTCGCAGCGCGAGGCTGCGGCGGGCGGCTTGACGTGGTGGGCGGCGTCCGGGTCGGCGAACTTGCGGAGGAGCTCGTCCGAGGACGCCTTCGCCACGTGCTGCACCGACACCGCCGTGCCGCTGCTCTGCGACTGCGGCGACGGTGTCGCCACTGGTCGGAAATCGTCTGGATCAGGCAGGATCGAGAGGAGGAGAGAATGGCACAGTAGCCGTTGGTTGGGGAAATGGGAGCGGAAGGGAGCGGGAGACCGGGGGTGGGGGGATTTAAACGCGCGGGGTTTTGGTGGGGAAGGCGAGGCCGCGAGGGGAATGGAAATGTAGCCGTTGCGCAGCGCGGGTGGGGTGGGATCTCCCGCGGGAGTGAGGTCGGCCGATACAGCGGAGGCATAGTTTTTCAGTTTTTTTAAGCTAAATTTTAGTTTCATCTTCTATCAACTATTACTATTTATCAGACGTATAAATCATACTTAAAAACACATCGACTACAGTAAAAAAAAGACCAGAGTACACTGCTGCACGGTGAGCTGGCCCACTCCAGAGAGCGCTTATTCCTACTTCTCCCGTGAGTGAAAAAGGCAGGAAATCTGTCATTGACTTAGGCAGGTTGTTAAGAGTTAGATCCCTAATGATAACGATAACAATGGCATAAATGGGATAGTGACGAACGGTACGTGCTCTCGAGTGTTCCCTTCGCCACCTTCGTAGACGGACGCAGTTGCACCACTCAAGTTTAGATTCATGAACATATTTTTGGTGGGCTTTCCAATCGCCGTGGCAAATCTAGTATAGGAGCATTGGGTATAGCCGCACCTTCATATTTTTTATGTAAACATGCACTACCTTTTTGTAATAAAGACAACATTGCTTAGCTAATTGGCAATATGCCAACTAAAACAACATATCAGGTGTTCAAACCCTATGTAAAGCATTTACATTTTTTTCATCTCTTCAGCTTCATCCTCATTTTTATATGGTTAATCTAAGTTCTCTTCATCTTATGTGCTTAGCTAATTGGCAATATGCCAACTAAAACAAAATATCAGGTGTTCAAACCCTGTGTAAAGCATTTACATTTTTTCATCTCTTCAGCTTCATCCTCACTTTTATATGGTCAATTTAAGTTCTCTTCATCTTCTTTTCATAGAGAAAATTTATCTATTTCTTCATTCTATCATCTCTTTAGCTTTATCCTTATTTTTATGGCTAATTTAAGTTTCCTTGAGATTCTTTCTATAGAAAATATATATTTACATATAACAAGAGTATTTATCCTAAAGGATAATTTTTTAGAGAAATTTTCAATAGTAGTTTGGCAAAATTTGAATATGAATATTGAAAGTTTAACTCTAAGAAAAACCAATGCGTAATAATATCCTTATGGTGTTGAAGTACATCTTAAGTTCACACTCTCATCAAGAAATTCCTTACTCCGCCACTATCCAATCTTCTTCTTTGAGCCATTGGGAGATGGCCCATTGGGGTTCCAATCTCCAAAGGGAATTTTTAGGGAAGTTGATGATATCTGGGAAACAAAGGTGTACGTACCTACTGTTGTGTTACGCATCACAAAGGATCGATTGGACTTTCGGCTGTCTTATGCTTGTATGGACTACAGTAACTAACTTTTAAATAATATGTTTTTTCAAGGTGGGTTAACAGAAATATTGTAGTAAAAAGTATACTGAGTTCAGCTGTACCGGTTAAAATCACATGCGAATATTTTTCTCTACATACTGACTCTTACGAACAGTAAGAATTTAAAATTTTAAGCCATAAAACATAAATCACAATCTAAAAGAATCCACCAAAGCCGATACAGATGAATTTAATACACTTTTTACTACAATCTTTCTATCAACTTCGCTTAAAAACGTAATATTTAAAAGATAGTTACTATAGTATAAATTATAAGTCAAAAAGAAAGCACCAATGCACCTGAGAGGCTGAGACGTAACTGACAAGAATGAAGAAATATTTATGCATTTCAATGACGAGGCAACAAGTGCCCGGCTGAGCAGCCCGCAAAGTCCCACGGGACCTCATCAATCATCATCAATGCCTTTCAATAAGACGAATGCTTCATGATATTATGCTGTATTCAGAAGACTGTATGTATGCTTATACCGTTGTATTGGCAAAATTAAATGAGCTACATAAGCACACACAATACAGTGAAATAACAAGCTCAAAGAGTTCAGATCAGCTTGAGTCTCAGTCTCAACTCAGGTGGAGTTTCTTTTTCTTTTCCCTTTTTTTTGAGAGAGATGAAGTTTCTATTTGATTGAGTGCTTGTACATTGATAGGGAAGAAACGACAGGCCAGATTTTTGTTACGATTTTTATTATCAGAAACGGATGGATGGGTCAGGGTAAACTTGCATTTTTTAGGAGGTCCATCTGTTGGCGACTTAACAAATTTCCATATAAGATAATTTCCCTAGCAAACCCAGTCATTCAGAAGTTCAGACAAAGAAATGGAACCCAAGCACTGTCATCATCTAGAAATAACAGCATGAAATGCAATTATTCAAGACTTCAGCCAGAAACAACAGCATGATATGCAATTGTTCAAGACTTCAGCTAGAAATAACAGCATGAAATGCAATTATTCAGGACTGTTACACAGTCGTCAACAACAGCTATACACAACTGAAAAGGGTGAAGGGCTACCGTAAAATTGAACTTCTAGGATTTCGCTGCACCAAGGACCAAACCAACAATCCAGGTGATGATCGATCCAATTACCCAGAAGACTAGAAGGAACACAACGACACCAGCTACAATAGTTAGGACAGGTGGGCCATCTGAAGAACTCGAGTTGTCATCACTTGAGCTGCTCTGTTTTCCAGCGCTGCTCTGTTTTCCAGTGTTAGGAGAATCTGTCTCTGAAGCAAATAGAGCTTGCTTCTGGTGCTCCACCTGCAAGCTTGTTGCATTCTCAAACCATAGAAAGTTTCTTGTCAAAGGGTCAGGACGCCTGCGGTGCAAAACAGCAAGAGTGATACCACTGAGAATACAATATGTATCCTAGCCAAGTCATTTATGATGAACAGGCAAGTTCAGTGCACAAGGACATTTCTGAAATTCCACAAAAAGACAATTTATGCACATATGGGCTCGCTCAATGACCTTGTCACGAGTCAAATAGCTAGCTCAAATATGTGCATATGACATGCGGTTGAGCATGAAAGTGGAGTAGCTATTCCCTTAAGTTGTCAACAGAAACTTCCTCTGCCCTAGAGGTAGTAGCAGTAACATGAGAAACCACTCTAATAAAACTGCATGCATGATCCCAATCATCAGATGAATTTCAGACTGCACTGCCTCACTAGACACTAGACAGGCACCATGACGTTTCAGATATCACGTAAACCGTAAGCACAGAGATGTTTCTTTTTCTAGTTACGCCATTTTTTTGCAAAGCCACAAATCCACAGTGGTGATTTGGAACGGGTGCATCAGAGAGGCTAACCAATGTTAGACCTAAAATTTGGCCCCTGTCTGACATCAATACATCATGAAGCATGGGATATATCACTAAATGTAAGCATTTCTAGTTTTCTACGCAGTTCCCAACCAAGGATACTAACCTTGGAAAAGAATGGCTCTCAGACACCAGTCTAGCTGTTAGGTAGAACTATGAAACAGAATAGTAGCGAATTGGCAAAAAAAGGGGAAACCTGTGTCATTGATTCTTTCAGTTCATTTCTGAAACATTATGTATCTATACATCACAAACCGATCCCCTTTTTCCTCTACATCCTTAGTGGTAAGATGGGCCCCCGCACGGATCCAATTGGGTTAAAAAAAGCAGAGGAGAACAGCATAACTAATCAAGATGTGAAATTTTTTCCAGCCAATGCCAAATAAAACGCTAAGGTAAGAAGGGGAAGGGGAGTGTATACGGCACGCACCTAAACCCACGGAGGACGATGCGGGAGCCTCGGGGTGGGACGACGGAGGCGGCGGGGGGAAGCCGGCGAGGAGGGGGTCGAAGAGTCGGGGGGAATGGAAGGGCCGTGGTGAGGTGGGGAGAGAGGGCGGCCATGGCGAAGACGGCGGGAGAGGGGAACAGTAGGGCTGGGACACTAGAAAACATAAATCAACTGTGGGGAAATGGGATGGGCTTTCTATTTTGCTGGAAATGCGATGTGATGTGTCCATGGTTTATAGATCTACTGCTCTGCTTTTGTCACTTTGCTGTGATGGCCTGCAGCCACAAAATGAGTGGTAATTCACATAAGAGGGTTTCAGTTTAGAATATATATATATATATATATATATATATATATATATATATATATATATATATATATATATATATATATATATATATATAGTAGCTTGTTAGCAACCAGACAGTTTGATGATCATGAAGATCAAATTCCGAGCTGGCAAATGATTCTGGTGTTTTCAAAGCTTTTACTTGGAGATGCAGCAAACGAAAAGCCTCAAATAGCCTGGCTCTTTTAATAGGAAACAGCCGTGTTTGTTTCGCCCAAAAATGAAACCAGACAATAGATAATATGTTGATTTTTAAACCATCTAGGATTAGAAAATACTCTTGAATCTTCTCATTTCTGCTGATAAATGACTCCCATCTCCTGCCACCCTCTCATTTTTGTTACTCCGCTGCCTGGTCTGCATCTGCATTTCCAGTCATGTACTACACAAGAACACAAGCTGTCTGGAAAAGACTGCTACATTTTGCTAAGACTAATGACCAAAATACAACATCTGACAGATGAATCAGGCGAGCGGAGACCGGGAAAAGAAGCATGAGCTTCTATTTGTTTGGTACAGACCGTGCAGCCTCAGTTTCAGTTTTTGCTACATCGAAGCGTTGAGCAATTATATCAAAAGATCTAATTGGAGAAACCTAGGGCATAACACATCTAACAAAGAACTGCTGAACTACAGGTACATCCTTCTGAGGTAACTCTTTACATGAGCCCCTACAGGTTCCAATAGTCTGTTCCCTCGTGAAAGCTTAAAACCCTGCACAAACGCAAGATTAAGCTGTCCGTAGTACATGCTAAACAAGGCCTTCTTGCACTCCATGCAATTAGACCCAAGTCAGGGGTCAAAGCTTGTTGAGAAACTCAAAGTGCTGCATTCCAAGTTCCTCAAATTGAGCTGTATTAACATATAGGTATATTTGTTAGCAATGTATCTCATTATATATGCAATAAGGCCAAAGGAAAGCAAAGCTTTTGTGCTTCAAACGTGACTTCCTCCTATTTTATGCCATGATGACTAGACAGTCTAAACCTTCAATAAAACGAAAATAGGGGGATGTTCTAAATAACAGCTCGTCATTTGTTAACTTGTGTACTTTCTTCTTTGTGTGGGGAACTTGTATGCAGTTATTGTGTGAAAGTAACAAATGCCCCACTTGATGACTTGATCTCCTTAGTCCTTACTAGATTTCCAAGATAACCAAAGTAGAATTACCACTGCAAGTGGATACTGATACATACCATGACAGCAACTCCACTATCACAAAATCTTGGAATGCAGATTAACCTCACATTTTGTTTTTCCAGTCCTGCATAACAAGGATGTTAAGTTGGGTGCTGAAACAACATATGAAGCTTACATGAATTAGTACCTTGCAACAACCGAGTTTCATATCTATCTTGATTCCCAACAAAGTAAACATGGGGGCAACTTTCAATCAGGAAAGGGTCCTTGTCTGTGTATGGATAACATCCTGAATGAAACAGATACATATGTGAAACTGAGAAGTCTTCTAGCTTTTGATAATACAATTACCATAAATGATCATCAAACAAATTATGCAATTCACATACAAATAAATGGACAATAACAATACTTGGATTTTTACGCAATAATCTCAACACACCACAATAGAGCTGAAATGCCTGAAGACTGAAGAATTACCTAGGCTGTTTGGAGCAGTCGGAGCAAGATGACGCCATCTCAGTGTTCTTTCCATGAATTCCAGTTTATCTTTGGCATCAGAGTACTTGTAGAGGTCATCTATGTTCTGACCAGATGTTCCAATAAAACTACATACAGAGCTTTCTTGCATCAAAATCTCAAGTTGCTTCAATTGTGGAAAGGTAAAAAAGCACTGACACTCACTGGACATTGTCAAGCTTGAATTGATGTGGATTCGAACAAGATGAAAAGGTATTATAGGTGGATGCTCCAGAGAAAAGGCATTTATGCAAAGGCTGCAGGCAAAGCAAGACATGAATAAATCATGCATGCATAAAAAAATGCACTTGAATACTACTAGTAAAAATCAATAATTATTTATTCACGTCAAGGCCCACCTGCTGAGGCAAAGAAAAATTTGCCGGATCATTACATCCTGGCATCATATCTACAGGCAATGATGCCATGAGCTGCAGAGGAATGGATTACATCAAGATCAATGTCAGAGACCAGAACAGTGGCATTGACAAAATTCGAAGAGGAAAGATGAACAATTGCAACCTGAGTCAGCATTATATCCAGTTCTTTGATTGGCTCAGCAATCCTGGATTGATCTTTCGATGCTACTGTCTGAAATATCAGAATCCACCACTAGTACAATGGACTAACGCAATACGCGCAGTGGCACCAGAAACATGTGAAAGGCAATGCCATTACCTGACCATTGAAGAATCTTGGCGAAATATGTACTGAATTTCCAGCCACCACAACACGTACTATGTTTGATGCTATGGTTTGCTCCTAATTAATTCCAAAGGAGATACTCCAAATTAATGTCTCTTAAGTAGAATAATTCTCATTTCACAAAGATAAATAGCATACATTCTCATCACCCAAATGCCCCGTGATATGGTCAATAAGAAGTTGGAACTGCAGAGGATTGAATGTGCTACTCCCGACACTTAACCCCGACACAAATACCACATACTTGTCCTCATCTGTAAAAGAAGTAAACGCAATTTCAGAGCAATTTTCTCATCATTAAAATTTTGGTAGCAACATGGGAAAAAATGTCGAAAGATGAGCACAGCAGGATATGGATAACATTACTTATGCTAGACAATGCAGTTTGAGGAGGAAGACCAGCCTCAAGAACATCTTCAACAAGAAAGTTGCCAGCACTTGTTTCCTTCCCGTGGAGAGCTACTACAACTCCTATAGATGATCGATGATCGAGTATTATTCCCAAGCAGAAGTTTGCAGTGAAAAAAAAGGACTTACCAGTCACATATGCTGCTGGAGTTATGGCTCCTGCAAGTGTAACTCGTCCACTTTCATCTTCCAGAATGAGATGATCATCAGGATGCATGAAATTATGTGGTTTAACAAGAGGAATTGCAGACCTCTGTAGCACAAAGAGTTAACGCAGAGGCCCCTCAAGTTGTTAGGGATAGAGACCACATACGAAGACCTGAAAGTACTAGTTTTTATATCATACTACCTCCTTTGAGTATTCGTCAAGAATGGAAGGCTTCAGTTTCATGTGCTTGTATAAAGTTCCAACAACTATGCAATTCTTTCCTTCTTCAATTCCCAACACTGTAGTGACTGCAAGATAGGAAAAGGTATGCTATTAAACACACTCGATGCATAAGCAAGCAGCCAAGCACCTGTTGTATGACTCACTTACATGAACAAAATATAACTACACAAGGTATAAATTTGTTCAACCTTGGTAACAAGGAGGCTCATTTCTTAATATCATAATGTTCGTGGAGTACTTGGAATTAGTAGCTCCAGTGCAAAGTAAGCATTTGACAAAGCTCAAATGATTTTTTTTATTCCAACTTCAGACTTACACCAATAAAAGCACCAGTCAATGTGCCAAGCTGCTACAAAAACCCTAACGAGAGCTCAAAGGGCCTAAAATTTCCCAACTGCGCAGGCCAAATTTTCTAGAACCACTTTACGGAATTAGAGAGCCACAGATCAGCAGAGAAACCCTAATTCACACATCATATTATATCACAATCAACTGCAAAATCAGGTCAAACGCCGAAAACAAAGCAGGGGATCCCCTAATTTCAGGCCAAAAATGCCCCCAAACTACTCACCCTCACCTCCATCTACCGTAACTGGGAGCATTAAGAACGAGCTAAAGCAAACAGAGTGAGGAAAAGGGAGAGTTCGGACCAGGGAGGTGCGGCTTCCAGGAGGGGACGAGGGCGTGGAGGAGGATGCGCATGTGGTGGAGCCGCGTGAAGTAGATGTGGCTGTACTGCTGCCCCTGGTACCTCTCCCCTGGATCGCGTACCTCTCGTCCTGCAATTGCCAGTGCCATTGCCATTGCTCGCTCAGTCCAAATCGAAATCGACCCGAAACGAATCGAACCGAAGGGGAACAACAAAAGTGGGGCAAAACGCAGGGGCGGGATGGAAGAGACGGCGGCTCTTACGAGGTTGCTGTAGTCGGCTTGCTTCCTCTCCATGGCGAGCGGCGGCGGCGGGAAGTTTGGGAGTTTGGAGTGGTTTTCGCGATTTCTCTCCCGCCTGCACCCAAATTTATCCGCCAAAAGCGTTCGCGAGCAGCGCGCGTCGAGTCGGCGTCGCGTTCCCTTGTGCTCGATGAAAATCTTCGCCTCGATCATTTTTTTTTTTTTTGCGGACCAGAAAAGATATCCATGGAAACACTAGTCAGCCACTCAGCCGAGCCCGATAAGCGCACCGTACGTCCGGCCCACTAGACCCCCAGTGCCACCGTGTCGCAGTCGCAGTCGCACGTTGGGAGGAATTGCTCCCGTTCACACGTGTTCCTTGTGCTACGGTTTTTTAGCGGTCGTGTGATGCCTTGCCATGGCGTTTTTTTTTCTCTCATTTTGAACTTTTTTAATTTTTTTTTCAAAATTAACTCCTCCTAGAAACTATTTCTAAGAATAGTCATTTTCTCAGTGCCAACATAAAAAATAATGAGTTTTGACATGTCGGCGCTAGTGCCAACAAAAATAACATTAAGTTTTAACATGCTCGCGCTAGTGTCTAATGCCACGTGAGGACATGATCGGATGTGGATCCCTTTTGATCCTAGCATCTTAAGACTCCAGTAACTATGATGTGTGGCTACCATGAATTTGACCAATACCAGTCGAGTAAGGATCCCGTTGTATACAGTTTTAAAATCTACCATATCGAACAAGATTCTTTTCGTTCGAAAGCTATCTGGACTTTCGAACGTAATCGGTAGGAAAACTTACCCAATCAGTGTGGGCGAGTATCGTGAGACTATACTATGAAAGGCATAGTTAATAAGCTTCACTTTTGACTTAGTAACTTGCATTTCTTCTAAAGCTCCCGTAAACAGAATATTGATCGAACTACCTCCATCTTTCAAAACTTGATTAACCCTGCAATTATTTATGGTATGTTCTACGACAATAGGGAACTTACCTGGTTGAGTTGAATGAATGGGGCAGTCTTCTCGGCTGAAAGAGAATGTTGTTTCTGACCACCTGGATGACTCGGCAGTGATCGACGCTTTGGCGAGGTTCACTTCCCGCTCAACAGTTTTCAGATGTCATCTGGACTTACAGGAGGAGGGCCCACCAAAGATCATGTTGTCGGTGTGATGTGGCTCCTGATAGTCCATCTCTTCGTCACCATCCACGATGCCATCAGGCTCCTGGTTGCTATTGAAACAACTCTACTCATCGAGTAATAATCTTCAGCTTCTTTTGCTAGGCATGGCAGTTGCACATATCGTGCCCTGCCACTTGGTGGAGCGAACACTACCTTTTATTCTTCTTGGATTCGTCGATCGGAGCTTTTGCCTTATTCCGACTGGAATAATCCTTCTTGCTCTTAGTGTATTTCTCTGGAATCGCAAGGACCTTTGTAATGTTAGGTTTGTCATTCTTCTTACATTTGAAAGACTTCTTTGGCTTCTTCAATTTCTTTTCTAGGCTAGATTGGGAAATCTTCTCTATCCGATCGTCTTCTCCTGGGTTTTTGCCAGAGGTAACTTCATCAATACTGCAATCAAGTGTTGATCGACTCCTGGAATATGTAGGAGCCGTTAATGAATAGTGGTCGCCCACGATTGCATTGAGAGTGCTCTGACCCTCAGATTATGGTGTCACGCTCTTTATCGCCGTGTTTGCTGGTCAAAACTACCGGTTTATAGAGATACTTGTGCATTCCGATTTGGTCAAAACGATCGATTCCTCTGAGGGTGTCATTGATGGGGGTGGTGAATCTTCTTCTATTCGATCAATCTCACTTGGTCTCAGTGAGCGATAAGTCTAGAATGGAAGAGGAGGAGGAGGAGGAGGCATCATGTTCCATGGCATAGATGTATATGTCCATGTCGAGGTCGGCGTAGTCTGCTAGGTCGAACCAGCTCTTCTCGTCATAGGTTCCTGCCATGATCACATGCATGATGTCGACAGAAACAAGGGAGGAAGATGATTGCGGAATGAAGAAAACTTCTAGGATTTAGCGCTTGTCTCCCCACGGTTGGCGCCAACTGTCAACAATCGAGCTACCGGTCTTACAAAATAATATGAGAAAGATGGCTAAATTTCTTAGAAGAGAATGTGGATGTTCTTTTATTACTATGAACTGGTTACAAGATGCCCTTACAAAAGTATGAAATTAGCTATAATTTCTATATTCTTCACACTGGTCGAAAGATTATGACTTTTTTGATATACTTGAGTCTCTTGTCTGGGATTGGTTGTTGAATTTCCTATCTGTCTTCTCTCGTCGACCCTTAAATACCATTGAAGATATGCTAGTTATTCGCCTGGGGAGACGCCTCATGGAACCGATGCATCCAATCGGGGAGGTTGTTGTTGTCAGATAGAGGATACCTAATCATTGGTTACTATCAGTGGGAAACAAACGTGGGGAACAATTGTATGGCGTTTGTTTATCAGAGACTCATGGTTGAAGTATTGTGCTGTTTCTGGTGGATAAGACACGTGTTCCATCCGTCGCACGAGAGGAATCTCTTGGAAGCAAGCTCAGGTATAGTTCACAAAATATCTGATTGATCATCTGGTTGGGTAAGTCACATAGGGCCTGTTCTTTTCGGCTGCGGCTTATGGCTTTTGGTTGAAATTTTTGAATTTTGGCTGTTTACGGTACAGATTACGGAGAGACAGATACTCACTTGCGATTTGGCATGTACAAATGTTGGGCTTTTAACGCGTAGATCGTTTAACCTGTAGACCCCATCTTGAGAAAATACTCCGTTTAAAAGTTAGGTACTGTAGCAAAAGCCAAAAGCCGTCGGCTTCGGAGGAAAAGAACAGGCCCATAGTGGATCTACGACCAGGGTACTCAAGAAACAGCCTCTAGAGGCTTACGACCATAGAGGTATTTAGGTCTTAATTAAATATTAAAACCATATTTAAATATGAATCCAATCCTCGTCAGGCACTATCTTTTGTGTTTTTTATTAAGGTGCCGCTCGGTTGAGCTGAAATAAGCTGGCTTATTGCTGAAATTACACGGTAACTGACTGAAATTACATTGTAGTTGATGGTAACTTATTGGTGTAACTAAATTTTAAAAAGTTAAAAATAGAAAACACATGTTAGTCCATCACGGACAATACAAACGAATACGAAAAAAAAGAACCAACAAAAAAGCTAAAAAACCAAAAAGACAAAAATTATAAAAAAAAATAAAAAAATAAATCAGAACTCGGAAAATTAAACTGAAGGAAGCGGACCTAAAAAGACCACCATCGCCTCCTGCCTCGACAAACCATCTTGCTACATGCTTTTTGGCGGATTCTCCATTGTACAACTTGTCACATGGCTTGGCCCAATTCCACCTGCACTCGGGGAGATCTTTTTAGTTGCGTAATTCTGTCTTACAACCGACCGGATTGAACTGGTTGGGGATTATCTTCGGTTAGGATTGTATGATAAGTTTTTTCAACTTCTCTTCAAATTCCATGCGTAATCATGAAAAGGGTAGCGGTAAAAAGCCATGATCAAGTGGGTCATGTTGTTGCTAGCTAGCTAGCAGCTGCATGTTACTTGCTTGCCAATTTATAGCCATCTAGCTAACAAGCTAGCTATAGGGCTGTTCTTGAGCCACTGGCCTACCGGCTTTTGGCCGCCATTCAAGATCTAACTTTTAAATGGAGTATTTTTTTCAAGATGGGGCTTACAAGTTAAACGTAGTACATGTTAAAAGCTTAACATCTGTACCAGCCAAAATTGCAAATGAGTATCGATCTCTCTGTAATCTGTATCGTAAACAGCCAAAATTCAAAAATTTCAGTCAAAAGCCATAAGCCGCAGCCAAAAAGAACAGGTCTATAGCTTGGTCCAACACAATCCCTTATCCATGTTTTGACTGAATCTGATCTGATCGTGCAGATCACACATGAAATAACAAGCTAGCTATGATTTGACTGAATCTGATCGTGCCAACACAATCCCTTATCCATGTTTTTCCACACATGAAATCACAATCATTGTTCTTTGCTAATCTCCTATATAGAAAAAATTCGGTCCCTAATATGCATGCTTTGCTTGCAAGACCATTTTTTGTGCTTGTTTAATTGCACAAACTAGCAAACTAGCTACCGTTACTAAGCTACGTAAGCTAGTTCAAAGCAAGCGCATGAGGTATTAACAACATAGTCTTAACTAAGTAGCAAGGATGCCCAGCGTCAGGTTATTTCTGGAATTGCCAACGTGGACGACACAGGTGAGGTGGCGTTGCCATTCGTGTTAGCGCTGAGAAAAAAAAAAGGTTATTTCTGGAATTAGTTTCTGGGAGGGATAGTTTCTGAAAATTGAATAGAAAAGCCAAAATAGGGGGGAAATACTGCTATGGCCCATGAGGTTTGATCCTTTTCTCTTTAGAAAAGTCGCTTGGTTTTTTTCCCAAGAAGAAAAAGGGAGCTTAAATACGCTTGATTCTTAGACAGCGCCACGTATCTACTACGTGGAATATGGAGGATGTAAAACTTTCGAAACACGCTCGTAAAACTGTAATTCGGTGGAATTCTGAATTGTAGAAAGAAGGTTATTGAGTTGAATGGTGATGCCTGTAAGTACTGAACAGCTAACAGGTGTTGTCAGTGTTGTGTGTACATGGCTGTACAGTACCAGTAGTTAGCATCGAGCACTGTGCACAGCACCACTGCTCGCTCTTAAAATATGGTGTGTTTTTTTTTTGTTTCTTTGGGAGTTGAAAAGCCAAATGTCAAAATGAGCGGTTTATTAAAGTAGATTATTTAGAGGTTTCTTAAGCTCAAAATCACGTTCACTGTCTACATCAATTTTTTTTAAAAAAAGTACAATACAAAGTTTAAGTTATAAGTAAAAACTATCCACCGCAATGGAGAAAGAATGGGGACGATGGGAGGCGTAGCAATACTAGTGCAGCCGAGGCGGCCATGGAAATAAAATATTCTTGGCGTGACGCACGTGTGTTTTAGGCTGCTACATATCTGTCTGGGATTTTGTGCTTTTTCTTCGTCTGCTCCAGATGAGGCCCGATGGCACGAGTCATCCATGACGCACGTGGAGATTTCGTGCCGCGATCGATTGTTCATTCGTTCAACACTGAGTTTTATGCGCTCGAATTTGCCACATTAATTTATATTAATTTAATCATAAAAGTAATGATACTCGGACATATTTTACAGTGACTGACCTCTATCGTTTACATATATATCGGTCCGTTACCGCTATTTTTTCTTTTCCACTGTATCTTCGCATAATTGCCACTCTATCCGTGTCGTCCCTCACGTGCGCTCTTTCGTCTGCACTAATGTTGTTATGTCTGTAACGTCCCCTTCGTCCATTCTCTCGTTTGCAAATTTGTCAGTGTTACCATGCCGTCCCCCCTCGCCAAATTTGTCAGTGTTACCATGGCGTTCCTCCTCGCCCGAAGTGCTGCTCGTCGATAAGGAGTCCTTAATTTACGAGGTGAGTACACCGGGTTTCCTTTCTTCTCGACCATAAATATAAACCTCTCATAGTTTGTCATCGCTCATCGCAGAAGCTTATTCTCACGGTTGTCACTCAAACTTAAGAGTGCGTAGCTTATTATTTTGAGAAGCCAGTATCTAAAGATTTCTTTTCCTTAATTCATCATGCATAAACGGTGAACTGTTCACATTGACAGGATAACACTGCACCTACCATCTATCCACAGACCACCAATAGAAAGCCGGAGAGGAATTCTTTATAGGGCTGGGAACACGGACACTTCACCCGATTCTAAAATAGAATAGTAATAGTTTAAAAATAATTTTTAAAGTTAAATTAAAAAAAGCTTATGAAAGACATGGACGTGAAGGAGATGACGGAGACCGATCGGCTACTTTTGAAAGCCACTTGAAAAAGCTGCTTTTAAACATAACTTAAAAAACTGTTTTTAAAAGGCAAAATTCAAATCGACTTCTAGTTTCTTTAAACAGAACCTGAAAGCCGAAACCGATTCCAAGATTCAACTAGCTTTCGCGACAGGCCCAGGAAACCGACCCGTGAAGCCACGCTGGCCGTGCAATTGCATCGCCAAACCCAGCAAATCTTTGTTCGTTCCTCCATGTAGCGCAACGTCCCACTCCCACAGCAACGGCCGGGCCCAACTGGATATGTTCGGGGCCTTCGGGCTATCGGTTTCATTTTTTTTTCTGTGTGCGTGTGTAAGCGTGTTTCTGGCTTAGGGTTGCTGTTGTGCAGCCCCATGACTCCATGAGAAGTTTATTGGCTGGGTTTGTTTACACTTTACACTCTAGGCTTTTGGCTTATGTATAGGTAAATAGTAATCGATTCAATATCGGTATATTTTTTTTAATGTGGGATCAGTATAAAAATTATAGTACAAACTGTACCGAGTTCATCTATACCAGTCAAAATCGTATGCGAGTATTTCTCTTTGCGTACTGTCTCTCATAAATAGTCTCGAAATCAAAAACAGCAGTCATAAACTAGAAGCTGTTAGGGTTTTTGATCTAGGCCAAACGGCCAAACAAGGGGACGTGGGGTGATGCCCACGTCCACCCTATTTTTGCTCTAACTGACGCGCCCTGATCGGGGGTGCCTAACCAACCTTGGTTATGGTCCCCCGTTGCAACAGCGCTATATTTAGATGGGGTCCGGCCTCTCCCGGGGTGACGTCTTCTGCGATTCCCGTGAGAGCAAACACCCCAAACAAAACCTAACGTGACCCGATCTACTAAGTGTTGTTAGTAACGGAAGGCCGCCATCGCAGGACGCCTACGGCGAACCTCGAACCGCGAGCTCTCCGGACGATCTTCACCGAAGTCTTCCTCACGCCTGCATCACGCAGGCACGGGTCTTCGCTCAATGGCGTTTATCGGCGACCGTGAGTCATCCCCTAACTCCTAAACCCTAGGTGTTCATGTTTTAGTTCTAGGGTTATGTATAATGATTATGTTTAGACCTTAAGCACACATTTGGTATCAGAGCACTCTAGAAATATTCATGAACCCTAGTTGAAACCCCGAACTTTGGATTTCGGATTCGGAGGTTTAGATCTAATGATTATGGCTCGGCTAAAGAATTTAGAAGGAGGGGAATTACGAATTGTTTTTGCAAAACCTGATGAAATCCCCGAACCCTAAATCCCCAAATCAACCGAATCAAGAACAATAAAAAAGGATTAGATCGGGACTTACGGGCGCCACCGCTACTTGCGGGCGCCGCCGGCATGGCCGTGCGTCGTCGCTCTTCGTGGGTGCCGCCACCATTGCCGCCTCATGCGTCGTCAGAGCCGCACGGAGCCGCCGCCCACCTCCTCGTGGGCGCGCGCCACGACGGAGCCGCCGCTCCACCTCCTCATGGGCGCGCCGCCGCACGGGAGCCGCCGCTCCATCTCCTCATGGGCGCGCCGCCGCACGGGAGCCGCCGCTCCACCTCCACACGAGCGCGCGCGCCGTCGTCGCTCCGGTTTTTCCGCGGGGAGACCGGACGAAATGCTCCTAGGGTTAGGGCTGCGCCCTTCTTTTGTCTGGGCGGCGACGGATCTGTGCCGTCCATCAAATGGACGGCGCGATGGGGAGGCGCGCGCGGGGCAGGCCAATGGGCCGGCTGCTGGGTTTCGGCCCAGCAGCACATAATTTGATTTTTCTTTCTTTTCTTTTGATTATATTTTCATGTATTCAAAGAATATCTCATGTATAGTTGATGATTAATTGATGTATCTCATGAAAATATTTTTACTGGATAATGTCTTTAAGCTGCTAAAAATTATTATGCCATTTTTCCGCTGCGTAATATTCTGCCCCTAATTGAATGGAACCAACGGGAAATTCAATTGGAGGGCTGTTTTTAATTTTACATGCTATTACTCTTTGACCAACGTTGATTGTAATTGCATGTAATTAATTATGTTTATTTTTCGCCATGCTATTACTCTTTGACCAACGTTAATTGTAATTGCATGCGATAAATTATGTTAATTTTTTTTCTTTCGCTTCTGCCCAACGGTGATGCGAAAAATTCTTATGAGCATGTTGTTAATCATACCAACGTAAGATTAATTTTTCATGCAAATTAATTATGCGCTTTTGCTAATGTAAATTTTATAATTTTTCAGCTGCTTCTGTTTCCGCTCATGTTAATGCAATTGAGCCACTTAATGGTAGTAACTTTCAGAAATGGAAGTTTACGCTTATGACGACTTTTCAGCTCTTGGATCTGGACTACGCGTTCAGATTCGATGAGCCTGTCGCTCCTACTGAAGGGGAGGACAATTATGATGACAAAATGAAGGAATATAAAACTAATGCTGAGAAGTGGGAGCGGTCTAACCGTGTTTCACTTGCTTTGATGAAAAACTCCATCAGTGAGGCCATAAGGGGAGCAATCCCTGAAAAGGAAAGGGTAAAGGACTATTTGTCCTCCATCGAGGATCACTTTAAAGGGTCCTCTAAAGTTTATGCTACCACATCGATGCACGTGCTCATGAACACCAAATACAATGGTACCGGAAATGTTCGTGAGCACATTATGACAATAATCAATATTGTCGCCGGACTTAAGACAATGGACATGGCTATCTCTGATGGTTTTGTTGTTCATTACATTATGATGTCTCTTCCCAAGCAATTTGAAGCTTTCAAGGTGAACTACAACACCATTAAGGACAAGTGGACCATGAGCGAGTTGATCGCTAATGTTTCACAGGAGGAAGAGAGGCTCAAGGCTGAGGGGGCTACTGATTTTGTAAATCAAGTCGACTCCTCAAATACAACCGGTCCTCTAGAAATAGAGGTGGCTATAAAGGAAAGGGAAAGAAGGAGCAAGCATATTCCCTTATAAGAAGCCACAAGATCCACAAGACCCTAAAGCGCCTAAAACGCTTCAGTCCCGGAAGCTCAAGTGGATGAAGAAAATGATGAGTGCCATTTTGTCACCAAAGGACCACTTCAAAGATAATCGTCTGGATGGCTAAAATGGCTCGCCAAGAAAGGTACTTATGAAATTACTTTTGTTGATGAAGCATTTTATGCTGATTTTCCAATAAATTCTTGGTGGATTGATTTCGTGCCACTGCATGTTACGAATTCCTTGTGGATTCCATATGTTGACAAGTCTCGAGGGAAAGAAGCCTAAGAGTGGCTAATGGGATGGAAGCCAAAATTGAAGCTATTGGATTTGTTTCTTTAGTCTTGAATAATGGCTTTGTAATGAAACTTAATGATGTTCTTTATGTTCCTCGATGAGAAGAAACTTAATTTCGTTTCATTATTAGATAATGACGGATATTCTTGTAATTTTGGACACGGAAAGTGTTTGGTTTATTTTAATAATGATAATGTTGGTCGTGCCATCCGACACGACAAGCTTTACATGTTATCCCCGCAAGATTCTCTTATATCCATGAATGTATGTGATGTGAATAAAAACGAAAAGAATTGATGAGACTTCGTCGAAATTGTGGCACCGTCGCTTGGGCCACATTTCGAGGGGAGAATTGAACGTCTCATTAAAGAAGAAATTCTCCACCCTTTAGATTTTAGTGATTCGGATGATCATTGTCTTGATTGCATCAAAGGCAAGTATGTAAAGAAAATAAAGAAAGGTGCTACTCGAAGCACAGGGATTTTGGAATTAATTCACACTGACATATGTGGTCCTTTCCCTGTGACATCGTAGATGGTTATGATTCTTTATTACGCTCATCGATGATTACTCACGTTATGGCTATATCTATCCTATTAAAGAAAGATCGGAAGCACTTGATAAATTTAAAATATTTAAGGTCAAGTTGAAAATCAAGACGATCTAAAGATTAAAGTAGTGCGTTCGGATCATGGGGGAGAGTATTATGGGCGACATGCAACTTATGGACAGATTCCTGGTCCTTTTGCCAGGTTCTTACAAGAAAATGGTATAGTCGTCCAATACTCAATGCCCGGAGATCCTCAACAAAATGGAGTAGCGGAAAGAAGAAACCGTACTCTTATGGATATGGTTCGAAGTATGTTGAGCTACTCCACTTTGCCTGTAAAGTTATGGATGGAAGCATTAAAGACCGCTGCACACATACTCAATAGGGTTCCCAGTAAATCAATGCCCAAAACACCCTATGAATTATGGTGGGAGAAAACCAAGTTTGAACTACCTCCATGTGTGGGGTTGTGCAACAAGTCAAGTATTTAACCCACAAATTGGGAAATTAGATCCTAAGACTGTGAGTTGCCATTTTATTGGCTATCCTGACAGATCTAAAGGCTACCAATTCTATTGTCCAGATCGTACCACAAAATTTGTAGAAACAAGGCACGCTGTGTTCTTGGAAAATGATGGCATTAGTGGTGATTTGGAGCCTAGGAAAATTGATCTTGAGGAGAAGCGGATGTATGTTGCTTCACCGCTAATCCGGCTGATTGATTTTCCTATGCCCCAAGTGGTTGTGCCCACGCTGATCCCTGTAGTTGCAACTCCTGCTTGCGTCCGATTAATTCGTGGCTATTCCTTCTGTTGAGGGCTCTGAAAACACTAGTGTCATACCTAATGATGAGCCTTCACAGCCCTCTGTGACAATTAATGAACAACCTAATGAGCCTGCTAATGTACCTGTCAGGAGATCAGAACGAGTGAGGAGATCTGCTATCACAAGTGATTATGAGGTTTACTTGAATGAAGATGATCTTGGGAAGGAGGATGATCCTAGCTCTTATAAAGAAGCTATGAAAAGTAAGGATTCATCTAAGTGGCTAGATGCCATGAAAGATGAAATTAAGTCTATGGGCGATAACGATGTATGGGACTTAGTAGAAATTCCTAACGGAGCCAAAACAGTAGGCTGCAAATGGGTCTACAAAACAAAGCGTGACTCCAAAGGGAACATCGAAAGATTTAAGGCGAGACTTGTAGCAAAAGGATTTACACAAAGAGAAGGCATTGACTATAATGAAACCTTTTCTCCTGTCTCGACTAAAGATTCATTTAGAATCATAATGGCACTCACAGCACATTTTGATTTAGAGTTGCACCAAATGGACGTTAAGACTGCATTCCTAAATGGAGACTTGTATGAGAACGTTTACATGACACAACCGGAAGGTTTTGTTATGGAAGACGAGAAACATTTGGGATGTAAACTAAAGAAATCCATATATGGCCTGAAACAAGCTTCTAGGCAATGGTACCTTAAGTTCGATGAAGTCATAAGGAAATTTGGATTTAAGGAGAATGATGTTGATAATTGTACTTATGTTAAGTTCAGGGGGAGTAATTACACCTTCTTAATACTTTATGTGGACGATATATTATTGGCCAGTAGCAGTGTGGACATGCTGCGAGAAACTAAAAGATTTCTCTCGTCCAATTTTGATATGAAGGATCTCGGTGAAGCATCTTATGTTCTTGGTATTGAAATTCACCGAGATAGGTCCAAAGGAACATTAGGTTTATCACAAAAGGCATACATTGACAGAGTGCTAAAGAGATACAATATGCATAAATGCTCTGCCTCGCCTGCTCCTATTGTTAAGGGCGATAAGTTTGGGAAATTTCAATGCCCAAAGAATGACTATGAATCTGATCAGATGAAGACTATACCTTACGCTTCTACTGTCGGAAGTATTATGTATGCTCAAGTATGTACGCGCCCTGATTTAGCTTTTGTTACCGGGATGCTTGGCAGATATCAGTCAAATCCAGGACCGGACCACTGGAAAGCAGTTAAGAAAGTCCTGCGCTATATGCAAGGCACTAAAGGTCACATGCTCACGTACAGAAAATGCGATAACCTTGAGGTTGTCGGCTATTCTGATGCTGATTTTGCGGGGTGTAAAGACACTAAGAAGTCCACATCAGGTTATATTTTCACCGCAGAGCAGCAATTTCATGGAAAAGTGTAAAGAAACACTCATCGCATCGTCGACAATGCAGCTGAATTTGTGGCATGTTATGAGGCTACCGGCAGTCGTATGGCTTAAGAACTTTATCCCGGATTGAGAGTGTAGACAAGATTTCTAAACCACTCATTCTGCATCGCGATAATCAACCCGCAGCTTTTCTATTCGAGTAACAACAAGTCGAGTGCGGTACGCCAAGCACATTGACATAAAGTATCATGTTGTGAAAGATAGAGTCCAGGATCAAACAATTAAGATTGAGCATATTGGAACTAAATTTATGCTTGCGGATCCGCTCACAAAAGGCTTACCACCCAATATTTTTTGTAATCATGTTGCCGGCATGGGTTTATTGGAGAGCCTGTGATCCTGGAATAAGAGGACCATATAAAGTAACCAACTCCCATAAAGTATTATGTTATCCGATCAATATAAAATGGAGCACTATAAGTCCTGATGTCCAGCGGTACTTAATTGACTGTTGTGACGCATTGCTTTGGTGTGAACTTTTATTGAGAAAGGGCTTATGATGTTTAGCCTTACGATCAAGGGGGAGAATGTTAGGGTTTTTGATCTAGGCCAAACGGCCAAACAAGGGGACGTGGGGTGATGCCCACGTCCACCCTATTTTTGCTCTAACTGACGCGCCCTGATCGGGGGTGCCTAACCAACCTTGGTTATGGTCCCCCGTTGCAACAGCGCTATATTTAGATGGGGTCCGCCTCCCGGTGACGTCTTCTGCGATTCCCGTGAGAGCAAACACCCCAAACAAAACCTAACGTGACCCGATCTACTAAGTCTTTGTTATAACGGAAGGCCGCCGCCATCGCAGGACGCCTACGGCGAACCTCTGAACCGCGAGCTCTCCGGACGATCTTCACCGAGTCTTCCTCACGCCTGCATCACGCAGGCACGGGTCTTCGCTCAATGGCGTTTATCGGCGACCGTGAGTCATCCCCTAACTCCTAAACCCTAGGTGTTCATGTTTTAGTTCTAGGGTTATGTATAATGATTATGTTTAGACCTTAAGCACACAGAAGCCACTGCCCAAAATAACCTAGCTAATAACAACAATTAAGCTACTACTACTACTAATTATGTCAAGTAATGGACCAACAAAAGGATGATATGATCGGTGCGGTCAGATACGAGTTGCAGTGGAGAGATTAGCCAGTGGATGTGTAGGGCCCGTCGAATTATTGTGCAGTGTGTTTGCAACCATAGATTGTCATAGAAAGGAAAGCTCCATTTCGTTCAACAATAAAATAATAGTGACTAAAAAAGTAGTTTATAGAAAAAGGAGATAAGCGGTACGAAAAGTAAGGAACAGATACGTGTGCAAGATTGAAGTAAAAGAAGTGAAGTGTGCGATATATCTCTATCTTATCCTCGGAGCGAAACAAAAACAAAAAGAGTAAAGAAACCACTTGAAGAAACCAAATATTTAATTGATTTTTGAATTTTTTAAACAAAAGCTAATACGAATACCCCTTTGACATATCGGGAGAAACATCTTTCGGATAAAATGGACTTTAAGTTCCAGGAAACCTTTTTCAACGCGTACGACTCTCCAGTACATGAACCTAAATTTCCAAGGTACCGTCTCTTTGTATTTCTCGCTAACAATCCACTTGCTGCCTATTTCAAAATCACGCTCTGTACTTTAGACCAATCGCTTACTCCAGTACTACGTTTTCTTTTAACCCTAGCGTTTGATATCCGGTTTCGTCTATCATTCTGCGCAACAATATGCATATAATGACGTATGTTACTTTCAAGGGTAACTTATGGTATATGACTTGACTCGGATAAATAAATGAACGGTTTTTTCATCATTATTTTAAAACAATTTATCAAGATAGTTTTTTTAAAAAGATTTATCGATATTTGATGTTCATATAAATATTTATACTAAAGCTAAAAATCATAAGCTGCAATAAAGTGCAGCCGAAAAGAACGCACAGCATATGGTGTATTGACTGCTGAGTCGTTCTCGCATGTCTTGCAATCACTGTGGTTCAAGAACGACCTATCAATTACTCCTATCGTACCTTTGAGCAGATCGTGATCGACGGGTTGGCAAAGCTAGCAACACAGCAACTGCTGATCTGATCGCTCTGACAGCGACGGCACCCCATTATTCACCCCATAATTCGAGTCGCCCATTGCGATTAGTTCGACGAAACCAATACGAAAGCGAGGTGGTAATTCAGAGCCGAGCCGAGATGGCAAAAAGCAACGACCGGAACTGATTGCCTTTCGTTTTCTCGATTGTGCCGCGTGGGCAAATACCAGCACCAGGCAACGCGAGAGGAGGCCAGGCTGTTTTTTAGGTGCGGTTTATAGTTTTTGGTTGAAATTTTTAATTTTTGGTTGTTTGCGACAGAGATTACGGAGAAAGATATTTGCTTGTGATTTTGGTTGATACAGATATTAGGCTTTTAACGTGTACTACAATTAACTTGTAGATCCCGTCTTGAGAAAATATTTCATTTAAAAGTCAGATACTGTAGCAAAAATCAAAAGCCGTTTTTAGAAGCCGTAAAGAACAGGGCCGCCAATTCGTTGCTGCTTCATTTGCTAGTCGGAGTAAGCCTGAATTGTATGACACCAAAGCAAATTTTGGCAGCTGGTGTTATATTATAAAAAAGTTAAATTTTTAGCACCTATAAATGATGCTAAGTATTAGAATAAAAGTAGCTAACAATGATCTTGTGGAGAGATGATATATCTATTTTAGCATTTGTTTTAAATATTAAGAGATGTACACGCTCGTAGCAGCCATTGCATTATGAGTGACTTAAGGGCATATTCTTTTTGGCTATGGTTTATGGTTTATGGGCCTATTCTTTTCCTCCGAAGCTGGTGGCTTTTAGCTTTTGCTACAATATCTAACTTTCAAACGGAGTATTTTTTCAAGATTGGGTCTACAAGTTAAACGATGTATACGTTAAAAGCCCAACATCTGTACCATCTAAAATCGCAAGTATCTCTCTCTCCGTAATCTGTACCGTAAACAACTAAAATTCAAAAATTTCAGCTAAAAGCCATAAGCCACAGCCGTTGCCAAACATGCCCTATGACTGTGGCTTATAACTTTTGGGCTATTTGTGAAAGAAAGCACGGAGTAACAGAAACTCACATGTGATTTTAGCCGATATAAATGGAATCATTATAGTGTGTACTACAATCAACTTGTAGACATCGTCTTAAAAAGATACTCCGTTTGAAAGTTAGTTACTGCAAAAAAAAAGCTAAAAAATAGCTTTTAAAAGCTGAAAATAACATCCCTAATTCTGTCTTTTTGGCTTTTGCCAACTGATGCACTTATGCCGCAAGCCCGCAACACTTGTTGAATGGAATTGCTGATGATGAAGTGATGCATTGACTTCAGATCAAAGGGCATGTTCTTTTTGGCTGCGGCTTGTGACTTTTGGGCTGTTTGTACGAGAGATTACAGAGTAACAAAAAATCACGTGCGATTTTTGCTGATATAAATGAAGTCAGTAAAGTATGTACTACAATTAACTAGTAGGTCCTATCTTGAAAAAATACTCTATTTAGAAGCTAGTTACTGTAGAAAAGCCGAAAAGCAGCTTTTAGAAACTGAAAAGAACAGGGCCAAAAGGTCATCAGCACCAGGCCTATAGTAGCTTGAGCGAATATGACAGTATTAAGGTCTTATTCTTTTCAGCTTCTAAAAGCTGCTTTTTGGCTTTTCTACAGTAACTAGCTTTTAAACGGAGTATTTTTTTTAAGATAGGGTCTACTAGTTAATTGTAATACATACTTTACTAACTTCATTTATATTGGCAAAAATCACATGTGAGTTTCTGTTACTCTGTAATATCTCGTACAAACAGCCCAAAAATCACAAACTGCAGTAAAATACTATAAATCGCAGCCAAAAAGAACAGGTCCTAACTCCACTAGAATGATAGCAGAAACTACTGCTCCTAAAGTCCTGCATTATTATGGCAATACTTCCTCGTCTGCTCATTCCCAATCAACAGTATCATAATCGAGGAGGTACGTCGATCTTGTCAAGAGTGTCGCGGTTCAAATTGTGACGGATCCAATCAACCCAAGATGCCCTATTTATTCAGTGGCAATAATTTACTACTCATTTAGTACTGCGATGAATAGATCCTCGAGTGGATACACATCTGCGTCACTGTCATCCATCGGAGAAAGGAGAATTACATAAATATTAAAACATGAATCAAATATAAATAAGTACTACTTACCTTTTTAAAATACGAAAAGATTTATACAGATCTATTAGAAGAAAAAAAAAACATGAAAACACTGCCTTCCATTTAATCGTACAACACTAGGGACCCCAACCTCTCGAGCTTCACCCTGATCTCTTCTTCCCCAACCTCCTCCTGCCTTAGATTTAGCCGTGCCCCTCCCTTAATTTCTCCCTAGAGGCGAGCCATGCCGGGTTGTGAGTGGGAGGGGGTCCCACCCTTGTATATCACTCCTTTTTTCCCTTTGGTTTATTTGGAGTTTTTTCTTGTCTAGTTGCCATCCTCCTCCCGCAAAGGCTCTTGTCCTCAGCGTTGGCGTACTAGGCACTTCGTTCTTCTTTCCTTTAGTCTTGTGGTGGCCTTTATTTGATTCTCGATGTCACTGCCTCAGATCTATCGGGTTCTCTTAAATTAGTCCGCTTTGATTTTTGAGATTCCAGATCTAGCAGTAATACCGGCCCAGCTTCACTACTTTGCTTAGTTGATGACTTCAGCCCGAGTGCCCTCCTCATGACCCTATCCCTCTTGCTGTATAGCTGGGAACCTGCTAGTTGGCCATGGCATCATTCGTCGCATTGCTTCTTAGCTTGCCGATGGTCTTCTTCCTTGACGCCGGCGACGAGCACGTTCCTACCCCTGTGGGTACCACTTAATGAGCTTCCCTCTGTGGACTTGACACTTATCGCCATTCTACCTACGCATACCTCCTCTTACTGGCTGCTATGTACTCTCCTCCTTTTGCTTCTTTCCCCTTGATTTACAAATCAAGTCCCACAATATCTACTCCTACATACATCTGGCTATCTCATTGCCTACTAGTTTGAAATTGGTGCCTTTATTTTGGCTCGACAAAGCTTCTTTCACATTGGAGCCACTGTCTAATTTTACCTCTAACACGGTGTTGTACCGATGTGGAGGCACATGACAACGCCGGTTTTTCAGCTGGCGTTGGCCACGGGTGGTCGTTCAGTGGCCTCGTCTCGAGTAATGCTTCCCACCCCAATAGAAGCTTCAGAAAGGTTCTTTACGGTCGTTAACTTCATCTTCGGTGACTTCATCACCTTCTGGTTAGTATCGGCCATCTTCAACAATTCTGGCGTAGCTTTTTGTGTGATGACATGTACTTTGCACTTTAGTCTAGTGAACCTAGTTATGATTTTCTTTCTTTGCTGTACCTCTTTGTAACTTGGAACTATCCACTTTGCTTCACCTTAATATAAATGAGGGACTTTATCCTTAAAAAAAATCATACAACACTAGCTACTACAAGAAAAATCTAGCATTGCAAAACTTAAGCTCGTATTACATATTTACATTATTCTCACGTTTTAAAACAAGTTCTCGCGTCTTCATAGTACGCATGGTGCTGTGCGACACTGCCACGTGAGCCTTGGGGATTATTATTTGCCCCACACGATTTTCCCTGGATCCGTGCCTTGTACACCAAACCATGCGGCTCTGACTCACCATTTTCTCGCTGTTGTACCGTTCAGAATAGTTTTTAGCTTCTAGATTTTTTTAGAAGTTGAAGTGTTTCTTCTTTTTAACTTCTAAAACTATTTTTAGTTTTTCTATAGTAACTTACTTTTAAATAAAATATCTTTTTCAAAATATGGTCTATAAGTTTGTTATAGTATACGCTGTAGTGACTTTATTTATATCGGTCAAAACCGCACGTAAATTTATGTTACTTCGCAGTCTCTCTCACGAACAGCTCAAAAATAAAAAAAGAATAGGCCCAAAAAATTTTAACATGATTTTTTCTTTTTCCTTTTATTTTACATTATCCGTGGATACGTAACAATTTTTTAGTTCTCTTTTTTCTTTTAATTGAACGGTTTATTTCAATTAACAATCGCGGTTAAGGGATAGTTCTTTTTTTGGGTTGTGAATTATGTTTTATGATTGAAAATTTTAAATTCTGGCTGTTCGCAAGAGAGAGTACGGAGAGACACTCACGTGCAATTTTGGTCGGTATAGCTGAAGTTGGTACAATGTTTACTACAATCGACTTGTAAACCCCGTATTGAAAAGACATTCTGTTTGAAAGTTAGTTACTGTAGCATAATCCATAAGTCGAAAAGAATGACCCCATTGCCTTTGGCTTCTGGTTTCTGTTTCTAGAAGCTAAAGACAATACGAACGTCGCAGTTTCTATAAGCCGCTTTCTATCAGCCATTACTTTGCACTTTCATATGTTGTAACATACTTTGTACTTTATTATATCATAATTTTGTAAGTCGTATGGTAATCACAATGTTGTAGTGCTTTTTGTTGCACCGTCTTTTTTACAGAATGCATTACTTTTCTCAGCACTACTATCTAGTAGTGCCTTTCCTTACATATTTTTTTACATAATACATTACTATTCACTTATCACCGCTATTTATCAGTAACAGTAAAAATTCATAAGCAAAGGGCATGTTCTTTTTGGCTGCGGCTTGTGGCTTTTGGCTGCGGTTTGTGGTTTTTGGGCTGTTTGTATAAGAGATTACAGAGTAACAGAAACTCACATGTGGTTTTTACCAATATAAATGAAGTCAATAAAGTATGTACTACAATTAACTAGTAGACCCTATTTTGAAAAAATACTCCATGTAAAAACTTCATCGTAGAAATTAAAAACAATTTTTGTGTTCGAAAAGAACAGGACCAAAAGTCTATAAGAATAGATCCTGAAAGTCATCACTAAAAGCCACTTTGAACGGCCTGAAGCACACGGCACCAGCCAAATTACTCGCAAACGCAAAAATAATGGGGTGTTAATTTTCATGTGGCTGAGAAGGCTTCAGGTCAAAGCTTATTCGTGCTATCATCATCCGAAGACACTCCCAAGATTCTAAAAGCACAAATCTGAACGGCACCGACCGCGCATATTGATCCGAAAGACGCAACAGAATCCTTCATCTACCGACAACGCGCAGAGCCTCAAGCGAAGTTCAGTATGACATGTATGCCCCACAGCATGGGCAGGTCATCCTGTCTGTCACTGGGTGGGTTTTATTTCCTTTTGTTCTTGGTCTTGTTGGGTAAGGCAGTACAGTGTATTGCCTTGCAGGAGCAAGCTATTGACGTATTTCCACGTTGAACCCTATGGTAAGCGTGATTTGAAACTTTACCCTTAGGTTATTATAATTGCATCGAAACCTCACTCGGTACTCTTGGGTGACATCTGTAATTCCAATACAGCATGCTGCTAAAAGCAAAATTGTTTCCTTCCAAAGGGAGAATTTTTTTCAGTGAATGGATGGCACTAGCTCAAAGTAAACCTTTTATCAATTTCCCGCATGCTATCCTATTCCAATTTCCAAAAGAGAATATGTTGCACTCCCCATGTTTAAGGAAAAAAAAAGATTCGACACATTGCGTACAAAAAATTATCACGGAGCATATACGGTCAGCTGAAGTTTGACCTTTTAGAAAAAAGTTCATAAAATTAACATTGTGAGATCAAATTAATTCTTTAGTACAAAACTATTACTATCTGTAATTAAAGTGAGACAGTCTAACCTTGATTTGTACTGGATTAAGAAATCGAAATCCTCTAGTACAAAACTAGTATATGTGTTTGTCACTGAATAATTCAAGAGGATAGTATAAAACAGTGCCGGCTAAGGCATGGCAAATCGTTTTTGGTGGTGCTCGGTTGGACTAAATTTTAATGGTTTATGGCTGAATTTTTACTGTAGTTGGCTAAAATTATACTGTAGCTGATAGTGGCTTATTTGATATAATAAAATTTAAAAATTAAAAAAATTGGTTAGCCCATCACGTATAATGGAAACGAATACGAAAAAAAAGAATCAGCAAAAAAGCTCAAAATAATTCAAAAAATCAGAAAAAACAAAATTTAAAAATAATATAAAATAAACTGAAAACCAGAGGTTTAAGCTCAAACGAGCGGCACCAAATTTGACTCGGAATCCATCGCCTCAGAATTCCCCAGGCCACTCTGTCGGCGTGCAATATATTCCAGGAATCCGGGGGCCCAGGAGCAAAAATCTAGTCGCACCTAAACCTCGCGGGGCTATAAATTGGAACTCTCCCCCTCCTGCTCTTCTCTTCTCCCTTCTCCGTTTTTTTCCTCCCCTCGTTTTTGCATTTTAGCCCCTTAGGAAGCTTGGATTTCGTGTCCGGTCCCTCGGCTCGATTCCGCGTGTGCTTGCTTCGATCGAGCGCGCCGCCTGTTGTAAGATCCCTCCTAGGCCTCTTGTTGTGCTGGGCGCGAATCTGCGTTCGATTTCGTTTCCTCCGGCGCAAATTTCGTGTTTTTTGGCCTAGATTTGCCTTGTGGGCAACTATCTAGGCGTTTCTCGTGGGTTTCGGCTTTGGTTCGGCCGATTTGTGGCTGGATTTGGTTGTTTGGGGCTGCGAAGCTTGGATCTTTGCGCTCAGATTTTAGCATTAGAAACCCTCAGATTGGGGATTTCCTGCCTTTGGGAGGAACTCTTCCAGTTCTGAGGGTTTCGGTGTACGCCGGGCTTGACAAGGAGCCTGGAAATCTCGTTTTTCGCGAGGGTTGTAGTTGGATTACGTGTGCTGGATAATAAAGTTTGGGTGCTTTTGGGGGTCAAGTCTGGTGGTGGAAGCCCTCAGGCCGGAGATTTCCTCCTGTAGACGCCGAAAGGAGCCGCCTTTGGAAGGAGTTTCTTGCCATCCCCGAGGTTTCCACTTCCTCCCTTGGCTAAGTTAAATTTTGCCCTGATTTTCTTGCCTTGCAGTGATAAGTATAGGTTGCTGATCAAGTCTTGTATTGTGAAATGTCAGGTTGGGGATTTCGTACCTCCCAGGAAGCCAAGCAAGGGTTGCCTTCGCGAGGAGCTCTTCCAATTCACCGGGTTTGCGCGTAGTGTTCCGGCTATTTAAGTGGCATTTGCATCCGAGGGATACAATTCTGTGAGACTGGGAACTTTGGAGTCAGTTTGCATTAGGTGTTCTTGGAATGGGGAATCAATGCCAGAATGGGACCCTTGGGAGTGATTACTACAATCGGTTCCCCAGGGAGCATACCGTTTCTAGGTATTCCGATGGGTACCTCGAGGAGGATGGCTACTCGGACTTGAAGAAGTTTGAGAAGCCTTGGCCTGAGGTGAACTCATTTAAGCCCACTGCTGCTGGTATTCTGAGGTGGGGCTTGGATCCGACTTCTATCTCTGTCCTTGAGCGGAAGACGGTGGACCTAAGGGAGCATTATATCCTTGGTCGGAAGCTTGGGCAGGGCCAGTTTGGCACAACATACCACTGCACTGAGATCATTACAGGGTGCGAGTATGCATGCAAGACCATCCCAAAGCGCAAGCTCATCACCAAGGAGGATGTCGAGGATGTGCGTCGTGAGATCCAGATAATGCACCACCTGTCGGGCCACAAGAATGTTGTTGCAATCAAGGATGTCTACGAGGACGGGCAGGCGGTGCACGTTGTGATGGAGCTCTGTGCTGGTGGGGAGCTCTTTGACCGAATTCAGGAGAAGGGGCATTACAGTGAGCGGAAGGCTGCAGAGCTTATAAGAATTATTGTTAGCATTGTAGCTATGTGCCATTCACTTGGGGTGATGCACCGTGATCTCAAGCCAGAAAATTTCCTCCTTTTGGATAAAGCTGATGACCTGTCAATAAAGGCAATTGATTTTGGTCTATCAGTGTTCTTCAAACCAGGTATGATATCAAAATTTGATGCATCCCAAGGAATTCCTTTTTTAATCAACAATTGAATGCCATAAATGATATTATTTATGTCTGTTTTGCTGTATGAGATTTTCTTGTAGCTAGATTGTAGTCTCATTCAATTACACTTCTGCTAGCACCCTTAAGACTGACTATATGAAGCCCTTAAGACTGACTATATGAGCCACAACTTCAACATTAACTAGTCTATAGTAGTATGACATGAGCAATATATTGGATGTCTCGCCGATTCAACCATTCATACAAATTATTAGTCTGTTGTTGTTGCTTATTCTGAGGATAGAGTAAATTGATAACAAAAATCTATGCCCCAGATCATCACAACTATATTCTGTTTATCCACCTTGTTGATCTTTGTCAGTATTTGCATTGTATGTATCAGGCATCAGAACATGTGTGAAGTCATGTGGATTTATGAATTAATTCTTGAATTTTCTTTTATCTAACTTTAGGCATTCACAAATGTCAGGTCAGGTTTTCACTGAGCTGGTTGGGAGCCCATATTATGTTGCTCCTGAGGTATTGGACAAACGTTATGGACCAGAATCTGATGTGTGGTCAGCTGGAGTGATACTCTATGTATTGCTGAGTGGGGTGCCACCATTTTGGGCAGGTGAGTTATCTAATCTGGCGTTAAATTTGAGTCCACTGTCTTTATGGAATTGCTAAAATGATCAATATTGATCTTTACCAGAGACACATCAAGGAATATTTGATGCAGTTCTGGAGGGGCACATTGATTTCGAATCAGACCCATGGCCTAAGATTTCTGACAGTGCAAAGGATCTTATAAGAAAGATGCTCTGCCATTGCCCTTCAGAGCGTTTGAAAGCCCATGAAGTGCTAAGTAAGTATATTCGATATATTTCTTCACTAATGTTGGTTGCCCTCTTGTTTTATTGCCTATTTGTGTAGCTCTGTTGATCCATCAACTAGTTTCCAGCATACTTTTACTTTTAATTCCTCAAATTATTTAGTATGCATGATTTTTTTGTATTTCTTTACTGAATTATATGTTATGTCAGGGCATCCCTGGATCTGTGAAAATGGAGTGGCCACTGATCAAGTTCTGGATCTTGGTGTTATCTCTCGGCTCAAACAGTTCTCTGCAATGAACAAGTTAAAGAAGTTGGCTCTAAGAGTGAGTGCTTTATCTACTTTTACCCTTTCACATGTCTGCTGTAACATTTGTTGTCGTTTTATCATCATGGTCAAGCATCGTGATTGAACTTCATCAGAATCTCTCGATATGTCATGATATTTGTCCTATGTGGATCCTTACAATAGGGAAATAGTTTAATTTTTGGTAGCATCTTAACTTCATGTATTATCATGGTTGTCACGGCGTAATTGACGACCATGGCGTCTAAGAGGCGCCAAGACGCCATGGCGTCGTCCAGGCGAAACGGCGAGATGGCTATTCGATCTCTAATCCAGCCCATCAATGTGGAATATCAATCAGGTCCTCCAAGAATCTTGTAATCACTTTACAATTGGGTCCTCATCTCTATCTATAACTCCCAGTCCCGACTTTCTCCCGAACTCACCGTTGTCGCGTACTTGCGCCATGCCTCCTTCCTCGCGGCGCTGCTTCCCCTCCATGGTACAGCTACCTGCCCGACGCCGCCTCCCCTCCCCGCCGCCTCCCGTTCCGTCTCCGCCGAATGCACCCGTCTTCGTGCATGCCACCACCCAGGGGCGTAGGCAGCCTGAGGCCCAGCCTCGGGCCCAGCCCACTGCAAAGAAAAATCAAGGCCTTTACTGTTTATTGCTACAGTAAAATGCATTGAGTTTCTTAGCTGGGCCTCGAGCCCGCCTCTGCCACCACCGCAACCCATCGTTCCCGCCCATCTCCTCGCCGAATCCAGCCATAATCCAATTGGATCTAGCCGTTCTCGCCGGCCGGAGCCGAGGAAGACCCCCAAGGGGGCATGGGATGGGAGTGGGGGAGGAGAGAACGACGAAGCTCCATGGCATCCCCCCTGGACCGCCAAGGCGACGACTTGGTGACGCTGTGACAATCATGTGTATTATCGTGGACATTTGGCGCTCTCTAGTTTAGACTTCTCTTATAATATGTAAGTTATGCTGCAAGCCTATTTATTGTTAACCCATCAATTAAAACTACAATTCATGTGGAATTACTATTGGCCATGTATGCACTCGGTTGCTGCCATGTGAACGAGTTCATTTAAGCTGCTTCTCTAGGTTGATCACCTGATTTTCTTGCAATAGAAAACACAAGTTTTTAGGTTTTGGCATTCCGTGTGGGGTAGGCACTAACATGCTGGAATTCAATTCATTTCACTTTTCATTGTATGTCCTACAGCAATATGGCAATGCTTCTTCTGACACTTTATAGGCTTCCAGGTGATAGCTGAGCGTCTTTCAGAGGAGGAGATTGCTGGGTTAAGAGAAATGTTTAAGGCAGTGGACACAAAAAATAGAGGTGTAATCACTTTTGGTGAGCTTAGAGAAGGTTTAAGAAGATATGGCACTGAATTTGAGGATACAGATATTAGCGATATAATGGAAGCGGTAAGTAGATGCCTTTTTTTCATGATTACAAAGGCATGCATTTATATTAAATGTGTAACAGGCATGGTTTGTCTACACACACTGACTTGCTGTCAGCCTGTCACATTGTTTTTAGTGACTATGAGATTCTGAGATATCTTCCATTGGAAAATGCCTAAGCAATATATATTGGATAGAACCATTTCTTTTTTCTCTGACATCATTGCAGTAATATTGTGTAACATGCATTTGTTGGTAAGACTATATCTGCCTTATTGTAGTGCTTTATCTAAAATCTGAAGTTTTTTCAGGCTGATAAAGACAATAGCGTAACCATCAATTATGAAGAATTTATTGCTGCAACTGTACCTATTAACAAGATAGAACGTGAAGAACACTTGATGGCAGCTTTTACATATTTTGACAAAGATGGAAGTGGTTATATCACAGTCGACAAGCTTCAACGAGCTTGTGGAGAACATAACATGGAGGCCACTTTCCTTGAAGAGATTATTTTAGAGGTCGATCAAAACAATGTAAGTTTGATCATCTCACTCTATACGATCACTATTGCCGTGTAACCACGATACTAACTCTAAGAAGAGTTTCAATGTAACACTTTTGGAATAGCTAAATATTTATGCTCATGTTAGACTTTTAGTGTTGTGTGGGGTTGCATCTTTGAAAGATATTGCGATGGGTCTTAAATGGCATTTCACTAGTAAAACGTACACCTTTGGTGGTTCTGGGCATCTACCGTACTGTCACACCTAATACTGACAGTCTTTTCTCAACAACTGAAAAAGATGATCTACATGGCGTCAGCATGACTCAGTCTTTTGACAGACCCATTGGTCTTGGATTAAGACGCAATAATACAGATTCTTATATCTGAATAATGAAACTTGTAAGAAGGGTTAACTTTCCTTTGCCTTGATAAACCATTAGGATGTAAAAAAAAAGCTAGTAAGAGTGATCTTACCTGGATAATATTGTGAGAAAATCGAGTGGTAGTTTTCATGAGTGCCAACTGTGCATCTGAAAAGTTCTTCCCAGCTGAATCTAATGCACGTGTTTTGTCTTTGTTTTTCAGGACGGTCAAATTGATTATGACGAATTTGTAGCCATGATGCAAGGCAACAATATTGGACTTGGGTGGCAAACAATGGAAAGCAGTATGGATGTAACCTTGAGAGATGCACCTCAAGTACATTGATGCACAGGCCGTGTATAGATTTTGTTCTCTTCTCTTGTTCATTATTTCTTCACGGCCCAATTTGGGTTGTGACTTGTAGGAGAAGAGCGCAGATCGATTCGTTTAGTCATATTTATTTCAAATAAGTGTGTGATGGTTAGTAGTATAATTGTCATGAGAGAGAACAGTATGGGTAATATATAGTGTAGTGGTATATTGGCTCATGCAGTTGCAGGGCTGGCTAGCAATTAAAAATACCAAAAGAGATGCATTCGGTTTGTTGTTTGTTCTTTCTGTCAGTTGTATGCAAGGAAGTCCTGTCTCCTGATATGACATACTCTTCAAGTTTGCATTTCTTTAAATAAAATCTTTAAACCCTGAAATTTATCACTCCATTTGTATGAGTCATAATCAAACAGCCACCTTAATCATAGGGTGGTCGTTTACACGGCTTCGTTGACGTTCGGAAACTGTCTCTTTTTGCACGCTTTTGGAGGGAGAGACCAATTTTTGATGAGTAGAGCACCATGTTTGTTGTATGACAGTATTGAGTATGACTATTCTGGATGTATTGTACATGAAGAATCTGACGAAACCTGAATGAAGCTCCTGTCTCAAGTGCCCTCCGACACCCGGGTCTCGTAAGCCGCGGCTATCTCCTACAAACGAAACGAGCAGGCTCTGTAAATTATGAAGAATCTGCTGCCTCTAGCTCTGCAAAAAGATTGGAGCAATGACATGTGCATTGGAGTACTACTGTGTCGGAACACTTGCCTTGACGTCCCCATCTTTCGATAGAACGCACCTCGATGTCACTGCACTGCCATGGCCCAGAACCCATCCGACCTCGCAGAGGAACCTGTCGTCGCCGTTCTCCTTGAACGAGCTCCACAGCTGCTTCGGCAGTGTCACGACGCCGGCCTCGTTTCTGACCAACCTCGGCGGTTCATCCGGCGACAACCCGGCGAACTTACCCTGCCCATCACAAATCTGTACATGTTACGCGCTTCATCAGAAACCATCACGTAGCAACCGTGGAACTAATTAACACTCACCGTCTCGGGATCCAACTCGTCCGAGAACCTCGCGGCCGAGGCATCGTTGCTCTCCCACTGCCCGAGCACCTCCGAAACACGGAGCTTCTCTCCGGCGGCGAACCCTGACTCGCGGACGGCGCAGCCACCGAGCTGGTCGCCGTTGCGGAACGGGCCGTACCACTGCTCGGAGAACACCTTGACCCCACGCAGCCGGGACTCCTCGGCCAGCGCCACCGTCTGCACCAGCCTGACCCTCACCTCCCTGTTGTCCGGGTGCACGATGCAGTGCTCCACCTCGAGAACCGGCGCCGGGCCCTTGGGCCAGGCGGCGACGTAGGACCCCGTGGCGCCGTACGCGAACGCCGAGGCGGAGGACGCGTGCCGCTGGTGGGAGGTGTGCACGGTGGCGGCGTCGGCCTCGCAGCCGACGGTGGGGAGTAGGCGGATGAGCCTGTAGTGGAGGGCGCACGGGGCGGCCGGGTCGGCGAGCGTCGGGCACTGCGTCTGCCAGTCGAAGACCTGCACGCCCCAGTCGCGGTAGGCGTCCGGTACGACGTTCTCGGGGAGCTCCACGGGGTCGCCGGCCGCGGTGAACTCCGCGCCGAAGCCGTCCCACTCGCCGGACACCCGCGCGGCGAACTCTGCCCACTTATCTGCGTTGTTTGGTGCTTCAAGTTAGTTAAGGCAGAATCTTTCCCATTGGAGCGTGTGCCGATGCTAACATGCCACCGTGCTGCAGTTCAACACTGCTACCTTCTTAGCATGTAGACTGTCTTCTTGTGTTAAAATGTGAAATGTTAATGCCAATACTTGGTAGGGAGTAACTATTGTCAAGGCGACTGAAATTTTTTTATCTCTCAGTCACTTAAAGTTGCACTCTCAATCAACTAAAATTGCAGTTATTTTTTTAGAGAGGCTACAATTTTAGTTGATTGAGAGTGCAACTAAGTGTAATTTACACTCCCAATCAACTAAAATTGCAGTTATATTTTTTGGAGGGGGATGCAATTTTAGTTGATTGAGAGTGCAACTTCAAGTGACTGAGAGATAAAAAAATTTCAGTCGACTTGGCAATAGCAAAACCGTACTTGATAAGGGACTTAGGAAGAAACTCTGTTTCTGCTATGTTTTTCATGTACTTTAGACATTTGAAAAGGCCTATCTAATCGTTCTAGGCTTTGTTTTTTTTTTAAAAAAATGGTTTTAGGATTGATACAGTCACAACTAACACTTGACAACTTTTATATTTTGATCATTTGGTGCCTCCCACCCGTGGGACCCACGTACCAGAGGCACTAGCAGCAAAGAGGGCAAGAAAGAACCATGGGACGAGTTGAACTGCAAGTTCTAAGTGGTTGTAAGTTATAACCTGACTGCACGCCAGCGGTCGAACCGTCCGTGGCAACGGTGGTGAAAGTTGCCGGAGAGACCGCGAGCGGAGGCGATCTCGCCAAGGACTTGGTAGTCAGCCGTAGTCGAAGCGGAGGCAACGGCGAGGACGACGACGGTACGGACGTCGCGGCTACGGCCGGCGGGAGAAGCGCGCGGTGGTTGGCGCTGGGGATCAGGGACAGGAGTTGCGACGAGAAGATATGCATCGTCGATCACTACCCTTTCCTTTTTTTTGTTGTTGTTGAGATGTTTTTTTTCCCTTCCTTCCTTTCTTTGTTATTTTCGGCCGATTATTTCTTTGTGGCCCGAACTCTCCTCAAGTCTGGTGGTTCAAGACCGACCCGTTGGGCGATAAAAGATGTGTGGACGTGGCTAAGGTCGCCAAGTTGGTGGTCACCACGTGAGGACTGTAGAAGACGGAGGCAAGCGGAGTATCAGACAACCTACAGGAACTTGTTGGCCGAAGGGTTCCTGCTGAACATTGGCTTGGCCGTTTGGGGTTCAGATTCAAATCACTTCCCCCTGAATTTCCAAATCACTTGTAAAGTTGTAATGCTTACAGTGTAACTATAGTTACTACTTCGGCGCCATCTCCGATTGAGGCCTTTGCCTTTGGTTTCCTGTGTGAACCCTAGTTTGGGTGTGAGAAAAATCCGAAGGTTGAAGGTTTACCCGAGGGAGGACGGAGGCGGTGACGGCTCCCTGTTGTGTTTGAGTGCACTCGGCCGGTGTACTCTTGTGGTCTTGTGCGGCGTTTCTCTAACTCTCGACTCCGACGTCGGCTTCTCGAGGTTGGAGAGGGCACTGTATCTTCGTCAACCACATCCTTCTTTTGCGTCGGCACAGAGGGGTGCTAGGTTTTCTAGGATAGCACTTCTAAGTGTGCCTTGCCATGTTCTTCGTGTTCTTCTTCGGCTTGGTTTGTCTCTGGACGGTTCTGAGTACCGTCTGCACTGTGAGTATTATTGATTTTTTGCAAACATTGTTGGCAGTACTTGTTCTTTAAGTTCTATTTAAGATCAAGAACTGGTAAATGATATGTTTGCTTGTGGGCTAAGAACATGTGCTCTGTGATAAACTAGTCGAATACTGAGATTGATCTAGCTATCTGAATTAGGTTTGAACTCTATAAGGTTGCTTTTCGTTGTCTGAACCGTGGCTAATTCTTTTGGCTGATTATACTTGTTGACTGGCAATAGAAATTGCTTTCTGTGCACTAAGTGTTCTTGAGTAGTTCGGTCCAGAAGTGATTGTTTTTCTCTGTTTGTCTTTTGAGACTGCTTTCTGTCATCCAGATCTACTATCAGGTTACTGCTAGTTAATTCATTGCCTGTGAACATTTGTTCCGAAAATCTTTAAATTGTTGTTCACTGGATATGCTAGTATATGATAGTGGAAACATAAGTTAGAGCTCAAAACTTATCACTAGCTTTCAGATCATTTGTGAAGAGATTAGACACTAACATGAGAAGGCCAAGTTTAGAAATCTTGAGCAACTCTGTTCTGAGAGCAAATTTAAAACAATTAATTTGTCATATGGTAGATTTAATTGTTTTTCTGCTTGAAGGACTGCTTTACATATTATTTTCAGCAGACTTGTGTTTATATTCATTGAATATTTATATGTATATGAATGGCAAGATGGAATTACATGATTATATGCAATTTATGTCATTCATGCTATGCTGGAAATATATTGAATATATGTTTAATTTAGATGAAATTAAAACTGAAAATACGCTCATACCGCTTTATTTACAACAGAATGAACAACACCATGAACTCGTGGTGGCACTCGGCTATGTATAGAGTCAAGTAGATGGATGAAGTAGCTTTATATAATTCACGGACTATGGGATTTTAACCTGTTGCGATTGGCTGCTTACTAAGCCACGGGCGAAGCAAACCTAAATACTTAATCGATCGTACGATCCGTACGATCCGGAGGCCTCTTCGCACGTAGTACTAGCATCGATCGTAACTATCAACTATCGTACGCGTAGCGGCGCCGTCTCCGATCCGAGCGGCCGGCGGTTCGATTTCCTGCCTGCGCACGCACGTCAACAGTATGCGCCCTTCGCGCCGCCGATCTGGTCTATATATACAACGTGTTAGCGTGGTCCCTGTCTCTAGCCGTCGAACTGATTCGAACGAGGAAGAGGGGATCGCTGCAGAACAGAATAATCCCGGCCCGTCTTTTTCTCCGTCTGCCGCGCGCGACGCCGGATGACGGCTTGAATATTGCAGCACCGGGCTGCGCTCGAGAAGCCGTGCGTGTGCAGTGTCTGGAGTCATGGCGACGGCGACGGTGGCAATCACGGGCTCCGATGCAGGGACGATCATTAGTGCGAGGAACAACAGACGTCCTGGCTCTCCCTCTACGCCTCTCAGTTTGAGATCTTCTGATATCTCCTCGGAATCCCTCGACGGCTCTCGGCTGGGGATCTCCTCAGAAGTGGGCTCTCGTCGCTCTTCAGAATCTAATATGACCACAGGTGAATGGCTTATATCTCCATTGACATGCCTCTGGCTGATAGGACAAATTTATTTATATATGTCGAAAGCTATACATGATCATAATGTTCTTATTCTGTGCAGTGGATGGCTCGGCGACCAATGCTGTGCTCGTCGCCATCGTGGCATCCATTGGTAACCTGCTGCAGGGATGGGACAATGCGGCCATTGCAGGTAAAGAAAATACCTTTGTTGCGTGTTGCGCTAAGTAGGGTTTCAAAATTCCTTAACGGACCGATTTAGTAAATACATTTTGATTTTCCCATGATCGGAGTATGAAGAAAACAAGATAATATCAATGCAGGCATCTACCGTTTAGGGCCTTTTTGAATGTTCTTAAGGGATATTAAAAAATAATAGTATCACAATTTTGAGGTGTTTGGATGGAATAGAATCCGTGCATATTATAAATCGTAGTATTCGAATAATATGGTAAATTTGGAGTTTTTAAAATATACTAACCACCTTTTTTTTTCTAAACTATGCTTGTTGATAAGTTAGCACTTGCCCCTTGTGATAGGGATAATTGATGATTTACCTTATCTTTTATTGGCATCAACTCATTTGTCATATAGTTGATTTCAATTGATTATTTGTCCAATCTTTCACTGACACATTGATCATTTACCCTTTTTGACAATTTTTATGACACACTCTCTCTCTCTCTCTTAACTTGTTGAATGATCTCTCCAGGTGCTATGATATACATAAAGAAGGACTTCAACCTACAGAATGAGCCGATGATGGAGGGTCTTATCCTTGCAATCTCATTGATTGGGGCGACTTTAGTCACTGCAATCTCAGGGGTGATCGCCGATGCAATCGGTAGGAGGCCGATGCTTTTCACCGCATCACTTCTCTACCTTATCAGTGGATTGATATCATTGTCGGCTTCAAATGTGTACCTCCTACTATTTGCAAGGCTTATTAATGGCTTTGGTGCTGGTTTGGTGGTGACACATGTCTCACTGTACATCTCAGAGACCGCTCCTACAGACAGACGAGGGCTGTTGAATACCTTGCCACAATTTAGTGGATCTTTTGGAATGCTGTTATCTTATTGTATGGTGTTTTGGGTGTCGCTTACGCCAAACCCTAATTGGAAGATGATGCTTGGAGTCATGTCAGTCCCTTCTTTTGTCTACTTTTTATTGTGCTTCTTCTACCTGCCCGAGTCTCCAGGATTCCTTGTCAGCAAAGGAAGGACAACAGAAGCCAAGAATGTACTGCAAAGACTACGCGGAAGGAAAGACGTCTCAAGTATGTATAACACTACTAAAATTTAGGTCATACATTTCTATTCTACTTTTTATGAAGCAAAATTTTGAGACGAAGCAATGGTATTTACCACCCTGTCATGCAGGTGAAATGGCATTACTTGTTCAAGGCTTGGAAGTCGGCCAAAATAGCTTTGAAAAGATGTTCAGTGATGTACAGCAACAGCCTAAATTAGATTGGAACTTGGAGAGCCAAGTCGAGGGTGAAGATCATATATCGAACCATACTGCAGATGATTGTGAAGATGGCCTCCACCGTCCACTTCTTCGTCATCAGCACAAGAATAACCCTATGCAAGGAGGTGAGCCAATCAGTGCCATATTTAGTAGTGGAAAATGGCATGTGGCTTGGAAACCCGACGGAAAAGAGAGCGAACCTTCTCTCATTCATCCTACTCGCCCTGCAATGTTTCATGATCCATCCATGACATCTGCTAAAGCCCCAAGTTGGGCTTATCTATTGGAACCTGGGGTAAAGCATGCAATGATTGTGGGCGTTATAATACAAATTCTTCAACAGGTAAAAGATAGTCTAGAAATAAATGTTTTACTATAGCAGTTCATGAAGCTAAGTAGATTTTAAATTATTCTAGAGCTAAATTATGAGCTTTTGATCTTTGTTTGTTTCAATCTTCTGAAGTTTGCTGGCATCAATGGCGTTCTCTACTACACTCCTCAGATACTTGAGCAAGCCGGAGCCGGAATCATTTTTTCAAAATTTGATCTCAGTTCGTCTTCTGCATCTATCCTTATCAGTGCCCTAACAACCTCGCTGATGCTTCCCTCAATTGGTGTTGCCATGTCGCTCATGGATCTTTTTGGAAGAAGGTTAGCATGATACTTTTGGCCTACGCTAGCGTCACTTTTTACTAAACTAATACAGTATCTGGATACTTTTTGTCTGAACGAAATGCGGTATTAACTTTGCTGAAATTACGCAGGTTTCTTCTTCTTTCCACAATACCAATATTAATATTATCGCTGGTTGCCTTGGTTTTTGTCAACATTGTGAGCTTGGGTGCCGTGTTGCATGCTGGTATCTCGACGTTTAGCGTCATCGCCTACGTCTGTGTCTTCGTCATGGGTTTCGGGCCAATCCCAAACGTCCTTTGCTCAGAGATCTTCCCTACCGGCGTCCGTGGCAGCTGCATGTCCATTTGTCTCCTAACATTCTGGATTGCTGACATTATTGTCACCTACACGTTTCCCGTGATGCTGAGCGCCATTGGTCTTGCTGGTGTCTTTGGAACATATGCCTTCTTCTGCGTAGTAGCACTCGTATTTGTGGGCACAAAGGTGCCTGAGACGAAGGGCATGCCTGTCGAGGTCATCACGGCGAAGCTTAGCGAAGATGCAGCTTAGACAGAGTGAGAGGATCGATGTAGTCGATAGTAGCATCGTGGCATTTTACATTTCATCTAATCTGTACGAAAGATCTTGCTGGGATACAACTACAATTCTCCTCCGTTGTGTCTTATACGTGTCGTTTTGTTTGCAATGCTGCATTTGTGTCTTCTGTAGTGCTTTAAGGACTTGAAGGATAAAAAATGGTATATGGATGACTGGAACAAGGAGAGCAGAACTCCGGCACCCCATCTCTCATATGCATGCACTTTATCAGCTTCAATGGCAAGATGCAACAGTAGACCTGTTGCAGCCCAGCAAAGAGGAAGTCAACAGCTAGCGATTGCTGCCAAAGTGACATACTGACATTGATTTTCCAGGTGAGCCAAAGACTCACTGGAGAAGAAGAACATTGAACAAAAGTATGCAGGGCACATGTCAAAGATTCTTAAGAAAAACTTTTAAGAATTTCAGAACAGACACACATTAGGCGCACCTGTCAGATGCCTAAACAAGCGAATCTGCACTAGAAACTTCAGCTGTGAGAGCTCCTTTTTCCATCTCACCTCTCCCTACAGTTTTTGAACTCTTCCTGAACAAATATGTACAGACGTTTTTAACCTCTTTATCTCAACCCAAATATGAATTTCACATAATCGACACCAATCTCACTGTCTGCTAAGCCACTAACATCAACTCCATCAGGAATCCAAATCTTTGAAACTAACAGAGATAGAGCAAGTGTGCAAAATTCACACCAGTAACTAGCAAATTATCCTCCTCATTCCGACGATCTTCGCTTGAGTGGAACGGAAGTGGCTGTGGCTCACTGACATGTGGACCGTAGAAGGTAAATAGGCAGGCTGGCTGCTACAAATTACTGGTCTCAACCGGGACTCACTTTTCGGATCGTGTTAACTTGTTAAGCCGGCGGGCCCGTCGCCGCCGGCGCCGAGGAGGAGGAGGCCTCCTCCATGGCCTCGCACTTGCAGCATCGCTTGGGCTCGGGCGGCAGCTTGGCGGGCATGTCGACGACGAGGACGCGGCGACAGGAGGGGCAAGAGGAGTGGGTGCCGAGCCAGGTGTCCACGCACGCGACGTGGAAGCCGTGGCCGCACTGCGGCAGGACGCGGATCTCCTCCTTCTCCCCGAACTCCGACAGGCAGATGGCGCACTCCGCCAGAATCTTCTCCTCCCCCGCCACCGAGCCCCCGCGCGCCGCGACCGCCGCCGCCACAGCGTCCTCGTACGCCAGCTTCGGCAGTGCCTTGAGCGCCTTCTTCTTGAGCCCCTTGTTCGTCGCAGCGGCATCGGGGCTGTTGCTGCCGCCGCCGCCGCGGTGGGAGAGCGCGCAGCGGGCGACGGCGGCGAGGCCGACGACGCAGATGAGCGCGCAGAGCAGCGCAGCGAGGATGACGACGACGTCGGAATCGACGGCAAGGGAGTCAGGGGGCTCGGCGGTGGGGAACTGGCCGGAGTTGGTCTGCAGGAGGCGCCGCGCCGACGCCATTAATTGCCGGAGCCGGTCGGTTCCTCTCCGGATCAGGAGGGAGGTGGTATGGCAACGGCGGGTTGGAAGGGGAAGGTGAACGGTGCCGGGGCATGGGGAGGCTAGAGTTTTAATACTGCTAAAGTGCTAAGTAGCAATACCACTGATATCAATCGGAGCTTTCGCACCTTTTCTCCTCGTGACTTATAATTTAAAATTGTTTAAATAAATAAATAGGATAGTTTGTTTGCTATTGTTTCAAAATAATTTATCAAAATAATTCTTTTTAAAACGTTTTACTTCTATTTAGTTTGTTTATACTAGTAAAAAGATATCAGCTATAACAATAGGCCACTTTATTTGCGCTTGGGGACCTGCACTAAATTTGTCTTTTCGTCTTAGTACATGAGTTTGGTTAAACTCTTGTGGTTAGTATTAAACTAGCACGTAACTAATTAGGATGGACTTGTGGGGTCTTTTTTTGGGTAGTAATACTAGTATGGGCAGCACAACATTTCCCTTGCAAAAACGATGAACTCAACAACATGATCTGGTTTTGCAAAAGACCACAACTATGCCCAGATTAACTACCACCTAGACAAACCGTCTCTTTAGTCAGCACTAGTTACCCTTCCAACAGGCTATCCATCCACTCTTCCAGCAGCCTAATGCAGAGAGAGAGAGACACGTGCGACATGGCGGGAAGGGGAGGCAAAAGCACGTGTCAGGCGACAGACTTGCCTCCGTCTGCTACAGTCCTCACGTACAGCCCCAGGGCCCAAGCCCAAGGCGGCACGGCAGCGACGCAGCCGAGAACCCGTCGTGACGGTGGGAGATTTTTGCCATTCGCCGTGGGGTCGCTGTACTGTTGCCGGTGGGCAGGGTTGCAATTAGAATGAATACGGATAGATATTATTTATCATGTATTTTATTATATGTTTGTTTAGAGTCAGAGTCAGACACAGATAATATCGGATATTTGTTTCTTTATTTCGTATATGTTCCATATTCTTTCGGACGGTCGGTCGGACGTAAATTATCCGCTTCTTTGCATAGTACATTAGACAGTATGGTACAATCAAGACGAGCATAGAGAGACTAATTACTGAAATGTTGAGGAAAGAACACTCAGTACTCCCGCTTGTTTAGATATGACAATCTGTCTTTATGTTATTTTGTTCCTATGTAAAGTCACAATTCATATATTTGATGTACATATATATATAGACGGATATCCCGTATCCCATATCTTATTTCATATTTTTTTCTCAAAGTCAGAGTTAGGTACAGATAGTACCGAATACTCATCCACTTCTTTTATATCTGTTTTATATACCTTAGATGATCGGACGGACAGCAATTATTCATTTCGTTTGCGCATCTGCCGGTGGGTGCAGTGCGAGTGCACGCAAACCCGTCCGTAGGCGGCGAGGAGGTCGCGATGTGTACGTGGACGGCCGGTGATGCAGACGACACGCACTGCGGTCCGCGAATACGAGCATGGCAATCATGTCACGTCTTTTCTTCCGCGCGCGTGCCGCCGAGTTCGCCCGTGCCTGTGTGTTTCTTGCGTCGGTAGAGCAGTAGATGGGCTGTTCTTTTTGCTACGGTTTATGATTTTTGGCTGAAATTTTTGAATTTTAGTTGTTTATGGTACAAATTACGGAGAGATCGATACTTATTTATGATTTTAGTTGGTACAGATGTTAAGCTTTTAACGTGTACTACGTTTAACTTGTAGGCTCCATCTTAAAAAAATACTCCGTTTAAAAATTAAGTACTGTAGCAGCTGCTAAAAGCCGATCGACTTATGGCCTGAAGAACATGCCCGATAGTCGAAGAAGTCGTCGGGTGGAGTGATTGCTGTGATGAAAGCGGAGAGTTGGCGGCTGCATCAATCACAAGCTCAATGCTCCACTTAGCGGATCGCTGTAGAGAGAGTAAGCGCCTGTTTTTCTTATAGATGTGTTGTATAATTTTTAGTAGAAAATTTTAAATTTTAGATTATTATGATAGGGATTACAGAGAGATAATAATTTGTGATTTTAGCTGATATAGATATTAGGTTTTTAACGTAATATAGATAAAAAATACTTCATAATATTGTAGTAAAAATTAAAAGTTATTTTTAAAAATAGTAAAGAATAGGTTTGCCACTTCACCGCCTGTCTCTATGATAACGTTCGAGAACAAAATTACTGGGGCAGCTATATTTACGCACGAAAACAGGCTTAGCGTGGGGATGCAATCTTCAAATAACCGGCCACTACTCTTGATTATTCGCAAAATAAAATAAGAAAATGGAAGGAGCCAAGGGCATCTGCATCGGATGCTCTTAGTTTTGTTCCCCCTCACAGAATCTCTTTGTTTCTTTCCTCCCCTTTTCTTTTCCTTTTTGAAGACTGCCATGAGGATGCCTATGATGGTGTTCTTTGGCTTTTAGGAAGCACTCTAACGAGATGAGTCAGCTTTGGACAAATCCAGCGCATTCCGACTAAGATTTTTCAAATAATCTATTTTTTATTAATATAAATATCGATTAAAAAATTTCAGAAACAATACTCTGTCGCTGCTCTGTCGTCAACTAGTTCAGTAATAAGCCCTCTGCCAGCGGTCCTCTATTGGCCTGTCGCTGAACCGATTGACGACAATGCGCCACATGTTTTGTCACTATTTTAAATGGCAACAGATAGACCAATTGCTATTTGAAATGACAACAGATGCCCGTAAAACCTCAATCGTCATTTCGATTGTCGGCAGATGCCCTCCCCATTTTAAGTCTGAAAATCGATCGAAATTCATTTTAATTCTGTAAAAAAAGAAGCCAGGGAGAAGTGGAGAGTAGAAGGAAACATGATAGACAAGTTGGAAGCTCAAAGCGTGGGAGGGGACAACAAGGACATATTGGGTTTCGAGGCCATGACTCTTACCTCGAAGACATGGGCATGTACAGTTGCCTTCACCCCGACCCTCTAAGCCCTGATCTACCACTCAATACCAGATAGTCCTACACCCCTAGAAACCCCCTCTGCGACTACGCACACATCTCTAAGCCTTGGCTACGGTGGTCCAAATTTCTGACGACAACATGCACTCAAGACGTTGATTCTTTCGTTGCCTTCTATTCATAGTAAGTGATGCGTTCACTATATGTGCTTGCACGCATGTATCATTTGTAATCACCTCGTTTTACTTGCAGACCGTGGATTGCAAGTTCACCGAGTGGGTAGATCAACTGTATCTAATACCTACCCAGGTTTATATTCACACTCTCCAAATCCACTTAGAAGAGATGTGGGAGGAGCTCCAGACCGAGAGGATCAATAGTGACGAGCTCCGCAAGCAGAGATCAAGGAGAGGAACAACGAGGAGGTGGTCCATCTCGTCAATGATTACCACCTATTTTGTTATTGCACCAATCCGAGCTACAATTGCGTCTACCACTACCGCGATAACCAGCCACCTCCATGCCACCCCTGATGACCGTCACTCCATGTGGGTGCCCTACGGTGTACCATTTTTGCCTTATGGGCTTTCCCCCATAGGCCCTACTAGAATTAAACCTATTAATGCCATATATGTTCAACAAGGCCCACATGTATCTTAGACGTACTTTGGTTTAATGGCCCTTGTATGTTGTCATTTATATCATATTAGTAGTGCAACCTAAAATTCCATAAGGCAAACCCACGGAGCCGCACCCGAAGGAGTCGGAGGTGGTGGTCTTCGTCGTGTATTTCGAAGCCGGGCTCCGAATCCCTGGAGATGACGAGATCAGATCACATGGTGGAGGTGAAGACGCCAACAAGGAGGAGTTGCATGAGAGCAGCGGGGCAGAGGGGCAGCAGCGGTGTCACCATCTTCGGCGGCCAGATGGCATCGTGGGGTGTTGGTTGTTAAGGATATTACTGGATATTGTACTAGGCTTTAGTCTTGTGTCCCTTTTGTACCCTATATATATATTACTTATTGGACCTCCTGAATACATACACAATATTCATAACATGGTATCATAACTTAGGTTAGAGTTAGGATTTACTGTAGCCACCGCCGCTGCCTCCTAGCCACCATTCTTTCGCATCTGCTTCCCCCAGGAGAAGCAACCTCCACTCCCGGGGAGACACATCGCCGGCTGCTCGCACTATGGGCCGCCGCCATCGTCAAATGCCATCTCCTTCTCGATCAGATCCAAAGAGTCACCGCCGTCTTCGCGCACCCGGCCGTCTCCGTAGCTCCTCTTCCGGATCCGACCGGCTTCCCTGAGGTCACCGCCTCCCGGTCGCTGACTGCGCATGAACCGCTACTATCGTCCTTGCCACGGACTGCCGCCGCATCTCGGTGCTCTTGGCTGTCCTCTGCCGCCGCCTCCTCCTCGGTCGCCCGAGACAGATCCGAGCAGCCCGCACCGAATCCCGCCATCACCGTGGTGGATCCCAGGGGATCCTACCATCACCGCGCTGCCCCAGCCTGAATATAAGCCGCCGCCGTCCTTCTCTTGGACCATCGTCGTCGCTCGCCTCTTCTGCCAGGCTGGCCACCGCCGATCGCTGTTGGCTTCCGCCACCGTATCTCTCGCCACATGGCGCCACTTGTCTCTGGTCTTTGTTGTCGCTGTCTCCCAGCCGCCGGATCCAGCCCCGCCCTCCCGCCGCTACCCCAGCTGATGGTGGAGAGAGAGAGGAGGAGGAGAGGTGATGAGAGGGAGTGAGGTGACGAGGGAGTGAGTGGAGTCTGCTCGCTGCTCTCTGCGCTCTGTCCATCTGATATATGCTTGGATTGGCTTTTAATGGTGCTGGCGTTTTAAGTGGGAGGAAAGGAAAGAGGCTATTGGTTATGGGTTTAGTAAATTTTCTTAATTACTAAGGGTATTAGAGGTACTTTTTTTGAGTCTTCTGTTGCGTCTATTCAAGTGTGTAGTTTTTATCTTTGCGTTCATCTAAGCTATGCGAGTCCATAATTTATTGTCAATCATAAAAGTATTGGAATTCCCTTTTTGCATGGCAGCAATCGCTGCTCTTCTCTCTGAGCAGCGTGCATATCGTAGAAGTCGTTATGATGTCGTCGTTTCTCTCTAAGACGCCGCCCCAAGCTTCTAAGACCGCCGTGTTTCCATTGCGCTTCTTGTGCACTGTGTCGCCGCTGTCTTGAGCTTCAATCCGCGTTGCTATACTTTTATTTATTCCTCTTCAACTCGACATATTTTCTAAAAACTGTGCGCTACGATGACATCATGACTCGGACTTCGAATTTTTTCTATTTTACTGTTAACCCTTTTCAAATACAATGCTATTATATAGGGGTGTTAAGAGTATTACTACTATTTCCTATTATGCTAAGATTTAGTCTTATATGCCATTTATATTCTATATATATTGTATATTGGTATTTTTAAATATATACATAATATTCATAATATAGGTTCCGCGGCGAGATGGAGAGGAGGAAGCGCTTAAAACCCTCGGGCTCGGGGCGCGGGAGTGTGTGCCAGCCTGCCTGGAGGAGACTGGGCGGCCGAGTCAGGTATTTTGGTCCAGTGTTCGGGTGCGACCCGGGCGGGTTGCGGTTGGCCCGTCCGGTCCGGTGTCTCGTCCAAGTTCCAACCCTAAACGACCCAACCGGCTGAACCTGCCTCCGCTCGAGACCCAGCACTGCCGCAGCCGGAAAGACGCCGCCGCGGCGCCCAGCCGTAGATTCCCCACGCGCGGCCCTGCCATGGGCGCCGAGGACACCCAGATCAGCGCCTTTACCGTCGCGGCCGCCCACGCGCTCTGCCTCGCAGGCCTCGCTGCCGCCCACGCCCTCGCTGGCTGCGGCGCCCTCGTCTCCGACCCCGCCCTCGCCCTCCGCCTCCTCGTGGTACGTACGATCCCTTCCCTTTCTTCACCTCACCACCGCCTCCCGCGTACCTTCTGCTCCCTTTCCTCTTCTATCCTCTGACCTGGACTACACTTTCTAGGTCTGTGAAGCGCCGCTTGTCATCGCGGTGTTCAGTTTGCTCCGGCGAGGTCCCAAAAGCTGCTCGGTGCGGCGCGCGCGCAACCTGTTCGATCAATTGTTTCTTCCGATTTCGATACCAAAGTTTATGTTTTGTTCAATGATGGGGTGACTGGGTTTCTTTAATTGCAGTTTCTTAAGGCGGCTGCGCGAGGATTGCTTGCCTTGCCCGTGGGTTAGCTCTCTTCTTTACTACATTTGCACTTCGATCCATAGTTGGGGACGCTTCTAGCTACTGTGAAGAATGTCAAAACTCTAGGATAGCATGTGTCATTGCTCCATGCTGAATGCATTACCAACAGAAACAAAAAGCTCCATGCTGGAGATCTGAGTCAGTAGGCAGTACTCACACTACTTAGTAACATAAGCCGATTTACTCTTTTGGAATGACAGTCACATAAGTTGAGTTATTTACGATCTGCTTATCTTTCTCCCTTTCATTTCTTCATTCTTATAAGACACACTCCTGTCTGGCAGGAGCATTCCTAAATGCATTTGGCGCGATTGTTCTTGGTGCACCTGTTGGAATCAAGTAAGTGTAGTAGGCTGACAATGACGTTTATGATTATTGTTAGTCTCTATGCTACATGCTACTAATTAGGAATCATGACTAGAATCACCATTTATGTTATTTGTTGTGAATTTGTCCTTGTATTATATATGTGATTTTAGCAGAATTCACAAGGATATTTCAATTCATGCATACCAACAACAACAATAAAGCCTTTTGTCCCAAACAAGTTGGGTAGGCTAGGAATGAAACCTCCTCAAAGTTAAAGAAACGAGAGCCTTATAATAAAACCTACAAGGAAAATCCTAAGCCCCGCGTCCTGCCATCTGAACCGAGAATCTAAAACACCACCCCTAAACCTTCTTTTTATGTCATGGTTTCGGTCCAACTCTTTGGATACATTCTAATTACTCAAGTCTCTTTTAACTGCTTCCTTTCATGTTAGTCTTGGTCGACCTCTGTCTCTTCTTATGTTTTCAGTACGTTTTTAAATTTCACTACGTACTGGTGCCTCAGAAGGTCTCCATTGGAGATGTCCAAACCATCTCAATTGATGTTGAACAAGCTTATCTTGAATTGGTGCTACCTCATCCTATCACGTATATCATCATTGTGTATTCGATCACGCTGGTGTGACCACAATTGCAGCATTCTTATCTCCATTATACTCATCTTCTATATATATATATATATATATATATATATATATATATATATATATATATATATATATATATATATATATATATATATATATATATATATATATATATATATATTGTCTTTAGTCGCTCAGCATTTCACTCCATATAACATCGCAAGTATGATCGCCGTCCTATAGAACTTATCCTTTAACTTTTGAGAGACTTTTTTTTATCATACAAGACACCTGATGCTTGTCGTCATTTCACCCACCGCGCTTTTATCATGTGGCTCACGTCTTCATCAATCTTGCTGTCCCATTGTAGCATCGATCATAAATATCAAAAGTGTTCTTTTTAGGTACTACTTGTCCATCTAGACTAACATCTCCATTATTTGCCCTAGCATCGCTGAAATCACATCTCATATACTCAATTTTAATCCTACTAAGTCTGAAGCTCTTCGATTTTAAAGTCTTCCTCCACAATTCCAGTTTCATATCGACATCTATCCTACTCTTATCAACTAGTACTACATCATCAACGAAAAATATTCACCAAGGGATATCTCCTTGTATGTCCTGCGTGACCTCGTCTATCACTAAGGCAAAAATGTATGAGTTCAGCACTGACCCTTAGTGTAGTCCTATCTTAATAGGAAAGTCATTAGTTTCGCTACAATATACTTTGACGTTAGTCACAACATCTTCATACATATCCTTGATTATGGTAATATACTTTGTTGAGACTTTGTTCCTTTGGAGCATCCACCACATGATCTTTCTTGTCACCTTGTTGTAGGCATTCTCTAAGTCGATAAACACCATGTGAAGATTCTCTTTTGCTCCCTATATCTCTCCATCAACTGTTGTGTCAAGAAAATAGCCTCCGTGATCGACCAACCAGGCACAAAACCAAATTGGTTTTTCGTCACGCTAGTCACTCTTCTTAAATGGTGCTCAATCACTCGCTTGTGTAGCTCATGAGCTTAATTCTCTATAGTTAGTACAACTTTGAATGTCTTCTTTATTTTCGAAAATTGATGCTAATGTGCTTCTCCGTCACTCATTAGGCATCCTCTTCGACCTAAAAATGCTATTAAACAAATTAGTTAACCAAACGATCACCACGTCTCTAAGGCATTTCCACACCTTAATAGGAATATTATCAGGCCCAAACACCTCACCCACTTTCATCCTTTTTACGGCCTCTTTTATTTCCGACTCCTGACTTCTTCAAACAAACCTCCTATCGGTGTCGTCAAAGTATTATCTAGTTCAATCATATTATCCTCATTGTCTCCATTAAACAGCTCGTCGAAGTAATCTTTTCACCTATCATTGATCTCGTCGTCTTTCACCAAAAGTTTATTAGTGTCATCTTTTATGCATTTAACTTGTTGAAATCTCTCGTCTTGCTTTCTCGAAATTTAGCCATCTTGTAGACATCCTTCTCACCCTCCTTTGCACTTAGTTTCTGATAAAGTTCCTCATAGGCTTTGCCCCGTGTCTCACTCACTGCTTTCTTTACATTTTTTTTTGCTGCTTTGTACTTCTGTACATTATTGTCGCTCCTATCATGCTGCACCGGTCTTAAAAAAAGGTTCCCTTATCTGATGGGGTTGCACATTTGCAGGTACTGGACAGTAACATCCTATTGGTCGCTTCTCATGTCCCTGTTCACGGTAAGTGGCATTTGCCCTTCTTTACTTATACTAGACTGAGCACTTGAGCGCAACAAGATTGACAACTGGACAACAGGCAGTGTTGCTGGTCTTGTGCTGATACTTCTGGACAGTCATGATTTACCACTTTATACTTGTATAACTGTGCAAATTGAGGCACAAGAAGCTAAATGCATGGCCTTGCAGTTTGTTCCCGCAGCATGTGTCTTCGGAGCATCCAAAGGCGATTGGCAGAATGTGCTTTCTCATTCCATGTACATTCCTGACTTCTAAATAAAATTAAAATGCGAGAAGTTCATTCCATAGAGAGCTTTGTTTTGTACTGTGCAGTGGTTACCTGACATTGTAGTTGATTTTGTGTTTTTGCATGTCAGTTATTACAGATCGACTGATGTTGTGGACTACATGATCTCTGCGCCTTCGCATGGAGCTGTAATAGGAGCATGGCTTGGTGCTTGGCCTATGCCCCTTGACTGGGAGAGACCTTGGCAGGTAAATTAAGATACTGATTGTGAATCTCATGTAGTATGTTCTTAACTACATAGGCATGGAAAGGCGCAAGTATCATGAACAAACAGGATCATATAGAGATGTCTATGCATGATCAGTAGATAATATAACAACTTAAACACTAGCTCATGAACTAACTTTTCAGATCTGTGACACAAAATGCACCAGTTCATCTGATGTTCTGTTGTGCGTTGCTGCTGTTGGAACTACTCGAAATTATCACCTTGTCTTAAAAAATATATTATCACGTTATTTATTTGAAATATTTCCATGTTTCATCATGCATCTTACTTTCGGTGAAATATTTAGTGGCACGTGGACGATGCTTCCTTTTCTGAGCCTTACAACTGATTGTCTGCTCTTATTGTCCCCACTTCGCTTTTGCTGCTCATGCTTCTGTATCCTTTGATCTTCCTTAGGAATGGCCAATATGTGTCACTTACGGTGCGATTGCTGGGCATTTGATTGGCATGGTAGCATCACTGATCCTGATGGTTGCTCACAAGAGAAGAGTTCGTGTCAAAGCTGACTAGCATATGGATGATGAATGCTTTTGTTTTTGTTTTTGTTTTTCGTTGTTGCTTATCTATCCGGATTATACTGTACAACAATTTTTCCACAAAGCTATGTATTTGTTGATTAGATTTCTTGTCAAGTGTAAGTGCTGATGCCTTCCAATAGGTTCGTCCAGGTAATGCATTGCCGCGTTGGTGACACTTTCAGTTAACCTTTTTCTGCAGCTATAGATTATTTTCTTGAATGTAATGAGAATGCTCTTCATTTACTAGTTTTATATATAGAGGAATGAGGGAGGTTAAGGTGTTCCGGAATGCTGCTTGCATGTTTCTTCAGAAAGGATTTCTTGCACAAAGCTAGCTAGTTTCTTTTTTTGAATCAGCGAGACGTCCCTAATCCCTATTGCATTAATCATCACATATTTAACCCCTATGTATGCTACACAAAAGACAACTTCACAACATCATACAGAAAACTCGTCCCATCAACGCTGCACGCTGAAGGAAAAATTAGCATCCGCGATGTCAGTACCAGTGGCCGACGACGGGGCCGCCCTCCTCCGAGTGTCTAGCCTGTGCAGCTGATGCGGCTGCGCCGCCGGATACACCTCGTGGAAGCTCGGCGAGGCCGGCGCGCTCTGGGTATCTTCCGACCTCACCTGGTGCTTGTGGAGCAGGTGCACCGGCGACGTGCCTCCGCTCGGCGTCCCACCGCTCGGTGTGGTGTCGCCGGCCATGTGCGCCAGGTACGCGTCTGTCTCCCGTTGCTTCTTCTTCTCCCTCGCCACCTTCCGCCAATTCATCAGGGCCTTGACCGTAGTCTCCTCGAAGATGGTCTTCTTCATGTTTGAGCCCATCTGCAAACGACCACCGCACACACAAGGTTGGATGTGATGTGATCCTATAGATATATTCCTATTTTTTTTTCGTTTTCAATAGCGTTTGTAAAGAAACGGTTTTTTTCAATAGTTTTACCTGTGTGACGAGCGCGTAGAGTGGGAAGGTGATGTAGCTGCATAGGATCTGAAGGGCTACCCCAACTACGGCTTTCGTGATGCTCAGGCCTATGTTTTCGTGGAAGCATTTTCTCAAGCCAGGGGTGGCCTGTGAGAGAACAACCAAAAAGAAGTTTGTTAATGTACTAGTTCATAGTTCCTAGTGCATACTAACACTTTAGGACTTACGCAAATCACATACCATTGTCCATACAAAATGTGCCATCTGAAATGCATTCTGGTGAACCGACCGGCAGCATGGTTCAGTCACAAACGAATGTTAGTAAGGCATTTGTTTGCTGTCCTATTTATAAAGATGCAGTGGTAGTTGAATAAGATTGCACATGTACCTGGAAGAGTGTTAAGTGTATGAGAAACAGGACCCAATCAGGCCGGTTGAACCAAAACAACTTGTTGCTTGGTTCGACAACAGGAGCCCCCTTGATCACAGTTGCCCGGTCTTGTATCTCTTGGGCCATCTCCATAATGACAACCTCTAACTTGGTTCCAATTAGCAAGAGGATCTGAAAACCATGACATGGTTGTGTTATTTATTTTATTCATTATGTTATAGAATCAAGTCGCCATAGGGTTGGTCGTCCCTTTCAGCGAAGAAAATCACACTTACGATGAGTGGAACAAAAGAAATCCAGAAGAGCGTGTAGATTCCTACGGATAGAAAAGTTGCAAAATGGTGGTGATTACGAGACAAATTCAAAGCAAGGATGGAGAGCAACAAGAGAATGGGATAGGATGAGCCATACCGTGGATATCGAGGAGGAGTGTAAGAATCGCCACGAACCACAATGGGAGGCTGCAAAAAACCAGCCAAATGTGTCAAGATCCTAGTTCCAAGACCACGACGTAGCAATAGCACAGGAAACATACGGATAGTTAAAAACCTATGGAATATGTATATATATTTGACTATAGAGAGGATCGAACCTGATCCCAACGACGATTTTGAAGTCGTCCTCCAGCGACCTCTTGATGTACTTGTGGAAGTTGAACTTGCTATTTTGCGACAAATGCGCCTGCATAAAAGAGAGTTCGTTAATCCTTATACTTTGCGAAAAAGGTAACCTCAAAAGCTTGCTCCGTTGTAGCAATGGCGAAGAAGAGAGGTTTAGTACATTGATGAAGCCTTCCCGCATGGTCAGGTAGTCCACCTTGGTGACTGACGCGAAGAACTGCCTGAAGAATGCCACCTGACAGCAAACGTCAAGAAGAATGCAGGTAAAAAATACAGGGGATAGGCTGCAGCATGAATTAGCGATGCAGAGATCAGGTGCACGAACTCACAATCCATCTGACTCCGGGGGTGCTTGAGAGGCCCAGATGCCGCCTCACGAACGACGTCTGATGTGTCAATCGGAACCGTGAAGGATCTGCAAGAATCGAAGGTATCAGCTTCGCTCTGATCGTGCGTGCCTTCAGGAGCATGCGTTAGGTTCAGAGAACGAAGCAGTAGAACCTTACCAGTTGCGAACTGATACTCCAATGAGCTGGTCTCTGATTCCCATCTCTTCCATTTTTTCATCTACACGAAAGAACATATCCTCTCATTGCAGTTGAAATTATGGATTCACGGTTTTGCCGGAACAGATGGGGACGCTAAACAAATATGCATGCCTGACATGCGGTTAGCCACTCACTTTCAGACGCCCTAAAGCCATCGTGGTGACGCTGTAAAGAACATGGAACACCGCGAGCACGAAGATGAATATATGCAGCTGGTGCATACTGCTCGCCGACATGAGCGCTACCTTGCCCTGCAAAATCAAGCAAGACGAAGAAGAAAAGTTATTGTTTACATCTTCGTATATACCGGGCACCAAGACGCTCAGTCTGTCTGACGTTGCAACGCTGCTCACCTGCTTTACGCATATGTCCTCTCCGGCCGCGCCGGCCAAGAACCGACGAGCATTCACTTCTTCTCCGGGGTACCAAAGTAGATTCCGGCGATTGCCCTTGCCGCCGCCGGGCCCATCGCCTGCCTTGCACGGCAGCATGATACTGCCAGCCTTTTCAGGGATACATATCTTGGAGACGGGCGCTTGCCCCACAGTGAGGAGTAGGGATATGAAGCCCATCAGCATCAACTCTGCAAGTGATTATACATAGGGGAAAAAGAATAAATAAAGAAATCAGCCAGAGCCAACCAGGATCCCATCACGAGATTCACGAGGATGAAACTATATATAATCTATGTAACACGATTTTTCTAGCAATGAATAGGTACAGTCTTTGTTGATGTGCAAGTAGAAGTGTTGGTTATCTGTTGATACATTTTCACCGTTTGACATATTTGAAGTTTGATCTACAGATTTCGGTTATCAGTAACAAAAAAATAATTTTGATGAGGAATCTGAGAGCTAGCTGAAATAAGATCGTCTGCAACAAGCGAACAAGGCAAGTAATTAGAGCAGCTCACCTGCTTTGATCTTCTCGAGCGCCTCGGCCATGGCCTTCTTCTGCCGCTTCTGGAACCACTGCGTGCGCACAAGATTGCACAAACCAAGCGATCAGTAGCCTGAGCTAGTAGAAATGAAAGCGCCTGTGAATGATCACCGCACGAGGGTCGGTACGTACATGGCCCAGCTTGTGGAGGCCGTGCTCCATGGCGACGGAGACGAGCACCATGACGGCGCAGACGAGCGCCACCGCCCAAGTGGGCGTCTCCGGCAGCTCCCGCCCTCCCGCGGCCCCTGCCATCTCCTCCTTCCCGCTCCCGCGCAGGGCCCAAATTAACCACCAGCGATGGTAACCTCTTCTTTTTGTGCTGAGCAAAGCAAGCAAACGAACGAACGAACGAGCTAGCTGGCTAGCTACGTGGCCGGCCCGGCAAAGCGTCAGGCACGCACGTCACGGTGGTATCCGACCGAGCGCTGTGGCAACTCCGCACACGCTCGGGCGGTTTTATTACGAGCGCGCGGGCGCGGCTCGGCGGCCGCGTCAAAGCGCGTGCCGGCGAATGGCGGGGTGGCAGCGAAGCCTGATCGATCGGGTAACTTCAGCCCGGGAGCGCCGGAGAAACGACGTTCTCTTGCGGGCTGGAGCGGGCAGGATTTGTCTCTTTAGACTTGTCAACCTGTTTACCGGTGTTTCCTGTTCCGATTGATTTGCGCTCAGGTTGGTGGTGCTTGTAAGCTCTCATGTCTATTAACGCAATAAATGAGAGATGTGTGTGGCTACGTAACGTTGCGATGACTTATCAAACTCTGTTGACTTGTGACTATAGAGTTTTTTTCCGGCTGCTAACCAGTTTTAACGGATTTATCGGTGACCTCCGGTAGAAATTCAAATTGGCTTGAAAATTTTGTTTTGCACGAATTTCGGGTAAAAAATAAAAACCAGTGATATGAATCTTGGTGACTACGCACAGCTCAGTTTGATGATGCTTGTAAACATTTCTTTGGGCGTTTCCAAAGAAAATCGTGCGACGGTGATGAGTTCCCTGTATACGCTTTTTTTTTCAAAAAAAAAAGAAAAGAACAGTAGTAATACACACGGTTACTAACGGTATACTTAAGTTGCGATGACTCGTGCACGTTGGTTAGGACTAAAAGGTCCACGTGCAGTTTACTATCTGAGTATTCAGGGCGATCACATGACACAGTTCGTACGCACGTCGATGCTTACGTGTAGTACAACAGTAGTAAGCTTAGCACGGACCGGAGCGAGGTCAAGCGAAACGTTAGGTGTGGCATGACGGGGAGCTGTTCTTATTCTTAGCGTAGAGTTTCTGCCCGCGGTTTGAGTTTGATGACTTGATAAGAGGACGCGTTTGTTAAAAAACCGACGGGATCGAGTCGCCGGCCAATTCTGACCAATTCCGTAGTGTCGCGAGAGACAGTCGTAGCACTTCCACTGTACGTGTGGGGCAGCCCGGCAGCAAAGCTATCTCTGTTGGCGTCCATGAGACCTGGGGCCAGACTCGGACTTGGATTCGACTCGCAAGAGGAGGTCAGGTGCGGTCAGAACATATAGCCACCTGGATCTGATGCTACAGAGGCGCAGAGCTCGCTCTCTTATTGTAATCCCGGCGTTGAATTTTGTACGGGGCGTGGCGCCTACTGTGATGGAGAAATAAACTATTTTAAAAGAAATTGTTAGAATGATCTCTCCCCGATTAGCCCAACGGCTAATCGGCCCTTGACCCGCGCTTCGATCGGGCGCCACCACTTTTACCGATGGGCCCTGTCACACAAGGCTATAAATAGAGGTGGGGGCGGGCTCTATTCACGAGGTTGATCGCACCGCCACCCCACCAATATTCCGATCGATCCGAGGACGCCGATTCGCGACGGAAGCTCCATCGCCGCCGCCGTCGACCTCACCGGAGCGCCGCCGTGGATCGTCCACCTCTTCCCGACCGTCGCCGCTTTTGCGCAGATCGCCACCGACGAACCCGCGATGTCTAACCCTCCACACAATCGATGGTAATCTCTCCTCTCCTCTCCTCTCGGATCCATACATGAACATGTATAGAAGAAGAGAAGTACGACATTGGTATCGAGCCTTACGGGCGTGGTCGCCGCGCCGCCGCTGCGTGGTCGCCGTGGCCGCCTTGCCAGACGGCCGCCGCCGCTGCCGTGGTCGCCGTGGCCGCCGCTGCCGCCGGACCACCTCGCGCGCCGCTGCCGCCGGCCGGCCCGGCCGCCTTCTCTGCGCCGCCGTCCGCCCGCTGGGCCCCCGCCATTGGCCGTCCTGCGCCCGGCCGCCGCGCCATGGCTGTTCTTGCCGCCGCCTGGCCGCCTGGGTCGATCTCGGTGAAGGCCGCCGTCTAGCGCGCGTGCTGCAGGCGAAGCCGGCCCGGCCGCGCCGCGCTTTCTCCGCCACAGCGCGCCGGCTGCAAGACCGCGCTTTGCGCCGGCCGCCGCGAGCCGCCGCTGGCCGCCGCCGCCGCCGCCCGCGCCGCGCTTACGCCCGCTTGCCGGCCGCAGCCCGCGCCGCCGCCCCACGCGCGCGCGCGCCGACCGCCTGCGCCCAGACGTCCGCACTCGAGCCCGTCGCAGGAGCGCCTGCCTCCGATTTTTCGGGAATAGGGGGTGGAGGTGGATCCGTTTTTTGCGCTGGGTAGTTGAGGAAATGCGCAGGGGCTTTTGAGTGGTGGAGATATTTTTCTTTGACCGGTCAAGCCGGACGTTAATGCTTCACGCGAGAGGTGCATCCAAGTAGTGTGCATGCTGCAGGTGCCAGTTTGGTGCGTGGTGGATAGGAAGTTTTTTCTGGTTGAGTGGAGAGAGACAAAGCTCTTTTTGACCAGTCAAAAGTTTTGATCTACAGTCAAAAGAGCTAATTAACGTATCTAATCTCTGTTTTAATTTTGCACCAACGTGTTAATTAATTTCCAGAGATTAGATGCATACAGTAATAATGTTTCTGAGATTGAATTATTTTGAATAATTTACGCTTCACGCAAAGTTAATGATTGATTAATTTTCATTATTAAATTCGAACCAACGGGAGAATTTAATTTTGGAAAAACAGATAAAATTTACAGTTAATTATGATATTGTTATTTTCTGACCAACGTTGATAATAACATTATTATAATTTTTAATTGAAGATTTTATGCATTATTTCTATTTCTGCCCAACGGTGATGTAGATTTAATGTATAAATAAAATTGTATGTCGTATTTTTGACCAACGTTAAAATAAGGCATATAATTTTGCTGTTAAAAGTATTATAATTTTAATTGATGATTTTATGCATTATTTCTATTTCTGCCCAACGGTGATGTAGATTTAATGTGTAAACAACTGTATGTTTTAATTTTAACCAACGTTGAAATCAAGACATGCAGTTGTTGTTATTATTGTTATTATAAATGTTCTCACTATATACGAGAGGACTTTGCTCCCATAAAGATGTCATATGATCTTGATCATAAAAAGTGGGTCACTGCCAACAAGAAATGTTTGGCTGTGATAAAGAACACGATTGAGCCTGCAATTGTGGTCTCAATCGCAGAGTGTGACACTGTCAGAGAGTACCTTGAGAAAATAAAGAGTCAGTTCACTGGCTCTTCAAAGACTTATGCTACACAGCTGATTAAGCAGCTTGTGACAGAAAGGTACTCTGGTGGTGGCAGTGGCATAAGAGAGTATATACTAAGGATGAGTAACTTGACATCCAAGCTTAAACCAATGGATTTGGCTCTCAAGGATGAGTTCCTTATTCATTTGATTTTTGCTTCTTTGCGAAAGAGTTTGACACCTTTGTTGTCAACTACAATATGCAGCCCGAGAAATGGGACTTAGAAAAGTGCATAGCTATGTGTGTGCAAGAGGAGGAAAGATTTAAATCCTCACATGGTGGTTCTGTCAACTATGTGAACGATAATAAGAAAAAGACTTTCAACAGTAATTTCTCCTCAAAGAACAAGGGAAAAGCCTCTGTTTTTCAGCGTCAACAGAATAATTTCACAGTGGAGAAAGATCAGTGTCTTCACTGCAAGAAGACGGGACACTACAAGAAAGATTGTCCCGATTTCTTGAAGATGATTATGTCAAAGAAAGGTGAGAACATTATTACGTTCATAAATGAATCCTCGTCTACGAATGTAAACAGGAAACGAAAGAGAACTCTAGATGCGTCGTCGAAATTATGGCATCGTCGCTTAGGCCATATTTCGAGGGGAGAATAGAAAGACTAGTTAAGAATGATATTCTTCCTCCATTAGAGTTCTCAGACTTAGAACAATGCAGAGAATGCATTAAAGGAAAATATGTGAAGAAAATTAAGAAAGACGCTAAAAGAGGCACAAGAGTTCTACAAATTATTCACACAGACATTTGTGGTCCTTTTCCTGTGAAAAGTGTGGATGGATATGACTCGTTCATAACATTCACGGATGATTACTCCCGTTATGGATATATTTATCCAATCAAAGAAAGAAATGAAGTCTTGGATAAAATTCAAGATATTTAAGGCTGAAGTTGAAAACCAACACGATTTAAAGATTAAGATAGTCCGATCGATCGTGGTGGGAGTACTACTGTCGACATACCCCATATGGACAAGTTCTGGACCTTTGCAAGGTTTTTACAGGAAAATAGCATAGTGGCCCAGTATTCTACACCGGGCGAACCTCAACAAAATGGAGTAGCTGAAAGACGCAACTGCACTCGATGGATATGGTGCGAAGCATGATGAGCTACTCCACACCGCCGCTGAGTTTATGGATGGAGGCGTTGAAAACTGCCATTCATATTCTCAACAGAGTGCCTAGTAAGTCGGTGCCCAAAACACCGTACGAGATGTGGACGGAAGAGTTCCTCACTAAACCACTTACGTGTGTGGGGAGTCTGCTGAGGCTAAAGTATTTAACCCAAACCTTGGGAAACTTGATCCCAAAGCGATGAAGTTGCCATTTCATTGGCTACCCCGAAAGTCAAAAGGCTTTCGTTTCTCCGTCCGCACAGATATACAAAGTTTGTAGAAACGAGACACTGTCTTCTTAGAGGATGAAATGATGAGGGGAGCATGGTAGCTCGAAGATTGACCTTGAAGAGAAGCGGGCGATGCGCCCACCCGATGATTCAAGAGCCATTCTTCGCACTACCTGCTGTCGCTACACCGACGGTACAAGATACTGTGGTGCCAGCTCCTGTTATTGTTCCTCCTGTGGCAACAATAAATGAGAATGAAGAACCTGTTCTTGAATCATATAGAACCAATTGCCACAGATGAGGGGAGCAACAAGACCTCAAATGTAAGATGTACCAAATATGGAGGCCCCGAGGAGGTCTCAAAGAGTAAGAAGATCAGCTATTTCTGATGATTATCATATTTATCATACAGAGGAATTTCAAATGGAGGATGATCCCACCTCATTTGAAGAAGCCATGAGAAGCGAAAATTCCTCAAAATGACTTGAGGCCATGGAAGAGGAAATGAGGTTCATGAAGGCTAATAAAGTCTGGGATTTGGAAATTATTCCTAAAGGAGCCAAAACAGTAGGCTGTAAATGGGTCTACAAGACAAAGCTTGACTCCCAAGGGAATGTACAAAGATAACAAAGCGCGACTTGTGGCAAAAGGCTTTACGCAAAGAGAAGGGATTGATTACAATGAGACATTTTCTCCAGTCTCATGTAAAGATTCCTTCAGAATCATAATGGCATTAGTTGCACATTATGATTTAGAGTTACATCAAATGGATGTAAAGACGGCATTTCTTAATGGGAATTTGGAGGAAAATGTTTACATGGCACAACCGAAAGGTTTTGTTGTGGAAGGAAATGAAAGAATGGGATGCCGCCTAAAGAAATCGATTTATGGGTTAAAGCAAGCTTCAAGACAGTGGTACTTGAAGTTTGACAGTACAATAAGAAAATTTAGGTTTAAAGAGAATGTAGAGGACAACTGTGTTTATGCAAAGTTTAAAGATGGGAAGTTTATCTTCCTAATCCTGTATGTGGATGATATCCTACTAGCTAGTAGTGATGTCAGTCTGCTATTGGAGACAAAGAAGTTTTTGTCCTCAAACTTTGATATGAAAGATCTTGGTGAAGCTTCGTTCGTTCTAGGGATCGAGATTCACCGGGATAGAAACAAGGGGGTATTGGGACTGCACAAAAGGCATACATAGAGAGTATTAAAGAAATTTGGTATGCATAAATGTAGTCCTTCACCGCACCTATAGTCAAGGGCGATGATATGGGATTTTCAATGCCCAGAACCAAGATGAGATCGATCAAATGAAAGCGGTTCCATATGCTTCACCGCGGAAGCTTGCAAGATGCTCAAGTGTGTACGCGCCGACTTAGCGTTTGTTACCGGGTTACTTGGCGATTCCGAGCAATCACGGAATAGAATATTGAAATTGATAAAGAAAGTCTTGCGTTATTTGCAAGGCACAAAAGGCCTCATGATGACATACGAAAATCGATACACTCCATATAGTGGGGTATCTGATTCGATTTTGCGGAGATGATAGAAAGTCTACATCCGGATATGTATTCACTCTCGCGGAGGAGCTATATCGTGGAAAAGCTCAAAGCAAACCGTCACTACATCGTCCACAATGTATGCCGAGTTTGTAGCATGTTATGAGGCTACGGGGCAGGTGAACTGGCTTAAGAAGTTCATACCGGTTTAAAAGTGGTTGACGACATCAATAGACCACTTAAGTTGTCCGCGATAATGAACCCGAGTAATGTATGCCCACAACAATAAGTCAAGTGGTGCGCCAAACACATTGACATAAAGTATTATGTTGTGAAAGATAAAGTTCGGGATCAAATTATAAGTCTTGAGCATATAAGTACTGCAAAGATGTTAGCGGATCCGCTTACCAAAGGCTTACCACCCAACGTGTTCGAGAGAACATGTAGCCAGCATGGGTTTAAGGGAAAGCCTATGATTCCTGGACTAAAAGATGGCCCAAAGTATTAAAGTAACTATTTCAGAACAAAGAGGTGTATTGTAGCTGTTGAATCTATCGGCGATTGACCGTGACGATGAGACATGTTCTATGCACTAATCTGTGATGGAATGTGTAAAGGCAAAAGTAATTAAGGATAAAGTATGAGAGGAGATCAAGGGGGAGAATGTTAGAATGATCTCTCCCCGATTAGCCCAACGGCTAATCGGGCCCTTGACCCGCATACGATCGGGGCGCCACCCACTTTGGCCGATGTTCTGTCATACTGCGCTATAAATAGAGGGTGGGGGCCGGGCTCTATTCACGAGGTTGATCGCACCGCCACCCCACCAATATTCCGACCGATCCGAGGACGCCATTCATGACGGAAGCTCCATCGCCGTCGCCGTCGACCTCACCGGAGCGCCGCCGTGATCGCCCACCTCTTCCCGACCGTCGCCGCTTTTGCGCAGATCGCCGCTGACGAACCCGCGATGTCTAACCCCTCCACACAATCAGATGGTAATCTCTCTCCCTCTCCTCTCCCCTCTCAGATCCATACATGAACATGTATAGAAGAAGAACAGAGAAGTACGACAGAAATCTCTCCGTTTCTTCCCTTATTTCTGACCAAGCAAAATCCTTTTGTCTTTCTCAGGAAAACGACAAACCATTTGTCTGCGCCCGAGCACACGTGGAAGAATATGGAGGTTGACGTGCGAGCCGTCCTGACTGATGATTAGTCATCGCTGACGCGCGACGTCTGCGTTTCCTCTGCAAGAGGCCGCCATATCAGCTAAGCGGTTGCACTGCAAGAGCATATCGACGCCAGCTTTCGCTTGATTATTTGATCTGTCTATCTATTTGATATTTTAGCTATTTTTTATTTTAAATATAGCTTTTCGATATTTGCTTTTATAAAACTAATCTCATCTTCAAACTTAAAAAGTACGACATGTCACATATATCACATGTTGACCTATTTGGAAGGGCTCTAGCTCCTAGTTTAGATCTACTAGAGCTCTTTAGACGCGGCAGGTGATATGTGTTGTCTATCGCGTCTTTCGAATTCAGGAACAGAACTATTTTTTATAAAAACAGATGTCAAATGGTCATATTTAAAATAAAAAGTGGCTACAATATCAAATACATAAACATTTCGGCTCCTTCCTATTCTCTCCGAGAACTGCATGCATTTGCATTTCTTTCTCGTTGCATCCTGCAAGAAGCATTTACAAAACACAACTCCAGTGCCCACCGAGAGTACACTGACATGTACTTTTTTTTTGGAAATTCTTATTCTACTGATCATAGTAAGAGGATAGTAGTAAAAATTTATAGGATCAGATAGACAATAAATGAGGTGAATAGTGTCTTAAAATTTTTCTTCTAAATATTCGCCAATCTTTTATTCCAATAGCTACAAAGCTATAAAGATTACAATATAAAGTCTTCTTGAAAAACAGAGGAATACATAGCGGTAGCACTTGGATTTACATGGCGGTAGCACCGCGGGCTAAAGGGCAGTTGCATCGATTCCATCAGAATGAAATGCTCAGTTTTTGGATTTTTCGTTTAGGATTTGATCTAGGGCTATGTGCATGATGCATATGTGTTGCATATTGGTTTAAGGGCTAATTGGATTAAGTTAGGACGAACTTATACCTAAAAAATAATTTCTTAGTCTTTGGTTGTGCAGGGATGCTTGGAGGCAACTATAATTAACAACGGATGACCAGGACTTGGTTAGGGTGAACCAAGATTCAAAGCGGTCAAAGAGGTCATGTAGGATAGTTGGGTTTAAGCAAGGCACGAAGAAGAGTCAAGGAATGTGTTCGAGGGAAGATTCGAGCAACGGGTTAGATCAAGTGGTTTTATCGGTTTAAGTGAGGCGTGCTCCGGTGAGAGCCAAAAATAAGATAGACTTGTCGATGTAGAGAAAAGCCATTGATCAATCTACACGTGGTGTATATGGTTGGCTTGCAAAGAAGGTCAAGACAGAGTTAAGGGAAGATGTTCAGACTTCAGAAGCTTCGTCAAAGGTATTTTAATAATTAGTTAAATACCGGGTTGGTGCTTTGATTAAAACCGCGACACAGGGAGGTGCAAAGGAAAGTGGTTTATGTCAAAAAGATTTGGCTTTGATAAGTGAATTAATCGCTAAATGTGTTAGCAGGTTGAGCCTTGTAAATACTTTAAAAAATATGTGTAAAACCCGTGTTAATGGTGTTGACGAGTTTTCCTAAGTACTTAGCGGGTTGAGACCCACCAAGGAGTGCTAGTTATATGAGACAGGAGAGGGGAAAGCTCGGGTTAAGAATTTTGGCCCTACGTGAGAAAAACTTGTAAGAGTAGGAATAGTGCTTTGGAAACACCTTGTAATCACTCATGTAGTAGTTAATCACTTCTCTTACTTGCAATAGATCAAGTCTTTGATCTGTCATTTGTGATTCTCTTGATTCTTGCTTTGTTTTCATGTTCTTGAAGTAGAAATTCAAAATCTTGATTTTGAAGGTTTTTGTTCGAGTTAATTTGGAAAGTCTCATATCATAGATCCCCACGAACAAAAAAAAATAGATTTTAGAGTTTTGCTCTTTCTTGATCGAACTTGCACTCTTTCTTAAATTGATAGAACCTGGTCTAAGAAACATGTGATTCTTGACTGGAATAGGTTCTCAACATCCTAAGCAAGCTATGTTTCAAATTTGAGATCATTTAGTCACGGATTGAATATTTGGTGACGGTTTTGGTCTTGGCCTTGTTGCTGATTTTGCTCATTTTAGCGTCTAGTGTAGTTCTTAGCTAGAGTAGGTGGTGTAATCCGATGTTTTTAGCTTTCATAGCTGTTAGAGTAAAAGATTAAGAGTTCTGGAGAAAAAAATTGAACAACGATCATTCACCCCCTCTGATTTTCGGCATCTGTCCTATTGGCACTTTAGTAAAAAGGGACATCAGAGGCGTTTTTTTACCCTTTGTCATTCGCTTACAGTGTAAAATTCTGCATAGGACACTCAACAAAACACGACACAACGAAGAAGAAAACCTCTCGCTGCGTTAAGACAACGGCGAAGGGGTCATCGACAGCGAAGCCTGTGGCTTGGAGACCGCTTCCCCGAGTCCGCAGTACAAGTGTACAGCTGAGAAGCCAGTACACTCCGGGAAGCCTTGCAAGTCTGAAGTACAAACCACCTAGCCTAGCTATCTCCCCATGTACTGCAACTAACTTGTACTACTGCTCCTGCCTCCTTGTGCACCACGGCGGGGTACAAATATGCCACCGTTCACCGATGGATGCGGCAAGCTGCGGCAATGTGGTTTGGAGTTGGGGATTAGGATCAGTTTCTGGCTGTAGCAGCAGCAGTGGAAGGGGCATGCAGAGGAGGAGCAGGAGGAGGTTTTCGATGGAAGCCGGCCTATGCTTCCTCTCTCTCTCTCCTGTGCTTGCCTCTTCCATTTCTGCTGCTGGGCTGTGTTTGCAGGTTTGAAGCGTGTGTAGGATGGGTAAGTTCGGCCATGGCATCAGCAGCAGAAGAAACTGCCGTGTGTGGCGACAACCCTGAACACCATCTCATTGCTCAAGCTCTCTTAATTTCTGAATTTTTCTGTTTATGCTGATTTTACTTGATTTTTCTGAGTGATTTCTGTTATCAGGTGTCATAGCAATGCGAGATTCAGGACAATGCAGAAGTCTTGTAGGAGCTTAATTTCTTTCAGAATAGCTATTTAACTAAAATACCTAAACCAAATGAATCACACATTTGTGGTATTATGGAATTTTCTCGAACTCTCACGAACGTAGGATTTAGTCAGTAATTCAAAATGAAACATAATGGGGTGGAAAAGGTATCACTTAGCAGCTTTTGTACGGCAAACCGTGTCGATCCTAGGGAAGGATGTGTCCTCCTTGTACTCTAAAAAAAATAGCAGCTTTTGTACAGTTCTAGGGTTTACATTTGGTTGCATCAACCCTACTCAATTTCTTCAGCGTCTTCCTATATTTTAGGAAGGAATTAAGATAACTGGAAAATTCTCAGCGACAATTAGCAGGGCCAGTAGGTTGGCGACTGCCATCTATGGACTACGGTACGAACAAATACAGTTGCTGTAAAAACACATTTTTTTTATACACTTCCATGTCTTCTGAGTTCTCAGTCCTCAGCTAATCACTTGATAAACACAGAGCTTGCTTCCACTCTCTAACGACTTAAACTTCTACTTCGTAGCAAATGGTTCTCCTCTTGCCTACTCCAGTTTCTTCAGACTGCAAAGAGACCATCACATGAACAAATTTATCAGACACAAACAACAGAATAAATATGATTCAGAAAGGTATATTGTGTACAGAATCTATCATAAGTACCTGCAATTCCGTGGCACACTCCAAGAAACAGAGTGCTTGCCCTTGTGAGGCAGCGACATGAACTTCCTCCAGTCCTGGAGCATGACATTCAGATCGTCGATCTTTCGGCGCAGACCGATGCAGCAGTTGGCGTGCATGGTGCAGACCCTGCTCATATTCCGGCTGGGCTCGCAGAGGCCGCCGAAGAACTCGGTGCTGAGGAACTTGATGGTGACGCCAACCTCGGCGAGGTAGGGGTCGCTCTTGATGAAGTTGAGGACGTCCTGGTCGTGGAACCCCGGGTGCTTCTCCCGCGCCGCGTACCAAAACTTGTAGAACTCGATCGTCTCCGTGTTGGACCGCACGTACGTGAACCCGCCGTTGGGCTTGTTGCGCAGGTCGTCCGGGCTGCCCGTGAAGTGGTCGCAGGCGATCTGGAAGTCGCCGTCCGGGTAGAAGTGCGGCAGCGGGTTCCGGAACCACACAATGTCCGTGTCCTGAAATGTTCAGAGACAGTATACGATGAGTTCTCGTCCAGGTTCTGAAACAGACTGATTAACAGAATTCTGTCAGAGAAGTTCACACTTCATGCGTACCGTGAAAATGAAGCTGTAGCCCTTCTCGAGAACGACCCTCAGGAAATCGATCCTCCTCCACATCATCTGGAGGTAGCCGTCGGTCATGAAGTTCTTCTGCTCGGAGAAGTCCACCCCGTCGGTGATGAGCGCGAAGCAGTGCGGGTGTATCTGCTTGCAGCGGTGGTGCGCGGTGAGGTCGAGCGAGACGATGACGAGGTGGTCCAAGAGCTCCCTGGTGTTGTCACCGATCCGGAAGCTCTCGAGGAAGACGTCCACCACCGAGCCGGGCTCCGACCACGCCGAGTTCAGCGTCGTCAGGATCACCGTGTCGTTCGCCATCGCGGCTGCCCTCAGGACCCTGTCCAGCCTCGCATCCTCACTATCCTACATGCAACAGAGCACAAGTCAATTTACTTATTTATTTTTCCGAGATAAGTGAGTTAATCAACGGAACAACTCATAAGCATATTTTTGTGTGCAAATGTCAGTCTTAGGCTCTTAGCTCGTAAAAAAAGGCCTATGGTTTAATGTAGCTTGATCTTCAGGCGATTCGCATGTTACTGAATTACTATAGGGTTGCATGTATGAAGAACGCGAACCATAATGTAACTTGGCATTTGGCATGAGTTGTCACCAGAGACACGAGAAGTGGCTTGGCTACACCGGAGTAAATTTTCTGGGGAAGAAATTCTTGCTCATAAAACGAAATCAAAGTGTCCGCCGTCGCCGTGCATCACAACGTGGAATAACTTAGGAACAAAATTCATGCACGTTGCAATTGTAAAAGAGATTCTAGAAAGAGGCGAAGTAAGCAGACTGTTAACTTGGCCAAAAGTCAATTGTCAACTTATCTACAGTTTTAATCTGGTTGTCAATAAGGTTATTAACCATCGTGCTGGAATCGTCATTGATACTCAGCTTATATGAAACCGAGTTTTGTCCGATTAATTTGTAGTATAGCTCATGATCAGATCGCAACTCTTCACCTGAAATATTTACTACCATTGACATTTGACAATGCAGTAACTCCAATGGAAGGAGAATTTTAACCGGCCCCCCATTAAACGATGAAAACTCCTTAAAAGATCTGAAGAACCGTTCCTGCTTTCTGGTGATCACGCGCAACAGCACCATCACAACCTTTCGAGCAACATTTTTTTCTAAAAAAAAAGAAGAAAGATTGACGACCTAGAGAGCACTAAAACATCTTTGCATGGTGCCGTGACAGCCGTGTATGCACCCTGATTCGGAAGGAAGACGGACGTGCTACGTACCGTACTACACTCACCAGATCGGCGTCGTCGTGGGGCGCGGCCGTCGCGGCCGCATGCCACGGCACGGCGGCGGGCCGGACGAGCAGGCCCGCGGGCGCCACGGCACGGTACAGCACGAGGCACGGCAGCGCGACAGCCGCCAGGAACAGCAGCGCCGTCACCACCCTCCTCGTCTCCACTCCGGCGGCGCCCTGGTCGGTCGCGCCGGCGCCGCTCTCATTGGCCCGCGTCAGCGGCAGCGGCGCGGCCATGCGCACGGGTTTAGGTTAACCAGGACTTAACGAGAAGGTGGCCGCGGTCTGGGCGCAAATTTGCGGAGCCGCGCCGTTGGAGATATGAGGCCTCTTCGGTTGGACTGAAAAGCTGTAATTTATAGTTAAAATTATATTATAATAGTTAAAATTTTACTATAATTGAAGATAACTTATTTAGCATAATTAAATTTATTTTTTTTAAAAAAATAAAAAATGCTAACTCACCATAGATAACACAAATGAATATGAAAAAAAAGAACCGATAAAAAAACTCAAAAAAATTAAAACTTAAAAAAATAATAAAATTTATAAAAAGTAAAAAACAAGCCAGAAAGCTGAAACGAGCGGGACTGTTGTTTCGACCGGCGTTTCTCTGGTCTCGTGATGTGTTATCGGCGTTGGATCAGGGGTCCACGATACAGAATTCGGAAAGGTTCGGAATTGCCGTACGTCGTGCTACTACTGTTCTAGCCCGATGCACGCACGGTCGAAGATGATTTTGTGCCGGAAACAGCGCCAAGTCCATGCTGAGCAGACTTCAAAGTTGATGACAGGTGGTTTACGGCTGCTAATATAGTGGAGCAATAAGCTAGATTTTATATAAAAAACAAAAACATCTTACCCATAATTTGATGAGTCATGGCTTAGATTTGTTGGTTGACTTAGAGATATATTAATTTAAAATAATTATCAACAAAAGAAAAGCATCTAACCTTAATTTTAAGGGGTTAGGTTTTATTGTTGGCTTAGAGATATGCTATTAATTTTGAGAAGATTATCAACAACGAAATATCTAGTCTTTAATTTGATGAACCTAAATTTAAAAGTTTTAGATTTGATAGCTGTAGCTGATTTAGAGATATATTCATTTAAAAAAATAAAAGAGATAAGTGACCCTTCTCCAAACGGTTTAAGCTTCTGGCTTCTACAAGCTAGAAGCTATTTGGACCGCATCGGCTTTTAAATTTTGGTCTTTTTATTTTTTTCTTTTATTCTTTTGCATTGTCTCAAGAGATATAGTAGTGTTTTCAACTTTTATTATTATTTATTATTTTTTAACTTAGAAAAAACTAATAACCACTATATTATAATTATAACTAAAAGGCTATAAATAGAAGGTAAAAGATATGGCATTTAAGCCGTTTAGAGCACTCCCTTACTTGTGCGGGCTAATAATAGCCTAGCTCTAGCTGTACGTAATAAACGTAGGTGCCGTCCGTTCAGAAAGTGGATGGTACTCGATTAAAATACCGATTCGTTGAAGAGAATTATCGCTTTCTCATTAGATTTAATCTCAGTTAGTGCACGTTTGTGGATAGCCACGTTGTGACCTTCGATATCGTCAAACTTGAGGTTACTGGGCCCAGTAGTGTTGCGTAACGCGCAGCCGGCTCAGAGCATTCCTTCTTGCCGAAAGGACAAAAGAATTTCGTTTACCACTTCACCTTTCACATCGGCATGTCGTTCGAGCCATTAGGGCAAAGGCCACTTTCTGGCTGATACAAGTAATCGATACTGAATTCCGTCAAAGGAAAAAATCCACACCAAGTTTCTAATTTGCTGATCAAAAGCGACTTTCAGTACAAATTCCTCCTTTGGCCGCCGTATAAAATTCTAAGCCGTGGCTCTGTTTTCCTCGTGCAACTTGTACGGTGTTTCTGACCAGACAGCCGATGGATTTGCTTCCGACAAAATTACGCAGGGGGTAACTTTTGGGCTGCGCTTGAAACACAGAAATTTCACCGGTGTTTTTACGTAAATTTCATAGTAAACAATCGAATTTCCGTGGGGATCGGGGGGAAAAAACCCACGTTCCAAACAAGCCTCTAGTTTTGGGTTCAGGTCCGCCTTAATTCTGCGTCCATAAATTGAACACACGCAAAATTTCCTGACACAGGCATCATGCATGTATTAAATCTTCTCATTTGATCCAACAAAAGAAAAGAAAAACTATTAAGCCTCACTCTACATTAAACATTTGCACCGGCGCAGCTTCCCAAGACTACAGCCCAGAATTCTACGAGAGAGAAGAAAAGAAAGCTTGTCAGCTAGAGCTAAGTGGCGCTATTTTTCATTTTCATATGGGCCAGGCGGCCAGCTGCTGGGCCGAAAGTTACAACCAAACCAGGAGAAAACTGTCAAAACATGCCCATAAAAGGCCCAACCCAACATTGTAACATCTCCGCCCATATCGAATTAGGCCTATAGTAATCTATATGTGTGTGTGCACGTGAGGGTATAGATTAGTTTCATCTTGCTAATTAGCTTGAGAATCACTAACATATAAATATATGATTTCAAATGGTAATAACCTCCGATTAACCATTTTACGTGAAACGAGAACGAAAGCGTTACACAACAACTCCGCATGACACGCTGGTTTTACGAGTCGAGCGTGGACAGCAACACGTCGAGGCTGATCCGGCTCCCCGACGATGACGTCGTCGTCGGCGAGAGCAGGCTGCCGTCACTGCCACTCCCGGCCGGGTCCAACGCCAACGCGAGTGACAGCGAGAGCGAGCAGCCGTCGTGGTGTTCGCCACCCAGTGACGACGGCTTCTCGCTTCCAGCGACGTGGCTTGCCGGTTGGAGGCTGCACGGGAGGCGCGAGTCTGCGCGGTCACCGCCGGTGCGGCTCGCCGTGGGCACGACGCGGTGCCGTGCATGGCATAGGTTCATTCTCCATCGTTATATAGTGTTGGCACTAGTCATTCGGAATGCAGCAGCTAAGTAAACGCACTACTAGTAGTAGTAGTATCTGATTACGGACTCTTTTTTTAGATTATTTCAGTTTATGATTTACTTTTTTGTCACTGTTTTTAAAGTTATTTATTAAGATAGTATTTTAAAAACGACTTATCAGTTTTTGTTGCATAAATGCTCGTATTAGAGCCGAAAAACATAAGACGCGCCATTAAACAACAAGCCTTATAATCATGTGGAACTTGAAGAAAGTTTGAAAGTATTATTATTTTACTAGACAAAAGAAAAGGTCGCCTATTCGGCCGGCCAGTCCCTTCAAACTTTTGCCCTTTTTTGTGATCGGAGGGAAGGAAGACGACGACGACGATATATCATATATGTGCAACCAACTGACCAATCTCTCTCACTGCGTATGTGAGAGATCGAGCATGCAGCGGCAGCAGAGCAAATTACTTCACACAGGTGGAAACAAATCAACAGGGGGGCTAATGTTATTGTTATCAAGTTGTCAGACGTGAGCAGGAGATGCCTCGCCTTCGTTGCCTAGCTAGTATTTTTGCACTATTCATAATTCATAATTTTTGCACTATTCATAATTCATAATTTTTGCACTATTCATAATTTCGTCTTTTTCTAATTTTTTTGGGCTTTTTTGAGCTTTTTTTGTCGGTTCTTTTTTTCCCGTATTCGTTTGCGTTGTCTGTGATGGGCTAACAAATTCTTTATATTTTTTAATTTTTTTAAATTTAATTATGTTGAATAAGCCTCTGTCAGCTACATTGTTTTTTTCAGCCAGCTACAGTGTTTTCAGCCATAAGCCACCAAAAATAAGCCGAACTGAACACCACCTAAGAACAACGCGGCTGGGAAATCAGATAGAGAAACCTTGACTAGAAATGTGTTCGACGACATGTAAGTTATTTTCTTGTAAAAATAGTACCACTAAATTCATATGTGAAGCCAGATGCCAAAGTTTGCTGGCATGGACTCAACGCAAAATCAAATTGGTCCTTATATTCTGAACAGGAAGCAATGGTCGTCTAATATAAATTAAAGAATGTCCCTGCATTTCTTTTTTGTCGAGCAATCATAAAACATCTTAACATAAATGATTGGTGAAATCACTCGAGTCCTTCGACTATACTGTTATCACCGAGATCTACAAAGCATGCACATTGCACAATGATATGCATATTGACGAGATTATTTTTTTTAGGGAGCATATTGACTAGCTAAATAATACGAAACGGAATATGGATCCCACAAGAATGAATGCACGTGCTTTCCCAACACTCACATCTTTCTAACACAACAGCTTCCAAATCATAGCCATGCAGACATCATGTCACCGAGGCAGTACGTGTCTGTGCTGTCAAAAAGAAGATACTTGCGTGTACTCGTATTTTGAGATCACGAGCTAATTAGAACCGTGATTAGCTAGAGCACAAAATTTAATTTCATGGATTAGATAGTATGGTAAATTAGCTGTTTTTGGAGGCTCTACGGTTCAACACCCAACAAGCTACGTACTGCCTGAAACACCCAACAAGCTACGTACTGCCTGAAACACTTGGGGCAGGAAACCAGGAGAAAACATGCGGTAGCACATTGCAAAACAAAAAAAAAAGAAAAGAAATCTCTATGTCAATGTCTAGATATACACAACAATCAATATACCTTGCATTACAAGAACCTGCAACTATATATGATTTATGGAGTATGTATGTATGAATCTAAGTTGCAAAACACAGAAAAGGTTGGAGACGAAGAGATAGATGAGGGAGACGAGCACTGAGATGGGAGTGCTTAATTTTGGTGTGCAGGAGCGGCGGGGGGTTGCACAGGAAGAGACAAAAGGTTGGAGACGAAGGAGGTGTTAGCTATGCTGTCAGGACTGGGGCGGAAAAAAAGCTCGTTAGTGAGGCTCGTTGACTTAGTTCAAAATTGCTATAATTATACTTGTTAAGTGGTTAAACATTAAAATGAGTTGATTTCAAATGTATTTTGCTCTAGCTCGGCTCGGCTCGTTAGCTCGTTTCTAAAAATATTTTTAAATTACAAGTGCAAAAATGAACTTGGTCTAAATCACAACATATCTCAATCACTTTTTTTCAGCCATTAGATTAAGATCCAACCATCCTCATCTTTCTCCTCATCTCATATATATACACATCACACATTCACATCTCCAAAACCTAACTTAATATTTAAATTTGGCATTCTAAGGACTATTCCATACAGATGTACATATCACAACAGATGTATAGGATTTTTCCGCGATGAAATTAGAATTTATGAGGGCTAGAACAGGAGAAATCAAAATAGATAAAAACCTATTTATAGATTTCAGAAATCCTGAAGGACTAAATTGAAAAATATCCAAAACCCTAACCCTAAAATCCTTCGCCGCCCGATTCTTCTCACCGCCACTCGCCTCCCTCCTCACCCCAATCTCCCTTGACCCCTCCTCCGCCTCCTTCCCGCCTCCCTCTTCCCTCCTCCTCTCCGCCGCCTCCCCTACTCCTCGCCGCCCTCCTCCTCCTTCCCGCCGCCGCCTCCTCCCCCTCCCCTCGCTGCCTCCCCTACCAACCCGCCGGCCTCCCGCCTCCTCCTCCCACCAGCCCGCCGGCCTCCCGCCGCCTCCCCGCCTTGCGTGAAGGCATGGCCGAGGTCCCGTCGCCGCCAGCGTCCTCGACTTCCGAGCCGGGGAGGTCGCCTCCACATGCGCTTCTCCTCCTCATTCCCACCCGCTCGTGCCCCTCCTTCCCGCGAAGCTGCCAAGCTCTGCTCCGCCAACGGTAAGGCGTCCTATTTGGATCATGAGGTGTTCTGGTTGCTGCTCTTCCTTCATTTTGTTCTTCGATTTGATTTTGGTTTGATTTGGTCTGGATGTAGAGGGTGGCGAGGAGGGGGTACCGGAGGTCCGGGTTTCGAGGACGACGGCGCCGTCGCGGTGGAGGTGGCGGCGTCGAATTTGGCCGGTTCAATGGACCGGGATGCGAGTGGCGAGGCCTCGGAAGGCCTTGGCGACGCTAACGCCGACGACGCAGCGGCTCTCTGTTCCGAGGATGGCCGATTTTTCAGGCCACCGTTCGTTCCGGGCCGGGCGTGCTTCGGGCTGACATGGTCCTGGCCCGGCCGTGCTTCGGGCTGATATGGGGCAGTTATTTTTTCCCTATTTTTGAGGGTTCAACTGCACGTGCCCCTGGCAAGTGGCAACCACCCCCAATATTCTAGCGCTAAGCTTCCACCGGCAACTGCCCCGCTGTTCCACCGTGACGCCGACCATGAGCTTCCTCCAGGACGTCCACCCCGAGGTCACCGACGCGCTCCTCGGCTTCGTCTACGACCCGCTCGACCCCTCCGTTAACGCTTGCCTCGACGACTTCCTCAACCCCCTCCCCGACGACGACGACCAGCACTGCGCCAAGAGGCCGCGCGCCAGCTGCGGCGACGACGCGCGGTTCGGCTTCACAGCCGTGGACAGCTGCAGCCTCGGCCAGCCGTGGAACATTGGTGGCGGTAGCCAGATGCTGGTGCCGGAGCTCCTGACCGAACTCGTCCTGCCACTGCCGCCGCCGCCGGTGCAGCAGCTGCTGCCTCCGGCCTTCGTCCGCGGAGCTGACGCAAAGAAGGCGGCGGGCAACGGGTGCCAGTCCGTGCAGAGCGCCGCGGCGAGGGAGCGGCGGAAGCGGATCAGCGAGAAGACGGCGGAGCTGTCGCGGCTGATCCCAGGCGGGCACAAGCTGAACACCGCCGAGATGCTGCAGGAGGCCGGCCGCCACGTGAAGCTCCTCCAGGCCCAGGTCGGCATGCTCGCCCTGATGCACACCATCAAGGTAATTATTAACAAGGAACGCGGCACAACCACTGCATTTCTCAAGCTTGATCGATGCCTCATTGGTAAAATGCAATACACTTTGACGTACCGTCCTGAGTCCTGACCAATGAGTGTTCTTGCATACTTGCAGAATGACAAGATACCGTCCATGGCGCAAGAGCAAATGCACGCGCTGCTCGTCTGCGGCAGCGTGCAGGAGCGGCTGGCAGCCGAGGGCAAGTGCCTGGTGCCGAGGAAGCTGGTGGACACCATGGCCAAGGACAACGCCATCAAGTCCAACGCGCTGGTGAACAGAGACCTGAACCGCTTCATGGAGTCGCTGCAGCAGTAGCCGGACACGGAGTCGGTCATGGCTGCCGCGCGCATCCGTGCATGCATGGTTGTCCTTTTTTGAGAACACCACCGTGCAGTGCATGCATGCGCTCCTGCTGTTGTCGTGTGTTCCTCACCCCTGACCATGACGCCTGTCTATAACTGATCAGTACTGGTTAGATTAGATGTAGGCATCAGGACTAATTGATTTATATCGCTTTTAATTTCGGTTAATCTAGTTTTGAACACTGTATCCACACCTGTGAATTTGGATGCCCATAGATGTCATGATTCTCAGTAGATTTGGTGACTTTTAGTTGGAATTTATTCTCTCAATAAATAGAGTCTCTGAATGAAGACCTTGTTCTCTATTTTTTTAGAGCCTGTTTTCTCAAATTTAACAGATCTATGTTTGTACCGTCCTGCAGAGTGTACGACCAAAAATTTCCCTGTTGGTCAATGTGAACATAAAGCATATGAACACTGTGGACCATCGAGCTGTGCGTTTATATTGTTGGTCTCCCGGCTAATAGTTGAGCTGAGCCCCAGATCGGTAGGCCCTGCAGTGCCAGTATGAATATCCAAGGCCATGGTTTTTGGGCCTAGTTTCGGCTGCACTAATTAATATCTCTGCGACAATGACTGCTTCTGCTTATTGCTCATTTATATTGATTTTTACTGACAGTTTTTTATTTTAACTTGTAAATAGTATGACTGCGCCGGCAGATCATCTTGGCCAGAGGATTCCGCCCCTTGCCTGTAGAATCTCTTGTTCGCGCATCGCACAAAAAAAAAAAACCCCACTAATATGGGGCTACGCCATTTACATACGTACTACGATATAACTGTCCACTTGGCTTGACTAGCTAGCTTAGCTAATCCATGTTTATATGTGTACGTACCTGCCGTGACCATCGCAGTCATGCTCGGTTTCTAGAGTGGAATTAGAACATAAAAGGTTAGAATTCACAACTTATCGTACAGAGGCCACGCAAACCATCCATGCTGGCACAGTACGCAGCTTAGGACTTAAAAATAAAATATTAATAAAAATAAAATTAGCGAGGATTAACTTTAAAATATTAATAAAAATAATTAAATAATAAAAAATCAAAATCTCTCGTCCGTGCATCGCAAAAAAAAAAATCTAATCTGGGGCTACGCGATTTACATGCGTACTACGATGTAACTGTCCACATGGCTTGACAAGCTAGCTTAGCTAGTCCATGTTCATATGTGTACGTACCTGCCGGGACGATCGCAGTCATGGCCGGTTCCGTTGCGTCCGAAGAAGCGTGCGCTGCAGTAGCTAGCATACGTCCTCTTTGACCTCGACCACAGTTAGCTGCCCTTCACCTCGCGCGGTCAGTCGTGCATGGATTAATCATGACCGTCCAGTGGACGGCATATATACAAGCTTGATGTGTCCACACTAATTAACTAGTGCGCATCTGCTGTCGCTCTACGCGTACTGATCAACTTGTTAGGTTATGTAACAGGCGCGTGTAGTTGCCGTAAACAATGACGCGTGCGTACCTGCCGTGACGATCGCACAACCTTTTGGTCTTTATCATTCACACCATCCACCCGGGTTCTTTTCGTCTTATAACTTCTCTCCAACAAATAAATAATAAAAATACATTTTCATTGTTGTTTCAACGTGACTTATCGGGACAGCCGTTTAAAACAACTTATCAATATTCTGTTCATTCATATAAACGTTCGTGCTAGGGCTAAAAACCATAAACTACAGTTACAAGCCATAAGTCGTAACAAAAAAGAACCTAAAGCTATATACAGAGTCTGCACCATCTGATCTATTATATTATTAAAGCAAAGACAAAACAAGCCACCACGTTCGCTCTCAAGTGGTAGAACTTTTCACATTAATCAGAGAAAAATATACACCATTGATCGTGATGGATCCAAATTATAATACAATTAGTAATTTAATAGATAAAATTCAAATAATTCATGTCACATACAATTCAAATAATAGAAGAATTTTAAAGTAAAAAATAGATAAAATTAGTAATTTAATTTTCATATGAATTCAAATAAAAATAAATAAATTAGTAATTTGATTTTCATACGAATTCCTAAGTAAAATCTTTAAACAAAATAATTCAGAAAAAAGTAAACAAAAATCAACATTAGGATTTCTATATGAATTCAAACAAAAATAACTAAATTTGGAATAAAAAAATAAAATTAGTATTTTAATTTCGATATGAATTCCAAAGAAAAATATATAAATAACTATAAATCGGAATAAAAATTAAAAAATAGCAATTGGATATGCATATGAATTCCAACCAAAAAATTGGAATCTGAAATAGAAAAAATAAAATTTTAATTTCCATATAATTTCAAAGTAAAAAAATCTTTAAATAACTAAAACTCAGAATAAATTAAATAAAATTAGCAATTTGGATTTTTCATATAAATTCCAACTAAAACATAAAAAAGAAAATTTGCCATTTAATTGCAATAAAATTTTGAAGTAAAATACTTGAATAACTAAAATTTAGAATAAATTAAATAAAATTAGCAATTAGGTTTCCATATGAACTCGTAAGTAAAACACCTGAATAAATATAATTTAAAATAAAAATTAAACAAATATTAAAAAAAAATAAAATTTAGAATAAAAAACAAAACTAGCAATTTGAGTTCGTAAGAATTCCAAAGTAAAATCCCTAAATAAAAAAATAAAAGTTAGGAATTGGATTTGTATACAAATTTCAACAAAAAATAATTAAATTTAGAATAAAAAAAGAAATGAAGTAACTAACAATACTAGCGAAGAAGTTTGCGAGAGTTTCTCTAGCAACATCGAAATGCATGAGCATCTGCGAGTAATTTCCCAGCGCAATAGCCATGGAATTGTAGGGGTAATTCATAGGTGAGCACAGCAGTAGTGCATCGGACTTACACCGAATCATATCCCAAGAGGGAGATGGAAAAGAAAGAGAAAAAAAAAGGCGCGACGCAATTGCAATTGCAAGGCACGAAACGATCTTGCAAATTGAGATTATTTTTTTCCTCGATGTTGAGGTATTGAGGTGGTTCCAACGTTTGTTTGTCTGACTGACCGGACACACAGCGACTTGGACCCGGCCACGACTGACGTGTGCGGCGTGAGTCAGGCCCTGTGCAACTTGCCTCTACCGGATGGCTGACCGACCGACTCCTTGAAACGTGCATGGTGTACTAGGTTCGCTCTTCCTGCGACAACGTTTGACTTGCCACTAGCTTCGAGTCTTTTATTTGGAGAGTTCCATAAAATTCATGTTAGTTCGAAACAACGTATACTGTTATAGGAGTGTCTTTCACCTAAGCTCAACCGTACTGCTAAATGATTGCAAAGCCTAAAATAGAACATGTATAATGACATAAATATCCTTGCGATGAATACTTGGTGTAAGGACATAATTGTAAAATACTCCACATATGAATATATATGGCTATCCTAGGCATAGGGAAAGCCCAAGCATTATTCATACGTCATCTCCACTACCACACTCTCATTCCACTGTTTGGTTTGTAACCACAACAGTTGGCGCCGTCCGTGGGGACGACTAAGCAAGCTCCAAGATCTGAAGAAGGATGGCACCAAAGAAAGCTTTATCATCAGCAGCAAAGAAGAAGAGGAGTACGAAGGAGGCGCTCGGCAACTCCAGGGCTTCGGCATCGGCTGCGGGTGTGGGTGGCAGCGTCGGCGCTACGGCTGCCGACTTTGACACTCGTGGCACAACGGTCGATCCCACCGCTGGCGGCGAGGGGTATATAAAGCCCCTTCATCTCCCACGATTGGGAAGCGCAATCGGCGGAAATCCAACCGTCCGCTTTCCCCACGATCGGGAAGCGTAATCGGTGGTAGCCGAAGTCGCACGGTCGCCCGGTCGCGTGCGGGCGCGTATGCCCCGCCGTGGTCGTGCGGCCGCCTGACAGCGCACGACGCGCCAGTCGCATCCCGCCACGTGTGCCGCCCTCTTGGGAAGGTGTGCACAGCCACGATCGTGCGGCCGCCTGACAGCGCACGACACGTTAGTCGCATCCCGCCACGTGTGCCGCTCTCTCAGGAAGGTGCGCACGACCGCGGTCGTGCGGTCGCCTGACAACGCACGACGCACCAGTCGCGTCCCGCCACGCGTCTCGCCCCCTCGGGAAGGTGCGCATGGCTACAATCGTGCGACCATCTGACATCCCAGGAGTCAGCGTGATACTCGGCCCCATTAAGACACCACCTTCGGACCGCGAGCCACCAGGCTATGCTTCGACTTCGCGTCCACAGGACAACCCTGCAAACCACTTTGATACCGTGTCAGCGTGATACTCGGCCCCATTAACATTACCCTACATGATTTACGAATTTATTGACCAGGGATGCAATTGACCGGTGTAAGAATTTATTCCGTTGACGTGACATATGACCGAATCATCTGAATAAGCAAGTTTGTTTGACCGCTCTAGCATGGAGCTTTATAACTAAAATTTTAATATAATGACTGTTAGTTTTTCGGAGAAAAATAGAAAAAAAATATTATATCATTACAGATAATACAAAGGAATAAGAAAAAAATAAAAAAACCCTAAAAAGTTAAAATAAACTAAAATTAAAAGTCGATATGTTTTAAATGGTTTCTAGTTTAAATAAATTGAAATTTAAAACAAATCAGAAGTAGCCAATACTTAACGGATAAACCTAGCTAGCTAGCTAGAGAATGGAGTGTTATATGACTGGGAAAATGCCATTCCGAACCGCTAGACTTGACCCGGGTCGTTCGTGCTGCCCAAAAGCTAATCAAAAAGCAGGATTAGGTTTCGAAAAGAGTGATCGACTTCCGACGCATTACGGCATCAGGGCCCACCTGGCAGAGCTTAATCTTGCTTTAGATTAGTTAATTTGCAAGATAATTCTATCCTTAACCTGTACAGTCTAATTCACTGGATGCTATTCTGTGATGCACTTATGACCAACAGAAAGAGAAACGAACATGAAAATATAGATGGTAATTTGCTAAGATAGGGAACATGCCTTCCCCCTAAAATTACTAAAATCCAAACATGATCTTAACTTACCAAAGAAGAGGAGGAGGAAGAAGACTGTATATCTATCCTCTCCGAATTAAGAATTTGACGTTATTTTTTTGAATCAAGTATTTGACGTTATTTTTTTGAATTGTGCCATCTAGCACTAACATAAATCTTAAGATAATCCTGAATAACTCCTCCTTAAACTGTGTCACCTAGTATCAGTATCAATCTTAAGACTGTCTCAAGATTGATTGATGTCAGTGCTAGGTGACACAATAAAAAAAAAGCCTAGACTTTATGACCTCCTCAGTAGAAATTTCGTCGTGGTCAAGAGCCCGTGTTTTCACTTCATTTTCCATTCAACCTCTCCGAATCCCCCCCGACCCAAACCAATTATTTTTTCCTGCACACAACACGCATTTCGGGCGGGGCCCCCACATCAAACGCAACCACTATATAAACCCCCCCATCGACCGTGCGTCTGAATCACTCACCACATTGTCCCTGCAGCTGCTAGTGCTAGCTAGCGCACACAGCCGAAGCTTGGTCTCAAGAATCGCACACCATTTATTCGGTGTTCGATCGTGGCCATTAGTAGTTAGTGAAGACATGGACCAGCTCCACAAGCGTGCGGCCAACTGCGTGCCGCTCAGCCCGGTCGGCTTCCTGCCGCGCGCCAATGCCGTCTACGGCGACCGCACGTCGGTCATCTACGGCCGCGTCCGCTTCACGTGGAGCCAGACGTACGACCGCTGCCGCCGCATCGCCTCATCCCTCCTCGCCCTCGGCGTCCGCAGGAACGACGTGGTAAATACTCGTGGCGTATATATATATATGCGCGCGTGTTCACTAGCTACAGAACAGCATGGCGTGCGTACTGTTGCCTTGTTACTAATTAAAGTTGTACAAATACGTACGTGCAGGTTTCTGTTCTCGCGCCAAACGTGCCGGCAATGTACGAGATGCACTTCGCCGTGCCCATGGCCGGCGCGGTGCTCAACACCATCAACACGCGCCTCGACGCCAAGGCCGTGGCTGCCATCCTGCGCCACTCCGAGGCCAAGCTCTTCTTCGTCGACTACCAGTACGTGCGCCTCGCCAGCGACGCGCTCCAGCTCGTCGCCGACGCCGGCGCGCCTGTCCCGCTCGTGGCCGTCATCGACGACATTGACACGCCCACCGGCGTCCGCCTCGGCGAGCTCGAGTACGAGGGGCTGGTTGCCCACGGTGACCCGGCGGTCGAGCTGCCGCCGCTCGACGATGAGTGGGACGCGGTCACTCTGAACTACACGTCGGGCACTACGTCGGCGCCCAAGGGCGTCCTCTACAGCCACCGCGGCGCGTACCTCAGCACGACCAGCCTGCTGATGTCGTGGGGGATGGGCACCGAGCCGGTGTACCTGTGGACGCTCCCCATGTTCCACTGCAACGGTTGGACGTTCACGTGGGGCGTGGCGGCGCGCGGCGGCGTCAACGTCTGCATCCGCGAAGCGCGCGCCGCGGACATCCACAGCGCCATCGCCCGCCACGGCGTCACGCACATGTGCTGCGCGCCGGTGGTGTTCAACATCCTCCTCGAGGGGACGCAGCCACGCAGCTCACGGCCCCGGTCCACGTCCTCACCGGCGGGGCCCCGCCGCCGGCCACGCTGCTTGAGAGCGTCGAGCGGATCGGCTTCCGCGTGACGCACGCCTACGGCCTCACCGAGGCCACGGGCCCCGCGCTGGCGTGCGAGTGGCGCGACCAGTGGGACCGCCTGCCGCTCCCGGACCGCGCGCTCCTCAAGGCCCGGCAGGGGGTGAGCGTCCTGTCCCTCGCCGCCGCCGACGTCAAGAACGCCGACACGATGGTGAGCGTGCCGCGCGACGGGAAGTCCGTCGGAGAGATCATGCTCCGCGGCAGCAGCGTCATGAAGGGCTACCTCAACAACCCGGAGGCGAACGAGAAGGCCTTCAAGGGCGGGTGGTTCCTGATGGGCGACGTCGGCGTGGTGCACCCGGACGGGTACATCGAGATCAAGGACAGGACCAAGGACGTGATCATAAGCGGCGGCGAGAACATCTGCAGCAAGGAGGTGGAGGAGGTGCTGTTCCGGCACCCGGCCGTGGCCGACGCGGCGGTGGTCGCGATGCCGCACCCGCACTGGGGCGAGACGCCGTGCGCGTTCGTCGTGGCCAAGGACGAGGCGGCCGGGGTCTGCGAGGACGACGTCATCGCATTCTGCCGGAAGCGCATGTCGCGCTTCATGGTGCCTAAGAAGGTGGTAGTCTACGACGCCCTCCCGAGGAACGCGCTGGGGAAGGTCGAGAAGATCAGGCTGCGGGACGCGGCCCGGAAGCTGGCACCGACCGTGCCGGCGCAGAAGACGAAGGGGAAGGCGACGACGACGACGGTCGGTGGGCGCCGAGACGAGCACCCGGTGGCGCATGTCATGGCCGTGTCAAGGCTATAGAACACCACCATACCAAACGTTTCTTCTGCGCGAGAGTACGCCAGGGTGACTTGATGTGGCATGTCGTCATATACGACGACTACGGCCATCACCGTGACCAGGCTATTTGGCCCTATGCGTGCCAAAGTTGCAAAAATAACTAAATAAGCATGGCACCGTATAGAGCTTTCAACCTTTGATGTGTAAGAAGTAGGAAGGAATGAGGTGCCAACGTTTCTTTATTTTACTTTCTCTTCTGCTTGCGCCAATTTGGTAATTATGTGTACATTGTAAAATACTCAGTGTGAAAATGTGAAGGAAATAGTTCTTGTGAAACTCTTCTGAATTGCTGTGATTTGTTTACCCCTCTAGAATCCACATGGTGCTAACTGGATTAGAGACATTCGACATAAGCCTCAGTCGATCTTCTGCATGATTCTGTTAATGTATGGGAGCTATTGTTGGCAGCTAGCATCATTCTCAATCCTCTTGCCTGTCGCAGTTCCTCTCGAGTCTAGTCTTGTCTTAGCTCCTTCAGTTTCCTTTAGGGCTTGTATGAGAGATCCGAGATTGGCAGGGATCTTGGTCGAATGCAGGTCCACCACGGGGGAGAAATCCACGCGGGAATCCCAACCCAGATGTGTGTTTGGGTGAGGGAGGGAAATAGAAAATCCCGGCCAAATCCCTGGGGATCCATGGGGCAAAAAAAAAAGGGCTCCACGTGTCAGGATTCCTCACCCATCTGCGAGTCGCTTGCTCCGCTTCATCTTCGTTGCTCCCAATGATGGCTCACCGGCCTCCTCATCACCGCTCCGATGCCTCATGGGGTGGTGTGGATGGCAGTGGAGGCGTAACACGGCGAGCGACTGCCACGGAGGAGGTGCCGCAGCCTCTTGTGCATGACGTCACCTGCGTCATGCCAGAGCTTGAAAAGAAGCATGGGGGAGGCGGATCTAGCAGTGGCGAGCTTGAAAATAAATCTTGCTATATATGATTTCCCTAAATGATTAATAGTTTTCATTTAGCACATAATGGTTTAAATAGTCGCTACTTGTCAATTCCCTTTAGTTAAATTTATTATTGATTCGGCTTATTGTCAGTTGATTCATTTTAATATCAATCAATGATTTCTGTATTGTTGAAATTTATATGTTTATGGTTATGCTGAGAGATTATTTGAAGCCTAGTTGTTAGTAATTTGTAATTAATAGTTTAAATTGATGGCGATTGTAGTTGTAGGTGACATTCTAGATTTTTGTTGAACCGGTGTGTTACAGGGTTTTCCTAAAAAAATAGAGAGAGAGAAGAAATTAAAATTTGCAGTTTTTGGCCCATCTTTCATAATAACATACAACAGAATATATTTATCACGAACATTTGCAGCTGATTTGTACATCAGCTATCTTTGCACCGATTACCAATAGGAATCTCTCTTTGGCAAAGCAGTGGATCAAGCAGCCTTCGAACAACACAGTCCATAAGGGCATTCCCAATAGTAGACATCTCAAGCTATGTTTATATTCCTCTACATTATCAAGAAACTATTATATACACTATTAATTCAATGGTTAATGTCTATATATGGGCCAAACAATAAATCTCACCATTTCCTATTCCCCTTTCTCTCCCTCCTTCCACTCTTTCAAAAGTTGGCATAGACACTTCATTTTCTCCCCAATGCAAGTTTTTGTGGTTTTTTATTGTTTCGATTTTGTGCTCATGTAATATCTTGCATGAGACATTGCTTTCCTCAATTTTTTTATTAATTTCTTCTCCACCTTGCTTTAAATTATGCGTTACTTCATAGACATTGCTCAGATCAGATCAGTTCATTGGAGTGCCCTAAAGAGAGAGACGAAAATGATGGTTGAGATCAGAGGTGCGCCACTACTGTAGTACTGCATCCACGCGAAAATAACACGTCCCGTGTGTCGCATTTCAGCACATTTTAACACGGTTTATGCGTTTTTTTATTTATTTGCTTGTGCATTTTTTTAGAATATTCATGAAGTATTCTTTGGAAAGATGAAAGCGACCAGCAACCAAATAGTGCACTAATCAGTTCAAAAGAAAGAACAGCCGTCGCAATCCAAACCAGTTCACCCTCAATTTAATCTTCCAGTAAGTTCCAGCTCGTGATGTTCGCCTTCTTGGACGAAATCAGTACTACGAAACAAGCTGATTCCGAGTGAACTGCGCCTACTGACGGGTTCATGCGTCAGTGTGGGTACACAACAAGCTCATGCCGATTTCTTGAAGAATTATGATGTTCAGTTTTACGTTCCACTCATTTTGGCTTGAACTTCTGACTTTTAGTTTATTTTTTTATATTCATAAATTTTATTTTTTTTTCTGAATTTTTGGTCTTTTTTAGACTTTTTGCCGGTTCTTTTTTTCCGTATTTGTTTGCGTTGTCTGTGATGAGCTAACCTATTTTTAAATTTTTAAATTTTAATTATACCAAATAAGTCACCTTCAGGTACAGTGTAATTTCAGTCATAAATCACTATTTTTTAGTCCAACCGAGCGAGGCATTACTCTGAATAATCAATTAACGGACTATATTCCTAGGAAATACGTGGGAGATTGAACAGTGGGTACGCAGTATTCTAGCCTCGCTGTCAGATTGATGGACAGCATAGTGCAACCCGGCACAATTCAGCGAGACCGACCCCTGCAAAAAAATCTCCAGGGAAGTTGCCTCATCTATGCATCGCATCACACGCCTGGCTTTCCCTTTCATGGCAGCGACACGGAGTCGATCACGCGTGTGCCCGGCCAGCGTAGACAGCCCATCGAGGCGTCGGTTCCAGCTATCGTCGTGCGGCGAGTACTACTGCAGTACTGCGCGTCCAGTTTCGGCACACTTTCCTTAGCGTCAGCCTCGTGATTACACTGCAAAAACACCCCGGTTTTGGGATGGCAGTTTCAATGCCGTACCGATTTTGAGTCGTAGAACGGAAGAATTCTTCAGAACACAAGGAAAGGAAAAAACGGAAGTTGATGGTGAGCTGGCGTAGAATTGATCGATTTTGCAGGCGCTTGACTGACTGCTTGTACGTTGCGATACTGTTGTAATTTCGTGGAGATTACCAAGGTCAATCGAGACTTTATATATAGGAATTCTCCTCGTTTAGTTTGATTGATAATGTGATGTCAGTTTTTTTTTGGCCTTTTCATTTTCCGTGATGATTATGTATTTGGGCTGCCTTTTGACATGTGCACATGATGGGCTTCAGCCCATCTTCACAAATGCTACTTACACTGCAGACTTCTGGGCTGTGGGCCTGTGGCGGGGAAAGGAGGTAATTAACACGAGGCAGCACATTGTAGTGCTGTTGCTAATACTAGAATATTGCTTTGGAAGAATAATTAAAGAGGGTTCAAGAAAAGAGAGGAAAGTAAAAGGGGAGGCACGCAAAGGCCTGATCGCTGCAATTTGAAAATATGCAAATTTGCAAAAAAAGAAAGCTGACACGAATCCTCGCTTTATTCTCTAAATCTCTTATAATGGATCACTTTGTTTCGCTTTCTCGTTCCAATTTGAGTCACTGACACGAATCCTTGGAGCTCGATCTGAAGATCTAAGCCGCGGTGTCCTCTGTTGACAAATTGCACCGACACACGAATAATCAGCTTTTTTGGGGGGAGCTAGCTCCTTCTACTTTGCTGATATCTAACAATTTCAGTTTAAGCATCTTAACAAGCGAGAGTTTTGATGTAGCCTCGCAAGAAAAAGACTACATGGACTGGCTTGATCGATAATGCACAATTGTTTTCTCTTAGAGACGTGCAAGCTACTAGCTGATCGACTCGGCCGGCCCTGCGCCTTTCCGTGTTCAAGAGATGGCCGGAGTCGTCTGGCGTTCGCGGTGATGAACAGCTCACAACCATCGCTCGCACAAGTAGCAGCTCTCCCAGCCATAGCTACGGGAGTTGGAACTTGCAGAAAAGCTAGAGCAGCTGCGCGCACGGCTGCACCTTTACACGCACCACCTTGCTGCATTGCTAGTGGATCTAGCTAGGGCACCACGTGCATGCGTTGCTGCTTCCTAGCTCCCACGTTGCTTGTCATTCTTTCGCATCGATCTGCTTGTTGCTCATCGCTTGCTATATAAGGCGGCACGCGCGCTCGTCGAGCTCCATCATTCATTCCATCGATCCATACATCGATCTAGTAGGGTAGTACAGACTACAGAGCAACAGAGGAAGTGAGCAATGGAGGTTTCACGCAATAAGCTTCGTTCGGCCATCCTTGTGCTCATGCTGCTGCTTGTGGCCACAGGTACGTACGCCCGTGCGTGCGCCGGCCGGCGGCTAAGCTTCTGATTGTTTGTTTGTTTGTTTGTTGCTGACGGTGCGTGTGTGTGTGTGTCGGTGCAGAGATGGGTGGTCCGGTGGTGGTGGCGGAGGCGCGGACGTGCGAGTCGCAGAGCCACAGGTTCAAGGGGCTGTGCGTGCGCAGGTCCAACTGCGCCAACGTCTGCAAGACGGAGGGCTTCCCGGGCGGCAAGTGCAGCGGCTTCCGCCGCCGCTGCTTCTGCATCAAGCAGTGCCGTCATTAACCGGCTCGCCCAATGCATGCCTGCCGGTCTCTCCCCGGGAGCCGGCCGGCCGAGTGATGCGATGATCGATCGATGCTTCGTGTGCATGCATGCGTCCGTGCGTATGGTGGCTTGCGCGCACTCGATAGTGTCTTCCGTTGTTGTGGCCATGGATAAAAGTGATCGTGTGTCCTGGTTAGTTTTTCATATTTCGATTATTCGTGTGGTGTTCAGTTGGTGTATGCATGCACCATCTTTTTGGTTCGTGTAAGCTTTGGTTCGTCTTACTAATAAAAGGTGCTTCAGGGTCTGTTTTTTTTTTTGCTACGATTTATGATTTTTAGCTGAAATTTTTGAATTTTGGCTGTTTATGATACAGATTACGGAGAGATCGATACTCACTTACGATTTTGGCTAGTACAGATGTTAAGCTTTTAACATGTACTACGTTTAACTTATAAATTCTATCTTAAAAATACTCTATTAGATACTATAATAACTATAAAAAATCGACCGACTTGTGACCTGAAGAACGCCCAGTAAGTAAGATTCATCAGTTGGGACCCTCATTAGTCGTGTTTCCTGTTCGACGGAATCGCTAGTGTTCCATTAAAAAAAAGAAGCAATAAGAACTCAGATATTCGGTTGTTAATTCCATCGATGGGACGTCAAGTACTCGAACGGTCTATTCCCAAAAAAGTAGTACATGCATGGTCCTTGGAATTTCAAGTTGTGATCACTGCTACAAAACAGATACTGTCTGTAATATTCTGTACATAATCAAAGATTAATATGTAAGTACACATTGCTTCTAATAACTTAACTACAGAACTACTGAGACAAGAGATGATCACAAATTAAAGGTAAATTTATTAATTTCAATTTGAGGCAAATTTATTACAAAAGTCGCATAGATAAAGAGATTACCAGATTCTAATCTTCTGGGTTTCGTACGCTTCTTCTTCGACTTTGGGACTTGGAGGATCAGCCGCTGAATTCTCGAACGCCGTTAAAATTATCCTTGTCCTTAGTACTTCCTCCTCCAGCCGCAAATGATCAGTAGCATAGCTCATAATCTCGTATAGGATATCATTATAAGATTCCTCAGAATCTGTTATTTCTGTTTGATCGGCAATGCTATCCATCAGTCTCTCCGATGCCACAAGAGCTTCTTCCGCTTTGTGCATATTGTAGAGAAGAACCAGGGTAAGGGCTGTTTCCCTTTCTTGAGCGGCAGCGAGACCCCTCTGTCGATGGCGGATGATCAAGTCGAGCTGACGGATGCAAGAAAGTTAGGGAAGGAGAGCAGGGCGTGTGCGGAGAAGCTGCTACAGATGTAAATTGCTAGCCGCATGTGTAAGGTTCCGGCCGAACAACTCTCGATGAACAGATGGGAGGAAGGTGATGATCACAAGAATAGTAGAAGCCATATTGTACATACGTCTACGTTGGCGCGCATATTTAACCTTAAACACAGATGGTTCGTATACCAAACATTAATGATATAGACGCTTTGTATAACGATCGAGATACGTTAGACGAAACACGAGAGATATGTTCTGACTTTGCATTATCATAGACGATTCTAAACTAGACCATCTGGGCTATAATTATCACAGACCGTCTACGTCGTCGCCGCTCTCTCGACGGTATATAAAACTTATGATCTAATTCACAGACGGTTCTATATGTAGAACCGTCTGTGATAATCTGATCGCTGGGCTAGTCGATCCTCCTCAACCCAATCCTAGCCAATTGAAATCCACCAACCCTCACCCCACAGATCCCCGCGCCAAAATTTTTCGCACTCCCGCCTCTCCCTCCCCTATAAATAATAACCAAAACCCAGCCTCCTTGCTCTTCTCCTTCTCCTCTTCCTTGTTGTTCCTCCTCTTTGCTATTCTCCTTCTCTCCTCCTTGCTGTCCCTCCTCCTCCTTGTTGTTCTCCTCCTCCTTGATCCTTACCATAATAGCCCGCACGAAGTAGACGACGCAGGCAAGACACTCAATCAATGTCGACGATGGTGGGCATCAAAGACATCCAGCTCGTGCGTTGCATCAGGGGGCGAGAAGGTCTATGCATATTGTTGTTGTTGTGCTAGATGGGATCTTTTTGCTTTTTCTCTGTTCATGTTGTGCTAGATGGGTAACCTGCTTATTGTTTTTGGATATTGTAATGGTAGGCTCTAATTTCATTTCTTGTTGTTCTTGTTGTGCGAAATGGATGTTTTATGTTTGTGAAATGAATTGAGATGTGAATTGGATGTATACATGTACATATTGATCTGCTTGTTTCAGAGGGCATGGCTAGCATTTCCTGAGGCTAGCCAATAAACATAAATAGATTTAGGGGTAGAAGAGAATAACACAGACGGATTTTAATTAAAAACCGTCTGTGCTAGTAATCACAAACGGATTTTAATTAAAAACGACTGTGCTAGTTGATAATCACAGACAGTTTTTAGTTGAAAACGTGATATTTACACCACAGACGGTTCAAAAGCTATCTATAATAACCTCGTATCATTACTGACCTATAAATTCAAACGGCTCATAAATCCACGACTCATCAAAGCCCATAAGGACTCTCCTACACCCCATGATGGACAAATGGGGACCTAGAATGACGACAACTACACTGACCTTGTGACCCAAATTAAAAGCCCACCGACTAGTGGGCCCCGCAGTCCGGCGCGAACGGCTTTAAGCATGCGCGCTCCACGCGCCGGCGCATCGTGAACCCGTTCCACGGGCCAACGCCTCCCGCCACGCTGTACCCAATGGCAAGTGGGACCGGATCACAGGTTCAGAATGGACCGGTTCCACGCCTCCATCGCCTTGCCCATCTTCTTCTCCAAGGCTCTCTTCCTCGTCGCATCTCAGCTCCCAACTCCTAAGCCGCCGCACCTACAAATACCGAAACGGTCAAGACCAAACCCTAAAACCCCGGCCACCTCCCACGCACCTCCCCATCCGCCTCCTCGCCTCGCTCCGCTCCCTCCCATGGCGGCCGTACAACGCCTCTTCCGCGCCGCCTCCTCCGGTGGCGCAGCAGTGGCGGCTGCGAGGAGGCGCATGACGTCGCTGGCGCCGGAGCAGACGCCTTCGGCCGCTGCGGCCTTCCCGTTTGCTTCGACGGAGAGGACTGGGCGGCCGGCGGAGGAGAGGAACGTGCAGTGGGTGTTCCTGGGATGCCCCGGCGTGGGCAAGGGGACCTACGCGAGCCGCCTCTCCCGCCTCCTCGGAGTGCCCCACATCGCCACCGGTGACCTCGTCCGCGACGAGCTAGCCTCCTCCGGGCCCCTTGCTGTACAGGTGTGGCCCCTCTCCATCTCTCCGGAGTTCAGATCAGACCGTTCTACATTTCGCTGATCAGGATTTTGTTTTGGTTCAAGTAGATCAGCCAAGAGCTTGAGATTTTAATTGGGGATCTGGGGCTTGTTTGGGCTCAGGAGTAAGCCTCCATTGATTTTATTTCACGAAGATTTTTAAGATGGGAAGTGGGGGGAAATGGGGGTTTGGTTGTCCATTTGGGCGAGTTAGCTGTAGATCGAGGTGCAGAGGTTTAGTTTTAGTGAACATTGATGTGATGTGTGAATCGGTTGTCAGCATCTAATCTGTGACTGCTTGAACTCGACTTGGCCAGGATTTGTCACTTGAATTCAGCGTTGTGATGCCATCCAATTCACTTTAATTGCAGTTTGCAGACTTGAGCTGTAATGTTGTGGAAATGTTGGATTTTGGGGGGCTTTTATAAGGTTGTCTTGACCCAGCGAAATCCACATATAGATTTATAATGAAAATGCCAAGCAGCACGGAGATTGTTGTGCAATTCATGCACTACATCATACCTGGTTAGAGATGTAAAATGTTTGGAGTTAGATCATCGATAATATCTTAAATTCCTAGGTGGGATTGTGTTTCCAGGGAATGATTTCTGCAAATGGTACATGTTGCTGTTTGACTATTTTATTCTAGTTGGAAAAGTGTAGCTGTTCACTAATAACTTGTCCTAATACTTCCAATTGTGGGTAGACTGGAAGAGTGAGCTATTTTTATTCTAATTATATATAGCAAAAGCTTGTCCTAGTACTACCGCCAGAGTCTAGTGCTAAGTTGTATATAATTCATATTTAATTTATGGCAAGCATGCATGGGTCTGCCTAATCTCACCTATATCTGTTGACAGGCCCTTTTATACATGTGCACTACACGTTCCTGCTATATAGCAAGGTTATTAAGTCATAAAGTCGAGTCGAGTCGCCAAGGGGGCGACTAGTCGACTAGTCGACTGACTAGTCTCGTCTAGTCCCCAGAGTCAGGCCTACAATCGTCATAGTCATAATAAAGAAGCAAGCTGGGATTATTATACTAATACTACAACCAAAATAGCGCGTGTGGTGTGCAATGAGGATCTAGGGTTATTGAGTCACTACTCACTAATGTTAAGTCTCGGTCAGGCCGAGCCTCTCTAGTGGGCCTCAAATTTACTAATCTAGTGGGCCAACTCCTAGTCGTGCGGCTGAACATGGACGGCTAGTCGTGACTAGTCGCTGACTAGTCGTCCGGTCGCTCGACTAGTCGTTCCAGTCGAGTCGTCCTCCCTAGTCGTTCGTCATGTACCGACTGGACGACTAGTCGTGGATTAGTCACCGATTAGTCGACGACTTAATAACACTGCTATATAGTATATTAGCTTGGTTCTTTATCTCATTATCCCTTTATTTATTTGCCTTTGGAAATGATATAGTGTGTTTTTCTTTTGCAGCTTGCTGAAATCGTTAATCAGGGGAAACTGGTTTCTGATGAAATTATTATCAATCTTTTGTCTAAAAGGCTTAAGAAAGGAGAAGAGCAGGGCGAATCAGGATTTATTCTTGATGGTTTTCCACGTACTGTAAAACAAGCGGTGAGGATTTTTTTACATGTCATTAACCATTTCTTCTTGTTTAGTCCTCTTCCACTTAATGGTCTAATCAATCTCGAATTCATAATATCCAGCTATAGTGAAATACAATACAACTCATATAGTTCAAAAGGTGTGCTGTAAGTATTTATAAGAATATATATTTAGTGGCGCGATTTCATGAGTAATTCCTAGTTAGCTTGGCTGTTACATAATGCTTTTGACTGTACTGTCTACTGCTGTAAACAGTGGAGGGACATTAGTACGTTTGTCCCTTTTTTGTCATTTGTCATCTGTGTTCTTTGATATTGATTGTAATATGTTGATAGCAATCTTTTGTCCTCCCATTTAACTGGCCATGTAAAAGAAAATGGTGTTATCGGATACTCTCAAATACTTCCACTTGGTCATGGTGGTCTACGCTAGTAATTTCTTTGTACCCTCCTATCTGCTCAGGAAATTCTTAACGGAGTTACAGACATTGATATGGTGGTCAACCTAAAGTTGAGAGAAGATGTCTTAGTAGAGAAATGCCTTGGGAGGCGTATTTGTAACCAATGTGGAAAGAACTTCAATTTGGCCTGCATTGATGTGAAGGGTGAAAATGGGTTACCACCAATCTACATGGCACCTTTGTTACCCCCTAATAACTGCATGTCAAAGCTTACTACTCGAGCTGACGATACTGAAGAGGTCGTGAGAAATCGACTACGGATTTATAATGACATGGTACGGCACTCTAAATTTTCGTTCCAACTATATCATTCATAGTTTATTTCAATTTTCTAGTCAAAATGGTTTGTTTCCGTGAGGTTTAAATGCAATTTAGTTCCATGGTACTGTTGTCAAAATTTGTTGTTATTTGTAGTGTTTGCATTCTGTAGCTGGATCATGATGTTAATGTAAAATATCAAAACTTCAAAAGCATTCCGTTGCCAGAGAGCTCCAAACTTGTAACGAAACTCTTTAGTCCTTAGGACCTGCATACGCTAGATCAATGACTGTCTTGTTATTTAACTAGTTAAATGTGGTCCCTGCAAGGTATAATCTTGCACTGTGTTTATGTGCCCAACAGGAGCAATGTTGTAATGGACAGGCTGAAACCGTAAATAATTCACGGTTCAACTTCAACAACAGCGATATATTGCTTTTCTTTCATACTCTTAGAATTGTATAATCTCAGTCGGCATTTGTTTTCCTGACCTTTGCAGAGTCAACCTGTTGAGGATTTCTACCGGAACGAGGGAAAGCTTTTAGAATTCGATTTACCTGGAGGAATCCCTGATTCTTGGCCAAAGCTGCTCCATGTTCTGAATCTCGAGGACCAAGAAGAGATGAAGTTGGCCGCTGCGTAGGTCCTACGGGGCAGACCTTACAGTAAAAAAAATCCACACCTTACAATTTTGAATAGTGGAATGGAATAAGTGCGCCTTTGTGGAAGTAAAATTTGACCATAATTTTTCACCGGTGTTTTGACGAGCCGGTTGTCTGTAACCATCATATTGATTTCTCTCTTTTTTTTTGGTCTGGTGAGCAGTGTCGCATGAAGACATGCTGAAGTGTTATTCATGATAAATCATAAAAGATTAAATCAATCCATATATAATGCCTTCCAGTGTACTACAATCTCATCATATTTTTTTAAAATTCTGTGTCGTGTCGCGTGTGGTGATGAGAATACAGAACAGAATCTTGTTGTTATGTGTTGGTCATGTTCTGACGCGCTATACACGTATCAAATCTGTAGATTGGGCCGAACGCCACCCGCTGGACCTCCGGTTTTTGTGCCACCTGCGTCGGCAAGCGCAGCGGCGTCTTGTCGCGGCAGGATTGCCGGCTCGCTGCGCTGCTTACCCCCGACTCGACCGATACGCTGGTGTTCGCGGAACCCGGCGTTACGCGGAGAGCCGTCTTCCAAGGCGGCCGAGAACGGTATCACCAGTGTCCCCGCCCCCGCGGGATGTGATGCCGCCGCTGCAGCCTTGCCGGCCGCGCGGCGATTATCCAGCTGTGTACCGTGCACGTGCATTTTGCCCACGGCTGGACGGATCTAGGAAGATGAGGACGCGCGGCGCGATTCGCTCGGTTCCACTTCGGCGGCGGGGTTTTTTTCAGATGAGTAGCGGTAGGTTTGGCGGTGCCGTGGTGGGGGGACGGTGGCATGCAGAATTGCAGATCCACTGTGCCTTCGACAAAAACGCACATAAACCTCTCTCGCTATGGTTGCACTCGTAGCATGCATACTTCAGAGTGGTTGGGATCGACTGATGCAAAGATCAAGTAACCTGCTCATGAGTCCTGACACTTGTATAGTTTTTTCCCTTCTTATTGAGATTATTGCACTTGCACGTGACCACACACGGACACACCTTCTTTAGTTCGACATAGCATTCTTTGGCTTAATTGACCAAATTATCAGGGCTTTGCGGATGAGTTGGGGGAAAATTACCATCCGTCAATCTCTGATCAGTCGACATCAAAAGACAACCGTTCTACCTAAAAATCAAATCCATAAAAAGGCATGGAACAAATGGATTACGAGGGAGACGATACAGTAGAAACTTTCACTCTATAAACGCTTTAACGCTGTTCCCAAAATGGTTACACATACAGAGTACAAACAGTGCTAAAGCTGTTCCCAGATCCTTACACAATGATGGGAGTTCACTTCAACCAACGGCATTTTGTATTGTACAAAAGAAACGAATAACAAACTGGAATGATGCGTAGCTGTTCCACAGATATAATAACTACAAAGAAAAACAAACTCGCTGTGTACAAAATACGAAGGATATACCAAAACCTGTCCACTTTGTACGTGATGGACAGAAAAATGCACACAAGGCAAACGGCGAACATGCCAATCAAAAAGGGCTCTATTGCATGAATACACTGGAGTTTCCTCAACGAATCTGAGAACCTTGTATTAACAAATAAGAGACAACTTTGTAACAGCACACATGCATATCAGAACTTGGGGGGAGATCGGCTTCCTGATGCTTTAAAAGGTCCACTCGAACCAAATGGATCAGCTTCATCAAAAGAATCAAACCGACCAAAATCTCTTGACCTGTTCGCTGAATCAAATCCTGTTACATTCTCACCTTTGGAGCTGCTTATAGAGTCAAACCTGGAAAAGCGACTTTCCTGAGGGAAGAATCCGCTGTCTTGGGATCTGAAGGAATCATACTTCCCAAAGTTATAGGCGGAGCTATCATCACGAATTTCACTGAATTTTGGTGAGAATCCAGATGTGTATGCAGGGGAACTCGAACAGAATCATCAAAGAATGAACTTTTCTTCTTTCCATACACACTAGCACCACTTGGAGAACCCACCCTAACAGGATTTACACCAAAGTCATCTGACCCAAAGAAAGAGTTATGTGTGCTTCCATGATGGTTAGCCTCCTGTATCAAGATAGTTCATCAGAAACAGAAAAGGGGTCGACATGCCAAATACCAAAACTGGAAAGAATCTGCATAGCTTACAGTGTTCATGGCATTAGATCCCCAAACAGATTCAGTATCTTGGTCATTCAAGTTCCAGGAAGTTTCATCAGCATAGTTGCCACCAAAAATGGATTCAGAACCACCATGATCACTGTGACAAAATAATAATTAATGTCAACCTAAAACTCCATGCTTCAATGCCATCTCATGTATGCTTTAAATTGAGCATTCTTCAGAAAAATTTTCAGAGAAAACTGTCAGTATATGCAGTGTAGAGACTATGTTAACGTATTACTAAGAAATAGGAATAATGCTGAACATCCTCCTTAAAGTTTTAAAAACAAAAGGTGTTGAAAAGCTCTCTCCAATGGCAGGTACAATAAATATGCAATGAATACCAAAAACTTAGCAACAAAAACCATCCACAAAAATTCAGGCAATAGAAGATGATTGTAAAATCAAACGAATCCATAAGCTGCTGTTAGTGGAGACTACAGTCAGTGACACTGCAAGCTGACCCATGTCATATGTTACTGCAGACCCAATGGCACTCAGAACCTAAGCCTCCACCAATTGGAGATGATCAATCACTTCAAGGAAGGTTCATAATTAAAAAAGGACATGAATAACACGCCATACAAGTATGCTGACTTGACAGTTCATAAAGTAACAACTTCAAGCATCAGAATATAGCTTATTCTGCTCATTTAGACATATATCTCAGCTCTAGAGATCATACAAGTAGCAAGTTAAAACATTAACGGATACGGATTCTACATGAACCAAAATGTAAAAACAAGTACCTGTAGCTTTCTTTTTTGCTGGGAGATGAGTCATGCATTCCAAAATGGGAAGACTTAAATGGACTTCCTGAGGCACTTCTTCCAGCACTGCTGGGGCTCCTTAC